>JANZLQ010000013.1:15061659-15078687 GCA_026212715.1 Elanus axillaris
TATCTATCTATCTATCTATCTATCTATCTATCTATCTATCTATCTATCTATCTATCTATCTATCTATCTATCTATCGGGGGAAAGTAAAGAGACCGACCTGTAACATAATAATAGAATATTAGGAGTAAATAGGAGTATGCAATAGGAGAGGGCTAATGGATACCATGTTATTTATAACTACAACAAAAACCACTGCCTACAGTTTATAGATAGGCACATTCAAAGTGGAAATATGAGACACATTTCTATCAGTGAGAGAAAATAACCATTGGGTCAATTTATGAAGGATAGTAGTAGATTTTCTGTCCATCGTACAACATTTTTAAATCAATATTGGTTTCTTTCTAAAAGGTGTACTGTATTCAACCATAAATTATTGGACTTCATGTAGATGTTATTGGGTGAGGTCTTACTGCCTGTGTCATATCACAGGTCAGACTAAATGACTGCAGTGTTCTCTTCTGGCCTTAAAATCTATGAAGTGATCAATGACTGTTACAGGACCGCAGCTGTGGAAAAAAGTAATGATTACTTATGGTCAAAAGGAAAAGGAGACACCATGTGATCTGATAGGCCTATTCAGTCAATACCAGCATATGGAGGCTTCCAATACTCATAAGGCAAAAAGTGACCATATCTACCCACGCTGTGCTTTCTGCTTTTAGATTCAGACTCACTATTTTATCATTTTCACTCTCCTGCATAGACTGTAATGGATTCATTTAACGTCATTTCATTTCATGGAAGTAGACACAGGTACTCAAATAGGACTGACATTTTTATATGTATAAACAATGGGTGCTTTTCCTTCCTGTAGTTTGTGATCACTGCTCTATTTTACCAGTTTTCTGACTTGTCCCTCTCCCTCTGAATACCATTTCTCATTTATTCTCAATCCTCCTCCAACCTTTGGACTAATGCATCATTAACAACTTTGCCTTTATTTATGATTTAAGGAAAAGATGCTGAAAAAAATAGGAAAAAAAGATTTAAGATTGCTTGACAGAACTCAGCAGCTCTTGCTGTCATGAGTTCAGTATGATCTCCTTTGCTCTCTACCCAATACCAAGAGCTTCTCCAAGAAACAAATGAAAGAATTTTTTATTATTTTGTTTGAGGTTGGAATTAAAGTGCTTCTGAGATTTGTTTTTCTTTGCTTTCCTAAATCTTTTACTTGTCTTGGGACACAGAGAAGTAGTACTTTTTTTAAAGAATAAAATTAAGAATTAGTGTCTTGTTCAAACAGAAAAATTCTGGAAATACCACAGTCTGAACTTGTATATTATGTGCTATCTTAATTAATTTAGCTGTAAATTAGCCTTCAGGATTTCCATGAAGTCTGTTTAAAAGGTCATTAGAATACAAATAGATTCTCTTGTCTTCTTTAGCTACTCTATGTGCAGCAGGCTGTGTAGTGAGAAGTGACTGGACTTCCTTTGAGACTTTTACTCCAAAACCATTTTTCTCATCAGAACTATGGAGTTTAAGGAAAGTGCATCTTTTAAAAATGTGAGTAAGTTCTGGATGCTACTTGTGAGGAACGTTGATTTTGTTTTCATGATGAATATCAATTTCTCCTATTGACTGCAAAGCACTTTGACAAAATGCTAGTGGAAGATGGGTTATCCTGAGGGGAAAGGAGACAAGAGGATGGAAGGAGTATCTCATATCTCTCTGTGACACGTTGCTGGGTGGGGAAGACTGTTCCTGGCCCAATCTCATTTAAAAACTCAGTTTCAAAAATTAAGTACATGGGCTACCCCTCTGAGTTCATATCTTTTCATTTTTTGTTCTTAACAAAAAAATTTCTTAAGCAGCTGCATAAAAGGATCTTGTACATGCACGGGAATTACTTTAAATTACATTCTTATCATGGTGTACAGTTATAACAATCACACTAAAATCCCATCAGTCTTAAAAGAGCTGAAATTCAGACGTGATTTATAGAAGTGCAGGTAAAATCCCACGATCTTATTCTGTGACATTGTATCAGTGATGTGTAGATTAAATGATACTTAATAATATGCTTTCCTATAGTACAAGATGACAGGTCTTCTTATAAGGATTACGAAGTATTGTATGAATCTGCTGTTACTATCTGCATAGAATGACATGCCATTAAACTGCTAAAGAAAGATGTGGCTCATCTGCCTGGTCTCACACCAAAAGAATTCATAGGACTGTGAAAAGTTGGGCAGAACTGTTTTGTCTTCATTTAACCTTAAAACTTTTTTCTTTCCACAATATGTATTGCAAAAGAAAAAAAAGAAAAGAGGCATGAAAAATCTGTATACAGCTGTTGTCTTTGTCCTGGTAGCTTATGAACCCATATAGTTCAAATTCTGAAGGACTAAATTAAAAGAATCAGCATGAGTGCATTATCTGATGAATTATCCATTATTTCCTATAAATTTTGTTGGTAATTGTAACTTTACTTAGCATCTGTAATAATGATTTGGGAAAAAAAAATTGAATCACTAAGACATATTCATAGCTGTTGCTATCAAGGGTATCAAGAGAGAAGTTTAAAACCTGAACCTTCTGAAACCTGATAGATATATAAAAAAGACCAACATAAATTCATCTTGGAAGCAAAAATTATCTAAGAAAACATTATCACGGATGAGATTACTTAGTAGAAAGGAAATATTGAGAAAGTTTTGCAATCAAAACACATGTATGGTCAATAATTTGAATAAGTTATGATACCCATTTTGAAAAAGCAGCTTCAGGTGTGGTCATATATCTAAAAGTAGTACCTAAAAGACTAGTTAGAACACACCATCTCGCTGCAAGCATGAGCAGTGGCATCAGCTTAAACCATACTACAGTGCTTCCAGTCCTCAGTGTTTGGTTACAAAGACACTGGTACTCAAAGGAGAAAACATATGCATCTTTATACACCATATAGCACTGAAGGGTAGCTGTCTGTGTCACAGTGCTATTCCAATCAATGCTAGGAAGGGTATGTATGCAGCTCACCGCTGCATCATATAGAGGCTCCCAGCTCCAAAAAGCAAGCTCCAGAGCAGGAAACATCAGAGTGGTGGCATCAGTTTGGCAAAGTGCCTGAGTAACTAGCACTGCAAATCAGAAGAGTAAAACCACCAAGGGATATTCTTTGCTATTGAAAGTATGATACTAAGACCACTAAATGATGGAGAGAGGTGAGTCACATGGATGTTTGATGACTTGCCACAGATTTCTCTGTAACCACTGTTGAAAACTAGGCTAAGGCCTTTCTCAGTGCTGACCTTATTTTGGTCTGAATGACCACCATTCTTCTTCTTTCCTGCTTCCTATGATTTGTTCCCAGTGCCTTTGTACTCAGGGATTCAGAAGTGACTGTACTGAAGTGTCTTGAGCTGATCTTCTCATGCCCTTTTCTATTGAAAGGGAATATTTACATTTTGCTGAACTTCTAAAAATAATAAAGGGAAGACTGGAATGCAGGACACTAAGGCTACATCAGCACTAGTAAAACAAGCAAGTCACTAGCATCATCTTGCACTGCTCAGTTTTTAGCATGTTTCCTGGCTTGATTTTCTCTGGTGCTAGGAAATACTGAAACATGGTTCAGGGTCTAGGAAAACACACAGAATCATTTGAGCTGTCTGTATTGATAAATCTGTCCAATTTCAGGAGAAATAGGTTTATGCATAGCTGTGTGGGTATAAGCCATCCTCAGGCTCTGGCTTGGTTTTTGTTCTATATGTGTGACCTTAGATTCATTGTCATCAGTTGTCATTCTTGATTCAGATATTTTAATTTGGTCTTTAATATCTGACCCTTAATCCCCCCATCATGGTTAAAGATCATTTAGACAGGAGGCATCTGGTCATGCTCACAGTTTTGACCAGAGGTTTCATTCCAGATTGCAGAACACTTCCCTAAAAAAACATTTCATTGAATGTGTTGTTTCACCAAACAGTTTTGGTTCTGACAACTCATTATTCTCTTATAGAAAAATATTGAATCCAAATCTGCTCCAAAGAGCGTCCTGTTTTGTTCCAAGAGCAAAACTTTACTTACCTTTGAATTATATGTTCTTCCTTCTCTCTGTCCATATTTACTCCAGTTTTATTTTGCCAGGGAGCAAAAAGGTATTTTACACTATGTATCTATTTTTGAATCATGCACGACACACTTATTTCTAAGTATTATTGATCAGCCACAGCTCATAATTTTGAAAAAAGAAATAAAATACATAAAGTCTTCACTAATGCTATTTTGTGATTGAGCATTTATACACACCCAACAGCCAAAAGCTGGCATTTAAAGTTGTTGCAACACTACCATATCCTAATTTAAGACCCGGGTTGGTGAAGCCATAGGTGTATGCTTCCATGTGCACTGCCAAATATGACTAAAATGTAAGAAATATGGAAAATGCTAGTCCAGTCCATCAGCTATTTCCATTATTCTCTTATATTAAAGTCAGAGCTCATTCCTCTACACATCCCTGTTGGTGAGTTAACATCTAAGGACAACATACTTATCTACCAGCATTAGCAATACACAGCATCCAAAACTAGAGTAGCACATGTATTCTCTTCTAATGCCTCTTTTGTTCAGGTCACCCAGTATTTCATACCTCCTCCAGCAGTTCTTGTTCCTACCCTTCTATCCCTTTTGTCTACTAGTTCTTTCCTTTTGCCTTACAAGAATTTACTAGACTCTACTACTCATGGGAAGTCTTGTTAAAAGTAGTTTGGACATCATAAAAACTATTCTAAGTTGTTTCTAAATCAAGTTCTACCCTCTGTAGTGAAGTCACTTTACAGTTAAGATCTAGATCTAGATCAGACCTGCAATGGATCTACAAGATCTACAGTCTACATCTAGTTCCAGTCTAGATGCTTCAGAACTGAACTTAAACTTCCCAGGTTGCCAGCCAACATTGATCATAATGTTGGTTCTTAAGGAACACCTCTCCTTCTTCACTTCAGGAGATTCTCCTCATTCCTTCCCTAAATTTCCATGAGATTAAAAAAAAAAAAAACAACCTTGTGGTTGGTTCTACTTGTACATGTTTTTCTCTGTATGAATCTTCTCCATCAAGTAAATGTACTACCACCTTGAAGTTTTTCCTTCCTTCTCCAGATTCTGCCTCCTTCTGGCCAAGCTGAAATCTTTGTTCCTTTATAGTCTCTTTATAGATAAAAGTAGTGTATTTAGGAGTTGTGGTAAATAGATGCAGTTTGTCAGGAGTAGCATAGCATAGCATAACATAGTATAGCATAGCTAACATAGAAATGGAACCTTATGAACTTTCACATCTTCATCAGCTTTACCTCTGGTACTTCCCAATCCAAAGATCATGGAATTTATATTCACACAGGGCTCAGGACCTCAGAAAATATCCAGAAATAGAGAACTATGGACATATCCTAGTATCTCACATTTAAATTCCAATCCTATCTTCATATTCAAATAGTACACTTAATAGTATACATGCCTTGGTTTCATATGCTTGTCTTTTATCAGTACATACATTTACAGAGAATATATCTTAAGCATAAAAGAGATCAGCTCAGAAATTGATGTTCTTAAAAAAATTTATTATTTTAAGACTGCTAGAATTTACCCTGTACTACTGAAGCAAATGAAGTTTTGCCTTAGACTCTCCTGAGAGCAATTCTGTAGGCTGTCTCAGTTAGTAATTGGGGGAAAATTAGGAGAATTCAAGTTACATATCAGAACACGCCAAAGATTTCAGTGACACTGGGATGAAATAATAAATAATGCATTTTAGCACATCAGTCATGGCGGTAACTTAATTCACATCATATTCATACAACTAGAGTATTCCACAGCCTCAGAAGTATTGATCTCAAAGTTTTACAGAAATTGAGCTTATATTATATTTATTTAGAGCTTAAATTATATTTATTTCTCAGGCAGCCAGTTTATTTGAAATTTACTGGTAATATTCCAGGAGAAAGTTGTGATTGATAATTATATGTTGATATGGATTATTTGAATAAAAACTTATTTGTCAAAATATATGCTGTGAAATATGGTGTAAATTAATCCAGATCAGTTACACTAACAACTGTTGGCTCTAGACTAGAAGAGCCCTTCAAGAACAGCAAAAAGAACAGCCCTGGATATAGAATCCACAGCACACACAATGGGATTTAATTTTAAAGTGTGAGTGGTTTCTTTCGTTGCTAGTTACCCTTTGGCACGTTCAGCTAATGTGCTTCCCTCTCTGCCCGCCCCTTTCACTGTTAAAGACTTTCTTCCCTGATGCAGAATGAAAATTGCAAGGCTTTTTGAATAGTTAAGTGAGTCTATTAGACAACAAGTCTAAAATAATTTCCAATAATGCACATTATAAAGGAATCTTACTTCTATCAAGTTAGAAACATATATTTTGTATTGTAATCAAAATGGAAACAGTTTCTGAAATTTCATCCAAGAAACAGAATTTAGTAGGCGTTTAGCTTACTGGATCTTAAGCACTTAGCTTATTTGGATCATAACTTACAGGAATTCAGTTATGATCCAAAATTAAACTGTCTAAACCAGTGAGGTCTGATTCTCTGTCTTCTCTCCCCCCTCACCTTTATCAGCACACGTGTTTACCAGTGAAAAGTGATCCCAGAATGGACATAGACCAGCATGGTCCTGATGTTGTAGGGCTTTATACCAATTTTGCACAGTTGTGAGTGGTTACACGAGAAGTAATATAGTGAGAACAATCTTGAGATGACCATGTTTGCATGTATCTTGTGTCATTAAATAAAAAGGGAATAAAATCCAAAACCTGCCATAATTATTACCATTACTACTTACAAACATTATGAAAAGTCCTGAGGCTTCATGTTTTGAGGCTTAAACAAGTACCTAGCTGTGAGATACGGAGAAAAGATCTAACTGAGGAAAGCACATATTTAGAAAAAAACCAATGGAGTTTCTAAAATCCTTCTCTAAGTACTATAGCATTGGTTACAAAAAGAGGCAACATTGCAGTAGAGAGCCTAGGAATCTGCTACAGAACAGTAATTCCTGTTTCATTTTGAAGTGCCTTAGAGTTGTAAAAGTCATTTTTGTAAACTATTACTCTTATGACTGGATAGCCCAGATAGGTAAAGATTATAGATGTGAATCAAATAGAGTATAGGTGTAAACTGAAGATGAAGGATCAGACCCCTATTTAATGAACACTGAGTTAATTGAAGCCACAAAAAAAATTCATCTTGGAGTTAAAATGCAGCATCAGATCAATGGCACATAGAAACAAAATAGAGAAGTTCAAAGGTGAAAAAGGAAGCATATGTTTTCCAGCTGTAATTGCAAAAGCAATATAGACAGGTTTTACCCACATGCAAATTGGCTAAGGCAGTGACAGTAATTTCATAAAATTTAGCCCATGTTGAACCTCTTTCTGGTTATTCCTTTGCTTGTTTTTGCTGAACTCATTAGCTAGGCACTTGAGAAAATTTGCACTCAATAATTAAGCGCTCAGTAAATTGCTTGGTCCCTGTGACATGTTATGGCCCAGAACCAGAGTTAAAGAGGAAATATAATTTTGGAGCTTTTGAATAAATGAAAATGTGTTCTTGAATTCTTTAACAATGTTGTTTCAATTAATAGAACTTACTTGCTGGAACCAAAGTTTTTAGGCCAGTGCACAAGTTAGACTTCCCCTTCATACCTCCATACTCACAACTCAGAGGGGCTGGGACAGGGACCAGGTGTCAGCTCTGCACCCGGGGTTCACTGAGCAGGCAAATAACTTCATCCCCATTAGCAATAAAGCAAAGATGATTGCAGAATCCAGATGAGTATGAAGATACTTGTTTGCCTTCACAAGTTCAGGCTCTTGATCTGAATGAAGACAGGACTGTGTCTCTTTGCTCTTTATTTTTTTCAGGAAGTAGCACAGGGCTAGATAAAGTCCCTTCTTCGGATACTCTTTAGGTTACTCTTCTCTCTTCTACTGTTTACTGGAGAACATGAAATGAAATTATGTGAATTAAATATTACAGTTATAAAGATTCCATAGGCTGAAACTACTCAGACATGCTGGAATTAATTGCATTACAAGATTTGTGTATTCTTTTAATGCTTTGCATTTGAATAACATGGCTCAAATACAACATTATCTCAGGCACTATTTCTTCTTTATCCTATAGGCAGTCACTTGTGCATGTTCTTGCAGAACTGTATTTTATTCTGTGCCCAGTAAACCATTCCTGTGAAAAAACTCAATAATGTCTGTAAGTGAAACACAGCTCCAAGTCACCATATAGACCTGCAACACAGTACCTGTATGACTGTGCATTTTGACTACAGAGCAATGCATTTAGAAATAAATTGCAACTATATCTTCTCCAAGAGCTATTTTTCTTAATACAGATTTCTTCCTAAAACCCGAAAATTAAATTAGTTTATGTTTTTGTCATACAGATTAAAAATCTACAAGCGTTTGTCACTGTCTGTATTTACTCTTACTCCTTCAGTTCTAATTTCTCTGGGCCATTCCAAAGTTTTGTGGTCTTTTGCACTGCCAGCATGGATTATTCAGACATTACACTGCCTTACTAGCTAATGCTTCAGGTGCAGAATTTAGTGGTAATTCTGTCTGCATGCTCTGCGGGTACCTCAGCTTTCTCAATGTGTGTACGTCGACCTCAACTTCTTGTTCTTGTTTCTCCCATGACCATTTCTTTCTTCTGTGTTCTACCTATATATCATTCTAGAAATAGCTACAGATCTTCTACCATTTCCTTTAAATCCCTTCTCAATAGCCTTTCTTCTGTGATGTCCACAAGAATCTCATCAGTCGGCTATCTACTTAGAGATGTTTTATCCATTTATCTAGATAGCATAATAAATAGTCCTGATTTGGATCCATCCTGCCAAACATTAGCTAAGTTGTGACAAGGATCTGATCCTGGTATGAAGGGAACTCCTCTACTTCTATTGTTCTGTCATTCTACTCTCATTCCTTATTCTCATATTCATTATGTTACATGCAGAATAATTTGGCTTATTTTCTTTGGGTGAGGATCCTTGTGTTTCAGCACAAATATTTGATTGTTATTGAGCATCATTAAATTACAGTGTTAATTAGTTTTTTGCACAATGTTTTACACAAACTTAAGTCAATTTGCAAAGATGAAAAAAGTGCGTTTTTCCCTATATTTGTATTCCTCTAATTATAAATATGGTACTAAGTATAGATTTTTAGATACTTCCCATTCGTTACACAGTTTAACAGTATTTTAAAGACATAGTTCTTGGAGAAAGTAGTATTTACTGTCTTCAGTCAAAAGAAGAGACAGCAAAGAAACACAAAACAATTAGGCTTTGAGTTACACTAAAAAAGTTATCAAATAGTGTATGAATAGATTACATGTCAGAGAAGGATTTATCTGCCAAAGAGAAACATTTTCTGCTAATGATATATTAAATGTACACAGCGACAACTACTAAAACACATGCATCAGAACAAAGGGAAGATCACATAAAAGCATGATCAATATAAATTGTAAAAAATGTGGTTCCATATAAAATTTATTTAGAATTATAAAATGTAGCTGGGGTTTACTGGGGTAAAAAAAGGAACTAAGAAAAATAAGATCATCTGTGCAGGGTTGGAGATATAATAGCATTTTATCTTGGAAATGGCATGTGATCTTACAAATGAAGACACCTATCATGGCACTTCAGGGAACACAGTAAGAATATTGGAATCTAACTCCAAGAACCCAATCCAAAATGTAAAAATGCTTTTGAAGCACTGCTTCATCTTATGGAGGTCTTTCCCTCCACAAAAATCAAAATCACAAAATCCTAGTCAAAATGTCTGTGCATACACATACTCCAAAATGTGTCAGGAATACAATTTTAAGAGGTAATTTTCCTTTAATAAAGTGTGTGTTGAGTCTCATGACGGGTGTCTTTTTTTTCCTCTTTGTCCACTTTTTGTTAGTGTGGTCTACCAGTGGGATGGCTCTTGCAGAATCTCTGTTAGTCAGCAGGACAGGACCTGTCCCTTCCTCCCCTGCATTGTCAAAAGTTTGTGTTAGCCCTATGAGGGAAGAAACAAATGGAAAGAAAGGGAAGCTGAGGTATTTTGGACGGTCACAGAAGCAGTAGCTCTTGGCAGAACATCAATACCCCATGCACAAGCACTGAAAGTGAAGAAGCTGTTGAGAGTCTGGGATAATTTGTATATGATGGCACACATTGATGTGCCATCTTCCTCCTCTATAAAGAAGTTCAGAGTATATTAATGGATGAAAAAAGATGGCTATTAGGGATCTTAAAAACAAGAGCTGAACAGCATATTTGATTAAGGTCTACTGTGCAGGGCAGTTGTTTGCAAATGTCTCTGTGGAGTTATGTTGTTTCTCCATTCTGAGCTGTAACTTCCCCATTATTCTGAGCATTTCATGCTTAAAAGGCTTTCTGTTCATGGTATGTTATTCCACACCCGCTCATTTCATTAATTTTTAAAACCAAATTACATTCCTGTTGTGAAATCTCAATTCCATATGGCCTACATTGTGTATCTGTAATGGGCAGTATTTCTTTCTTTCAGTTATGGGCTTGTCACCTTATAATTTTATTGAAGCATGATCCCAAATTCTCTTGGGAAGTTTGGTGAATATAACTCATCACACCTAGGGGTTTATGTTATACCCATGGCAGTAGGGTATGACCACCTATTCTGTTAAAAAGGTAAAAATGTGGATTCAAATCTTTGTGCCTTAATATCAAACTTGGAAGAAGGCATTCCATGTTTTAAAATCACAGCAGGTCACCATGTTAAAAAACATCAATTTGAGACAGAGATCACACATGGTGACTTACGCAGACCAATGCAACCTGTTTTCCTCTAACTTGGTTTATTTTAACATTTTCATTAGAGAGCATGCAGTATTTCTGTAATAACTTGTGTGTGATGGATAACTACTTCAAGTGCTCATAAAAAGTATCTTTTTCTTTTAATACTCCAGTAAAAATCAGTTCTTCCTGTCCTGAATAAATCTTAGTACATGTTTATATTTTGCAGTCAAAATATCTTCATTACTTGTGACAACGACTCATGTTATCTTTAACTGCTTGATTTTTTTTTTTAAAATCCCAAGGTATATAGTTAGGAGACCACCAAACTTTAAAACAGTAGATGTCACCATCTTTAATGTGATATGAAATTAATTTCAGTTTAAGAAAAGTGATATTTTTGTCATTTTACAATGCAGGTAATTTCATGCAGTAACTGTTACATTAGAAGAATGAAATATCATAACTCTTCTGATAAAAAGTATATACCCTTGTATTTTAATATAATTTCAGAAACATGTCTCTAATAAAACTTCTGAACATAGCTGTAATAAATAGTTTGATAATCTGTTTTTTGTGTATAACTTGTACGTAATTACAGTCTTGTTCTTAGAATGAAAGTTAAGCAGTGCTCTCACTTGTTTTCTTTTATGTTTTCATATTCCAAGGAGATGAATTCCATAATTAGAAATTTTTAACATCTTCCACAGACAATTTAATTTGCACATTACTCATTATTTTAGGATAGTCACAATAGTCTTTTAATTATGCAGCCTGTGGTGAAAGCATGCACTTGATAACTGAAGCACGGTGTTTAAAAAGAGATTAATTCTGATATCAAAATATACAGAAAGGAATATTAGACATTTTCTAGCTCTGAAACCAGAAACACAGTGAAAGAAAATATAATAGCAATGATGGTGCATATATATATATGTAAGATTTTTATTATAATATGACATTGCCTTCCTCCTATTTGCCTTGAACAAGACCATCACAACAGCTGCTCTATGCTGATGTTTCATCATGCAGCTGCTCTACCTCTCAGTCTTAGACTCCTGATATCTAAGGAACAGTGAGGACTGCCTGCCTGTTCTCTTCTCAGCTCAGCCACCCTTCCATACTCAATTTTTCTCCATTCCTTTTTTTCAACAGGTTGCATGCATCTCCTGCTCCATGTTATTTTCTCTCATAAGGTATTACAGATTCCATGATATCCACTCCTAAGAGTAATAAGTGTCTAGTTGTGGATTGGAATTAAAGGGAGATGAATCTGTACCAAAGAATGGAAAGGAAGGACAGATTTACAGAATAAGTAAAATAGGAAATGTACAGTTCAAATATAGAGATAACTTGGATAACTTCCAGAAGGTAAAAGGAGGAAAAGAGAAAATAGACATAATAAAGGAAGCATTTCAAAAGTAAAAGGAAAGTGAATACATAAAAAGATAATTTTAAACCATATTTATTATTGGTACAGAGACTCTTAACCCAGCACAGCAAACACAAATGAAAAATCTGCATCCACTCTTACACGGAGTTAATCCAGTTCCTAACAAATTTGTTTTTTTCATTGTACCTTTGTTATAACAATAATGTATGTTAATATAGATAGTGTGTACAGGTTTTAAATGTAGATTTTTCCAGGTATACTCTGAGTGCCTTTCAATTCAAATACAGTATCTTTTGCAGCAGAGAAGATAACGAGGAATAAAAAAAATCAAATTTTTGTTGGCAAAGCCTACATATAAAATTGGCAACCTTGACAAACGTAATTACAGGATAAAATTGATGTCCTGTTATTTAAAATTATTTTGTGGATGGAAGTTAAATTTTATAGTTTCTAATGTATGTATAGTTTCTTCCCCACCACATCTTTACTTAAACTAGAAAAGACTACCTTGCTTGCTGCATTGCTATGCTTGTTGGATTAAATAAATTAGATTCAAAATTAAGCCTGGGGAATGTGCTGCTGTATTGTCAGTCACTTGAGCATGATTAACTTGCTTTTTAAAATGGCTTGGTAACATAACAAGAATTCTGTATTGCTTGATTAAATAATACACAGAATTAATGGGGTGAATCTTGTTCTGGGGTGCAATCCATTTAAAAGTGTTCATTTTTTTTCCTTTTTTTTTCTGCTAAGACTTTTGGTTGGTTGGGTTTTAGAGATTTTATAAATCATACAGGTAAACCAGAAAAAAGTAAGATCAATTCCATGTGCAGCTCTTTTTCCCTTGATTGCACAATGAATCATTATATTTTAGTAGCTACTGTTAAAGGTTATCAGTGAATGTACTCCTCTGCATATGCAAAAATGTGGAAAAGCAGGCACTTAAGTCAGTATAACTGTGAGCAGAAATTAGCTCACTTTTTTTTTTTTAAATAAGTTGGAACTGAGGTCCTGCTGAAATTATTTAAGAAATCTGTGATACATTTCAGTAGATTTGGATATTAAATTGCTCTAGTAAAATCATTAGCTACAGGACTCTCTGATTTCAGTTCAATGTAGTACTCTCATTTAAATCCTTTAGTAGATTCCAATTGCCTAGGCAATTCAAGATGGCCCAAATGAACTGGCAATTTCACCCAAATGAAGACTACAGGAGTCAGCCTACAGACTATTTTCTGGTTTTACCATAAATATTCTCACCTAATCCTTTCTGTTCTTTGTGTACTTCCTTGATATTTATTGAGTAAGAACTGTAGGATAATTTAGGTAGGAATGGACCTCACAACATTTCTAGTCCAATCTCCTGCTCAAAGCAGTCTCAGATCTGAGGTCAGGCCAGGTTGCTTAGGGTTGTGTCCAGTTGAGTCTTGAAAACCTCCAAGGACAGAGACTGCACAACATCTCTGAGCAGCCTGCTCCATTGCTTGGCTGTCTTCAGGATGAAAAATTTTCTCTTTATATCTAGTTTGAACCTCTCTTTCCAGTTTACGCCCATCGTCTCTTCTTCTCTCACCATGTACCTCTGGAGGAGATCATGGCTTAGTCTTCTCAATGACCATCCCATAGGCCTGGGGAGCTGCTAACTGCCCCCAAAGCCACCTCTTGTCCAGGCTCAAAACTCACCAGTTCCTCAGCTTCTCCTCACAGGGCAAGCGCCCTCTGAGCATCTTGGTGCTCCTTCACTGAACTGACACCAGTTTTTCAGTCTGTCTTGTATTGGGGAACCCAAAACCTAGCCACAGAATCTAGGTGTCATCTGAGTGCTGAATAGTGGGGGATAATCACTTCCCCTGATCCACTGGCTATTCTCCTGCGCCGTCCCAGATGCTTCTAGCCTTCTTTCCTGCCAGGGCACACCGATGGCTCACGTTCAGCTTGCTGTCTGCCAAGATCCCCAGGTCCTTTTCAGTAGTACTGTTCCCCAGCCAAATAGTCCCCACACTGCATCATTGCAAGGGGTCTTCTGGTCTTCTTCCCAAGTGCAGGACTTGGCATTTGTTGTTGAATTTCAAAATCTTCCTGCTGGCCCATTTCTCCAGCCTGTTTAGGTCCCTCTGAATTGCAGCCCTGCCCATTAGCACTAACTTACTTGTTCCCCAAGGCAAAAAAAATCTTACCAAAGCACTCCTCACTGAGAAACGCCTTCATCATCTAAAGACAGAAGTCTTTGAAAATTTTACCAGTTGAAGAGATGACAGAGACTATCTCCTCATATGAAATTTGCTCAAGTGTCTGGCTTTTCTAGTACCCAGCTCATACAGATTCTGTGTGCTAAATGTGAAAATGTTCAGCACTGAAAGAACTTTATTTAGGTTATGATTTGGGGCACAAATATGGTTTTATGGTTTTACAGGCACAAGACTCTCCTGGAGGAGTTTCATCCTGTAAGTGCAGCAGCCTCATAGCTGGTGTAACTGGTGCAGGCGGGTAATGGTCATTCACAAGTCTACCTAACAGTCAGAATCAGAGAGCTCATGAAGGCTAAGCCATTCTTAGTCCATACTGACATGAATTTCTATTGAAAGGGCTATTTTTGGTGCCCTCATATGACCTTCGCTGATGATTTAGTGCAACTTTGGGGTTTGCTTTGCTTCTGAATAGGGCTGCTTCATAAAAACAGAGGATCTGAACCACCTTTGTTGAAAGAATTATTGTGTCTGTTTGAATCCTCAGATAATACTTTTTCTCTTTCCTGATATGCTAAATCCCACTCATTGGTTTGTCACTGCCAGAAATCCTGGAGCCAGGCTTGTCGTTGGCAGACAGGTCCATTCATATACATGCTGTGTTTTTCCCTCACTAGACTATCCAGGGAGTTTCATCTCATCCAAGAGAGAAAAAAGTGAACATCTTCCTCCTGTCTTTTTTCCCCCATGGCTGTACCTGCCAGACTCTGTAATTCATATGATAAACTCAGGAGTGCCCTTTTGGAGGCTGGTATTAAGACCTTTCCATCAACTCACACATCAGAAAAGTCCTTCAGTATTTAATTTCAGGTCAAAAATAAGTTTTTTTTCCAAGTAGATGGCAGTATGTCTGTGGTCACTAGAGTGAGAGGTCATCCATCTGTCCTCATACAATTGCTAATTATGGCAGACAAATTCAGAAAGTCAGGCACTAATTTCAGTGAGCAAGGTTCAATTCTTTCCACAGCCCCATGCACTGAGTTTAGACTGAATGAAGGTTTTGTATCCTTCCTGCCTCACAAGCATTTTAACATCATAGATATACATGATCCTTATGTTTTCCTTGCCCAGTGTGGTAGAGATGATCACTGCAAAAAGGCAAGTGATGTAGGCTGAGGCTAGCCACTCTAGCAGCCAGCACCACCAATTCTTTCTCCCAGCTCCAGTTTAATATTAATATGCTACTGAGTTTAAAATTTAAAATCTGGACCTGCTGTCTCCGTCATCTGTATCCAATCACTACTTTTTTTCCTCCCATTGTTTTTCTAACGTTAGTCAGCCTACTGAGCTTTTCTACCAGCTCATCGTGGAATGAATTCACAGGGCTACCATTCCCCCAAATCCCCATATTATTCCAGTAACATTTCCCTGTGTGGCTATAAAGCTTGCCAAATTCTATTGCTCTCTTTTATCCTTAGTCACTGTTTAGCTATAGATTGGTTTTAACTTTTTGATCTTTCTCATAAATCAGTTCCTCCAGGAGTCTATTGTTTTGCTTCCATTTCATGGTCTAGCTCTGTTTTCATCAATACCCTCTGAAGCCTTCCTGTCCAGGACTGTGTCCTCCCCTGAGTGGTACAGAGAGGTATTGCCTCTTTTTCTTTCTTATGATGCATCTTCAAAAGCAGCCCTTTGTAACATATTATTTTATTTAAGTTAATTTATTAATATCTTGACATGAAAAGAGGCTTTAACTACAAAACCAAAAACATCTAAAGAAATCCTGAACTGGAGTATATTTTCTTAAGTTCTCTGGTAACCCTGAAAATTCTGGCAGCTTGTATTGTCTTCACCATGGACCACAGCCTTATTTTTTTCTTTTCAAATTAAACAATTCACTTGTTTGTTGGCTGGTCAAACATGTTAATAGCAATCCAGGAGAATACTTCAAGAATAAGCATGGTTACACCCACGGAGAACTGAGATAGCAGTGTTGACTTTGCATGACCATTCTAGCCTGGATCTTGCAGTGGCTCTATTTCCGATTCTAGAGGCACATCTAATCCTAGCTCACAAAACTCAGAAAAATTGAAAAAGGAACCTGAGACTTTTTTACATTTAGGTTTTGAGGAGTAGCTGGTATTTTCACCTTTTTTTCTGGTAATTTCATAGACTTCTAATTCAAAATTTAGGAAATCAAACTTAAAAAAAAAAAAAAAGGTCCAAATGAAAAAGATTCCAAGGGACTCTGTCATCTTTAGATATTCAACTTCTGGCAGACTATCCAGGCTCATATAAGTCTCCATATTCACAGATGAAGACTCTGTGTCAAGGCTCTGAATAGAAATCAGAACAGCTAGCTCTCTATTTTGTTCAAAACACCATTCCTCTTAATCTGAATCTACTGGTCAGAGGAATGTCTTCCTAAATCTGCTTGCACTTGGTTCCTTTTTTAATTCTAGAAGACATTTTATTGGAAAGTCTGTGTCGTGGTTTAACGCCAGCGAGCAACTAACACCACGCAGCCGCTCACCCCTTCCCACCCCCCAAGTGGGATGGGGGAGAAATTCGGGGGAAAAAAAGTAAAACTCGTGGGTTGAGATAAGAACGGTTTAATAGTACAGAAAAGAAGAAAGTAATTATAA
>JANZLQ010000013.1:15089474-15145079 GCA_026212715.1 Elanus axillaris
CTTCTTAAAATGTTATCACAGAGGCGTTACCACTATCGCTGATTGGCTCAGCCTTGGCTGGCGGCGGGTCCATCTTAAAACCGGCTGGTATTGGCTCCATCAGACAAAGGTGAAGCTTCCAGCAGCCTCTCACAGAAGCCACCCCTGTAACCTCCCCGCTACCAAAACCTTGCCACAGAAACCCAATACAGTTGTCTACTCAAAAAACACTACGCTAATAAATAATGCAGTTAGATTTAAAGAATTTGGATCATTTGGATTCAGTAAGCACTGAGCAAATAGAAATCAGCCTGAAGAGACTTAAGACCATGCTGGGAAATATTTGCTAAATAGAACAATTGTAAAGTATGCTGAAAAGAAAGGCAATAAACTGAGGGGCAGTAGTGAGAACATTGACTTAGTCTGTGGACATAGGGATACTCTGTTTCTCTTACACAGATGGCCTATCCCTTCTCACCATTAAATTGGATTGCTATGAGGCAGTACTTGCAGAGTGTTTGAACAATCCAAACAGCATAAAAAACAGTGACCCCTTAACTTTCTAGACAAAATTTTCAGTTCCTCCTTTTCTATTGCCTTTGTTGCCATAAGGCCATCTATAGCCACTTGCTCCTCCAAAGGAGTTTACATTGTGTTTTCCTGCTATTGCTGCTAAAGCCCTCATCTGTTCTCTTGGGTTTTTAACCAGTATCCTCACTGCACTCTTGTGCTCATATGAAATACAGCTGCCAAAATAGACGTGACAGTTATGATGGCAGGATTGCCTCTCTTCTGAAGATCTACATTCTTGCCCTGTTTCCTACCACATCAGAGTCAACCTTTGTGTTGCCATTGCACACCACCTTGGAACATGTCCATCTTTATTCACTTGCTGCTGTGGTGGCAAACATCTTTTTAAGTTCCTTCTAGGCAATCCCTTAATGCTACAATAGATTCCTAGTGCTGACCTTCCCACTAATACCTAAGGACACACTGTTTGGAAAGAAAACAAACAAAAAAACAAAGGTACCCAAAAAAAGTTTTTTAAAAAAGAGACTACTCTGTTATGAATTCACCAGCATCAGGATGGCTGATATAGATCTATTTTAAGCTTTCTAAAGCAATATGGACATGCATACTTAAATGCATGATCTTCTATCTTTGTCTTTCTTATTATCTTTCTTCTTATCTTTTGTTGCAATCATTTATTGTATCTTGGCTCAGGCAAAACAGTCCTTGTGGCAAATATTCCACCTGCATGTGGATGTTCATAATGCAAATGCAATCAAATTTCTTTTCTAACGGAGTCCTCCAGGAACCTGCCAAAATATATGTTATTTCTATACTATTATAGAAACTATGACTAAATGGTACATCAGCCAGCCAAATCCATACACCTTTGTAGAGAGGTTTCTGTGCTCATGTGATTTTTGCAAAATATTAAAGAAGTTTGAGACACCCTCATGACCCAAATCTACTCAGTTGTGGAGTATGCTCTGTCCATCATCTATTACACAAGCAAGACATCACTAAACAGAAAAGTGCAAAGAAAATACCACAGAGCTGTTATTCATAATAAAATATATTGTATAAAAAAAAAAGTATTTCAGATTTCCAGATCATCTAAATTGTCTCTGTGTAGTATTAGGGAAAAAAAAAAAAAGAAAAGGACAATTTTTCTAGTAATATGTAACAGCATAGATTAGACCCATCAGGAAATGACAGCTTCTGTTTGCAGTCTTAACCTTACTCTTTTGCACATTTCCACATGTACAGTCACTATTTACATGTATTTCAGTATCTCTCAGATAATGTAATGCCCTCAAACATTATGTCTTTTCTATATATTAGCTAATATTAAAAAAAAATTAAGTCTTTAAAACAACAACAAAATAAATCTTAAAAGCCCATTCTGAAAACCCAGTGTTGCACATGCAGCTAAAGAACTTACCTTTAATTATTCCATTTATGATCTCTGAGATCATCGAGCTTGCTAACCCAGTTGCCAAGCTCCCATTTGCAAGAAGAAAGTCAAAACCACGTAACAAGTGCATGTGTTAAGCAATCTGACCTTGACTCTCTACTACGTACATTATACTAGTGATGTCATTGTAAACTGTTGTTTCTGCTGAGTTAATGAGTATGATTCCAGATTCAGGCTGAGAGCTCATAAGAATGCAGGTGACTCAGAGCTAATGTGATATGAGATGAAGCAAAAGAGGATGAAGACACACACTCACTTTTGATTTCCCTGAGGGGGTAAAGAGAAACACTGAGAGAAAAGCCTGTAGGAGCAGATGGAGTGGAAAAAAAATGCCATCAGTATGTGTAGAGAGTTGAGAGGTTTTGTGCTGTTATCTGTTTTCAGTATTTTCTGTAAGAAACTGCTCAGGGTATCCAGGAGAGTCCCTCAATGGGAAATCTCACTGTGGCAAGGAGCTGTTAATTCCATTTTGAGTTAGTATGTTTCCCCACAGTACAATTTTGGCCTTATAAGCACATAGCTAATAAATGCTCTATCCCAAGAGTTCTTCAACTCCTTGAAGGTAAGGGTGTGCGGTATGATCATTATCTCCTGGACCTGTGCTCCAAAACCTGGTGTGTATTTGGCGCAGGCCTAGCTGTGTCCTTAGCAGACCAAACAGACAGTTTTAATGCAAGCTACAACACTCTGTTGAAATCCTTGACCTACACAGCAGCGAGCCAGGAATATTCAAAAGAGTTTGACCTCAACATTAAAGAAGAATTTGGCATAATCCAGAGAAAACCAGAGGCTAATCAAGAGCAACACTGAGGCATTTACTGACATAGTCAATGACAGTAAACTAAGTGGAATCTTTTAGTGTGTATGAAGCATATAAAAATCAAATTTTTTTCCCATTTGTAAGCTTTCAAAACAAACTCTTCTATTTAAGTTTTAAAAGACCTAAACTACAACTGAAATATTTAATGAGTTCAAAATGGCTAGGAAAGGAAAAAAAAGGCTATGAGTCTACAAAAGAAGACACTTCATGTTTTACATGTTTGGTTGGTTTTGCTGGAGTTCGGACCAGAGAAGTGTGATGAACACATGGCAAAGTTGGACAGAACGGCATGCAAAAAAGGGCTAAACATGTTGTGCCTTTTTGGTATTCTAATTGCATCGCTTCCTTCTGTTGCTTCAAATCACATCTGACATGTACTTACTTAGATTAATCTGAGAGATTGCAAATGTGTACCCAGGCTGTAAACGAAATTGACATGTGTTAAAAATATAATCATATTGGTCTGAAATATCTGCATCTTGTCCTCAACAGGGCATAGCGAATTTTATGACCTGTAAGTCAGAAATAGTGGGTTTTTTCTCTTTGCATTCCTAGTTTACTCAACACATTTGGACTTTATTTACTACATGGTTCAGATCTGTCATTTTCACTTGTCAAGGCCAGTGGCTGTGGTGTCCATAGCTGTCCTTCAATAATATAAAATTCTACTTTTTCCTTCCCCATATTATTTTTTGTGAATTTAAGAATGTTCACACTGACAAATGTTTAATTCTCTTTGAGCTTGATAGAAAAGATTATAATAATTCTGTCCTGAAGACCTTGTTTTCATTCATCACAGTAAAACTTATTTATAGTTTTGCATGTTACTAATAGCATTTTAAATGACAAAAATGAAATTATAATTTTAACCAAATAAGTAAACAGTAATCTTTGTTCCCTACTTTCTAACTATTTTTTTCTGATATATTCTTTGCCACAACACTTACATAAACCATATTTGTACCTGTGGTTTTTGTGGACAGATTTTATTTCCTGAGTGGTTTTTCTTTTCATTTCATGTTTGCAATAGCCTATTTGCATGAATTTAGATCTCAGGCTGGTGCTGTCTGTTGACCAGAGCTCCTCCTAGTCTGCAATGTCCTAGCCTGTGACACTGTCCTTTGGATCCTTATTTTGAAAGAAGATAGAAAAGACATATATAGATAAGAGGTGTATATACACTGCCCTGCACCCTGTTCATACCAGTTCAGGTTATACAGTTCAACTTAGTCTATAGACCAGGCCTAGAATGTTTTTGATGTCATTGCACTTCATACTTACTGCTCATGATAATACATATATGCAAATACCACAGAGCAGACATTGAACATAGATAGGAGAGTGTCCTGATCCACTGGGTTTATTTTCTGTTACATATTTAATGTGATAGCATTAGATTTTTCTCCATGCTAAGGAAAATTATTTTATAATGATATTAGACTTTTCTGCATGAACGTGCATATTCCTTTTTCTCTTTACTGGACAAAAAGACCTTAGCCCTAGGGTGACTTTTTCACATTGGGGATCACCACGTCTGGGATCTTGTTCTCAAGAATTAAACAGCAGGCAGAATTTATCTAACAGTTTTTGATCCTCCAGATTACATAGAATCATAGAATCATAGAATGGTTTGAAGTGGAAGAGAACTTAAAGATCATCTAGTTCCAACTCCCCTGCCATGGGCAGGGACACCTTCCACCAGACCAGGTTGCTCAAAGCCCCATCCAACCTGGCCTGGAACACTTCCAGGGATGGGGCATCCACAACCTCCCTGGGCAACAAATTCCAGTGCCTCACCGCCCTCACAGGGAAGAACGTCTTCCTTACAGCTAATCTAAATCTACCCTCTTTCACTTTAAAGCCATTACCCCTTGTCCTATCACTACATGACCTTATAAAAAGTCCCTCTGCAGCTTTCCTGTAGGCCCCCTGTAGGTACTGGAAAGCTGCAGTAAGGTCTCCCTGGAGCCTTCTCTTCTCCAGGCTGAACAACCTCAACTCTCTCAGCCTGTCTTCATAGGAGAGGTTTTCCAGCCCTCTGACCATCTTCATGGACCTCCTCTGGACCTGCTCCAACAGGTCCATGTCCTTCTATGTTGGGGGACACAGAGCTGAACACAGTACTGCAGGTGGGGTCTCATGAGAGGGGAGTAGAGGGAGAGAATCACCTTCCTTGATTTGCTCATCATGATTCTTTTGGTGCAGCCAAGGATATGGTTGGCTTTCTGGGCTGCAAGCAGACTTTGCCAGGCCATGTTGAGCTTCTCATCAACCAACACCCCCAATTCCTTCTCCTTAAGGCTGGTCTCAATCCACTCATCACCCAGTTTGTATTTGTGCTTCAGATTGCCCCAACCCAGGTGCAGGACCTTGCACTTGGCCTTGTTGAACTTCATGAGGCTTGCATGGACTCACCTCTCCAACCTGTCAAGGTCCCTCTAGATGGCATCCCTTCCCTCCAGCACCTTGACTGCACCACACAGCTTGGCATCATTGGCAAATTTGCTGAGGGTGCACTCAATCCCATTGCCTATGTTGCTGACAAAGATGTTAAACATAGCTGGTCTCAACACCAACCCCTGAGAAATGCCACTTGTCACTGCTTTCCACTTGAACATCAAGCCATTGGCTGCAACTCTTTGAATGTGACCATCCAGCCAATTATTATCCACCAAGTGGTTCATCAAATCCATGTCTCTCCAATTTAGAGATAAGGATGTTGTGCAGGAGAATGTGAAATGTTTTGCACAACTCCCGGTAGATGATGACAGTTGCTTTTCCCTTATCCACCAACATTGTAATGCCATCGTAGAAAGCCACCAAATTTGTCAGGCATGACTTGCCCTTGGTGAAGCCATGTTGGCTGTTACCAATCACCTCCTTAGTTTCCATATGCCTTAACATAGTTTCCAGTAGGATCTGCTCCATGATCTTGCCAGGCACAGAGGTGAGATTGAGTGGCCTGTAGTTCCCTGGGTCTTCCTTTTTCCCTTTTTAAAAATGGGGGTTATGTTTGCCCTTTTCCCATCAGTGGGAACTTCTCCAGACTGCCATGACTTCTCAAACATGATGGATAGTGGCTTAGCCACTGCATCTGCCACTTCCCTCAGTCCCTGCGGATGCATCTCATCAGGTCCCATGGACTTGTGCACCTTCAGGTTCCTTAGATGGTCTCAAACCTGATCTTCTCCCACAGTGGGTGCTTCTTCATTCTCCCAGTCCCTGCCTTTGCCTTCTGTGACTTGGCCTGAGTGGCTGGAGTACTTGCCGGTGAAGATTCAGGCAAAAAAGTGCCTGAAGAATAATAGCCTTCTCTGTGTCCTGGCTAACCAGGTCTCTCTTTTCCTTCTGGAGAGGGCCCACATTTTCTATAGTCTTCCTTTTATCACTGAAATACCTATAGAAGCTTTTCTTGTTGCCTTTGATATCCCTGGCCAGATTTAATTCTATCAGGGCTTTCACATATGCTGTCAGGCCATAGTAAGATTTTGTAAGGTGATTGACTGGGACTGACAGCCTGACCAGAAAACTCGGTTCTGTCATTTAAGATAATTCTTTGGGGGAATTTGCTTTTATTTTTAGATTGGCAGATCAGGCTTTTTTTGCTGTTATGAGTTGGAATAAGGCTTGGGGGGGGGGGCTTAGCTGCCCCAAAAAATTCATTTCTGTTCTATGTGAGGAAAACGCAGTGAAATTTTGTGTTAATTTTTCTGGCTGCCTAATGTATGATTCTGTCTCTGAGCAGCAGTCATATGAGAAGTGAGCTGCTTCAGAGCTATTCCTGGTTTTGCTCTTTCATGTTGTAGAAATAGCAGGACTTTCATTTGCTCATGAAGACCAAGAAATGCAAGCTTCTCCAGGAAGCTGAGGGTGATAATCCTTGTTTACAGCAGGGCAGGATCTAGGGTTACTCAGAAACAAAGTTTCCAACTCCAAAGGTGATACAGCTACATAAAGTCTCAGGAGAGATTCAAGCCACAGGTGGAAGTTCTTTCCTATCTGCCATTTATATAGGTTAGGATATTTAGAATTATCTGTGTTTATACTGCCACACTCAGAAACAGAGTTCACAGAAGTGACAAAATAAGAAAAGTAATTTAGACAGTTTATTCATGTTTCAAGAACCCTTACAGATTGCTTCTTTCACATAGTGTAAGCTTTGCTTGTAGCATCATTACAAGATCATAGGCTAATTCTTGTCTGTTACCCCTGGGTTAAACACCACAGTGGATGGTGTCCCTAGGCTCATGCAATTAATCTTCCTTTCACAGGGGACCTCTTTGTCCATAAAGACATGAATCAAATGCATTTGTAAAAGTTTCATATTAAGCTACGAGGTTGATATTCTCCCCGTTTAGTGGCATCATCCTCAGACATAACAGTAGCATAAATAAAATCATTGCATTTCTCTCTTGTCTATTCTAAATCTCTTGGGTACCTTGCTAGGAAAGAACTGAGTCTTGCTTCTCTTTTTTTTCTCCAAAGTAGTTGCATGAGATCTTTGTTCTCCAAACTGTGCCTCAGCTCTACAGTTAAAATCACTTTTCCTTGCACGTGCACAGGGAGAGACCATAGCCAGGCTTTGCTGTGTGCCCTGCCTGTGATCAGGAACAGACGCTGATATGCAGGACTCATCTTAGGATATGCTCCCAGGGATAGCAATCATCTACTCAACAGCTCATTCCTTTTAATAACAGAAAAGATACGTGCCACCTTCTTCTAGTTTGTGTTGACAAATAAATCAGGTGGGAAGTTCAACTTGCTCAGCTGCATCAGATATTTAAAGAAGTTGAAGACCTTTGTCAGCACACCCCAATTCAAAGTACTAATTCATGATGTACAGCCAATAACAGCAAGAAAGTGTTTGAATTAAAAACACCATTTACCACTGTATATTGAATAGAACTATGTAGGAAATTTTTTAAGACATTTGTTGGTAATTACTTGTTGATTCAAAATGGCAGTACTTGTACCTCATGAATATTACTCTGTAATTTCTCTGAACAATTCATCAGCATCAATTAGAGTGCATTTGGCACACCTCTGGGGCATATATGCAGCCTTTTTCTTTTAACTACTGCTTGAGAGGTTTGCTTAATATGCTATCTGAGGTAGCCAGATTCAGCAGCTACATGGGCCAGATCTGTGCTTCAGGAGCACATCACCTTCAAAACAAATCTTTTCTGTTGCCCATGAGCATAGTCTCCAGCTCTGGCCAGAAGCAGGAAGTATTTTATTTTTTTTCAGTCAATGGGACCTGCATGCCAAGCCTGCAGTCAATGTGCTCTGTATTGGGTTCAGGGTTTTTTAAACCATTAGATTGCGGTAAATATACGTTATCTGGAAGATACCCTTTACTCATCCTTCTGTGGAACTGGCCAGAGTGAGCAACGAAGGCAGACTTGCACATTATTGTTCTCTGTTGCTTTTGAGAGTAATTTGGGCATAAATTAGATTTAAGAACCAAGAGAAAGACTTTACATTTTTTTCTCAATACATTTCAGGCAGGGTTGTTGTCAGATGCAGGACTATGAAAAGTGAAGATTTTTGTACGATAAAATAGCCAGGCTATAATCTCAGAGCTTGGTAATAGCAAAATAATGTTAATCAGTCATCATACTCTGCAATTCTATCTGTATTCTATATGAAGATATAAATATTAAATAATTAATCCCCACAACCTCTCAGCAAGCTGACTGTCATTATTTCCATTTTTTAGATAAACTGCAGAGCAGAATAATTAAATACTTTGGTTAAGGTCACACAGTAAGTCTGCTGAAGATGTGAAAATAGAATCAAACTGCTGATTCCCAGTTTGGCTTTTTAACCAAAGAACACTCTTTTCCTGCAATGTCTCGCTCACTCATGATACATCTCATGCATAGTCTAAATTAGAAGCATCATTAAGAAGTAAAGTTAATTACCTTCTCTCCTTTAAAACTATTTGCTGATTTTAATATTGAATACACTCAAGCAGCTTTTTTATGTGATCATGGAGGCAAAAAATCTAAACACAAATCTGAAAATAATCATGCTGTTTCTCCGTGTTTTCATGGTATAAACAGCCAGTAACACCCACATCAACTTTATTGAGACAAAGATTAGCAAACATAGGGGTTTAATTGAATTCCATTTTCAAACATATCAAAGCCCTAAAAGACTAGCATTTACATCCTCCTTTTTCTTTATTTCTTCTCTATGATATTTTAAGCCAATTTGTTATAAAAATTAAGGCAATGTCTGAACAAAAACAACTCTGCATTTTTCTAGAGAAATGGGAGGGTAGTTTTTAAAAGCATGTTATAAAACAATTTTTAAAATCTCATTTTCAAAAGCAAGTACAAGGGATGGAGAGGGCAGGATTTGAAGGTATGCATGTTACTCACTGAATATAATAATACCTAGAAACTTCAGAAAATCCCCCTGGCATATTAGCTGAATTTTTGGGTTCTGACATAAAAGAAAAACATTTGACCTATAGGTACTTCTGGAAATGTTTTATAGAGAGTCTAAAGACTCAAAGTTTCATCAAAGATGAAACCTAAACCAACATGAGTACTTAGGCATCTACTTTATGTTCTTAAATTCAAACACTTCGGGCCCTTTGAGACACTACACCCTCTCCACTGCCACATAGGCTTCCCATGTCTGGAGACCTCTGCATCCAAGTTTTTGGCAGGGAAGTCTTCAGCATAAAAGTCCATATATTGGCTCCTGAGCTCTGACGAAACCACACGCCCTTCTACTGTGACTGACCTGGCAAAAGCCCAGGGGCATCCCATTACCCTGTAAGGATTCTCAAATCAAAATGTGTTCTCCCTGTACTACCTGCATACTTGGACCCATCACCATTTTTGGAACATGCCTGAGCTTCACATGAATCAGCATGGAGAGAGGGGAAGGGTAACTACTTGACATGTTGCTGAAAGTACTCACCTATGATGACACAAGATGTGGTTAAGATGTGCTTTGTTTGAAGTTCTGAAGTGGAGATTTACACATTCTGCAGGTTCTCACATGAAGCTGCTGTATTTGGGATGCATCACAGATGGAGAATGTTTGTCTCCACAACTGCAGTGTTTTGGTCAGGTTCATATTCTGCTACGGTAGTCAAGTATTTAAGTTTCACCTGGGATGCACAAAGACCTTTATTTCTGAATGCCTCCTTACAGTTTAGTTGTTAGGACTCTTTCCTAGAAGATAGGAAACCAAATCAAACACAGAAGGGATTTGGATTTGATTCTGTTTTTCAGAACAGCTTTATAGACAGCTGCTCCTTACATCCCCCACTTGCCAATCCAGAAAGGACTGACCTTGCTTCATCCACTTGACTCCAAAAGAGGACTAATGACTTTACATCCCAAGGGGTAGTAAGAAATAAGCATCTACACTCTCTCCCAGACAGATATTTTATGATGAACTGAATTACTTACTGAGATGTCTATCTGTCTCCTTTAATATGAGAAGCAGATTATACAACCAGCTGAGAACAGACACCTAACTTTTTTGGAGACTGAAATGCCAATTAAAATGCCTGGGTTAATTTTTAAAATAGTGATGGGTTTCTAAAGCATATGGATGATAGGTGCTTTTGAACAGTGTGCCCTTAGCAGTTCTGCAAATAGAACCCTAAAGGATTTCACTGAGCTTAAAGTTTTAATTTTGGACTTTGCAGAACTGTGCAACCTATAGCCATAGCTTAAATTATATCCGTTTTCAAAACCATTAGGATGGATTCAATGAGAAATTTTAATGTGGCCATCATTATGAGATACAAATTGTAAGAGTTAACAATTTTTTCCTGTGTAGAGGAGTTTGATTAAAATTCAATGTATCTGTTTAATTTCTAGTCTAAAATTGAGTGATTTGCTTATACTCTGTGTAAAAGAGTGTCGTGGTTTAACACCAGCTAGCAGCTAAGCACCATGCAGCTGCTTGCTGACTTCTCCCCCACATGGTGGGATCAGGGAAAGAATGAGGAAAATAATAAGTAAAACCTGTGGGTTGAGATAAAGGCAATTTAATAGAACAGAAAGGAAGAAACTAATAATTATAATAATAACAACTTTAAAATAACAATAATAATAATAAAAGGATTGGAATAGACAAAACAAGTGATGCACAATGCAATTGCTTACCACTCACTGACCTATGCCTAGTCAGTTCCCAAGCAGCGATATCCCCAGACCAACTCCCGCCAGTTTATATACTGAGCATGATGTCACACAGTATGGAATATTCCTTTGGCCAGTTTGGGTCAGCTGTCCTGGCTGTGTCTCCTCCCAACTTCTCGTGCCCCTCCAGCCTTCTCACTGACTGGGCATGAGAAACTGAAAAATCCTTGACTTAGTCTAAACACTACTTAGCAACAACTGAAATCATCAGTGTGTTATCAACATTCTCCTCATACTGAACCCAAAACATAACACCATACCAGCTACTAGAAAGAAAATTAACTCTATCCCAGCTGATAGAGTAACCAGGACAGTTATAAAATACTATGCAAAACATAGTTACAAAATACTAAGTAAGAAGCCTTATAAAGCTGATTTTATGTATAAGTCTCTGCAGAGAAAAATGGAAACACTAACCATTAATATTTAATCTTCTGATTGTCACAACATCATTTTCTTTTCTTAGCTCCTCCTTTTTTAGCTCCAATATAGAAGGGATTCTGGAAGAAAACAGAAATAAGAGGCTTCACTCATCCTTAATGTCATTACAAGTTTATAAAACAATATTATGAATTTACAAAGGGCATATACTTACAGATTTGCCATGGACAATGTCAAAGTTATGATACAGAAAAAGGGGTTACCTGTGATCACAGCTGTAATTCATATGTCATAAAAAATAGCTCTGAATTGGAAATTGTGATTTGGGGAAATAATCTGAAGTAGCTGAGAGAACAGAACTAAGGAAGGACGTAGGGGTAACTTGCTTTGGGGATAGCAGAGTCCATCACAACCAAAAACTTTTTAATCCTTTTCAACATATTTCTTTGTTATTGTGTCTTAATAGCACCATGCCACAATGGCATAATACAACATAACATGCAGTAAGGGGTTGACGGACAGATTTCCATAAATACATTTTTTTCTTTTTATGAATGCATCACTGCTACAGTCTACTTTTTTTAACTGATATTTTTTTTAGATCCATGCTAGCTAAAAAGCACTTGAAACATCTCTGAAAGTAATGAATAGATGAACAGAGACTGCTGATACTATCCACTCCTGTATTTTAGAAAACGGAATGAAAGATTGGGTCATTTTCCTGTGATTAATATGTCTTTACTTAACATTTGCTATCATATAGTATATTCACTGTCTTTTCACAAAGTCTCTAAACATACAATATACAAAGGGAGAGGAAATGGAAAAATAATACCTGTACTGCATATCAACTCGGAGTGTATCTACCTACTCTGCTCTTCCTCTGTATTCATCAGTTCCATCTATCCCTTCTTTATATTATCTTGAGACTGAGAAGTTCTTCTTCCAGGTATTCAAGTAATACTAGAATAGAGGTTGTATTTTACCAACCTAAAAAGCTTGCTGTCCGTCAAAGAAAGTGCAGGGCAATCTTTCAGATGGCAAAGCCTTTACACACAAGTACTCTGCAGTGTATTATTACCTGTACGTGCCTTCTGTGAGCAAAGTTCTGACCTCACTGCCCTTTTGCACAAATTAATAGAAGTGCTAACGAACGATGATTTGTAAGGACTGTCACAATGTCTGTGCTATATAAGCTCTCTGCTGTATAACTGCTCTGGCCATACTCAAGAAGTGAGCTGGCTCTGCTCTGGGTTGTTTTTAAGGTCGTCAGTGCAGCCAGCCCTCCTGAAGTCATGCTGAAAGTCTGTGTACATTAACTCAGATAGCTTACAGCTCATTCTCACACAATATCTGAACTAAAAAGGGCTTACTCAGGGCTTATTTGGAGGGCAAACACACTGAGGTTATAATGTGATGATATGGACCTACCAGTGGTGCAAATCAGAGTTTCTTCTGCAATCAGTACAACCTACTATGTGCACTTGACATGACACTGATATTAGGAAATAATTTGATAGATCACTTTTCGCTTTTTATTTTTCCAGTCTACTGGATCTCATCTGTGCTAATTTGCAAGCCTAAAGCTGCCACGGATCCTAATTACTTACTTAACAGAGGATTCAGTCAGTACAAGGAAACCAGTCTTAGTTACATGATAATTTCTGTACGTACTTTCAGAATACTGTACAAAGAAGGTGAGACTCTTTAACTCCATTTTATGTTTGAGGAAACTAAATCAGGCATAAGATCTCACTTGCCAGTCTCACCATCACCTGTCCCACCACCCAAGCAAACCAGGTACAATGTCATCCACACTGAAACTCTGAGTATCCTCCTAATAGGTTGCTCTCGTTTCCAGTCTCTGTCGAAACTACCATCATAGCTTTTCTTTTAAGGGTCTAAAGTGTGCTTGCTATGTAAAGGGATTAAATGATATTTTAAATGCATAAATGAGTTTACACTGAGATAAACCTCTCCCTGTTGGTCTAGAGGAAGATTTTATTTATATAATATAAATCTTTCATTCATAGCAAAATTTAATACCAGCCCAGTCATTATGCTTTCCACAGTTATTCTGAAAGACAGGCTTGTTTACAGGCAACAGCTCTGTCTAACTATGCCTTAGAGATACAGGCATTTCGAAACCTATGCTATAACAGTCAGCAATCCTTTGGGAGCAATGTTAAAAACTGATACCTTGATTAAGTATTAAGACTGAGAATCAGAGGAAAATCTGTGGAAGAGACTAGAATGTGAATGGGGACTACATATGCATTCAGGAAGACTTGCTGCAGATCAATATCCTATTCAGAACAGACAGTTCTGATGATTGAGGATGAGGTTCTTCCTCAAGAACAGATCCCAGATCTGGGAGCTCTGTAAGCATCCTGACTTCTTTTTTTGAACGACATAAGAAAAAAGACACTTTTAGCTATTTATAGCATAGGTAGCTCTGAAACATTTTTTTTTTTCATTTCATCGTGTCTTTCCTAACAATATAAAAGTCCTATGTATTTTTGCACTATCACAAAATAAACCCATTCTTCATCTTTCTTCATGCTTTAGAAGTGAAGACAGTGATTTTAGAGTTGCTGGCAAACAGCAAGCATTGTTTTCTTTACCAAGTGGCAATTCTGTGCAGACAGCAGTGGGTATACCATTCTCAGGGAACAGACAAGCCTAAGCAGGCTTTTGTTTTACCAGTGTCCTAGTCCTGGAGTACTCAATAGAGGGTGGGACTCTCCACTACTAAAGTACATGGATCATTTTAGGAGAAAAAACAGAAACCCCCCAAAACTGTGCAGAAATGCTTCACAGCACATATTAACTAGCGTAGTCCTAACATGCAGTAAAACAGCATGGGGGCATCTAATCAATGGCAAATTTCTCTAAACCATAGCAGTCATCCTGTGACAGTAATAGAGCTAGAGCATTTCAGACCATATCCATTCCACATCTCTGATGAGTTCCAAAATACAGAGAATTTCACCCAAACATTTTTCTACTCTGGGCCTACTCAATTGCTAAACCAGTTCCTAGTAGAGCATTGCAGCCAAGTGTATTCAGCATAGTTTTGCTCCAGATACAAAGTAGTCTGCAGTAACGGTTCAGATCCATGTAGCATCAAAAAAAAAAAAAAAAAAAAGGAAAAAAAAAGCATTTGTTTGAGACTATTTCAAACCTTCCACATTAAAAGTCCTCTGCCTTGAGAAAACAAGAACTGAGTTTTGTAAGCTGTATTGGAAGTACCAAACAATGAAAGTCCGTAGCTGTTTTCCCATAGTCCCATGATAGGATTTCTTGTAATCAGTACTGTATTTTTTTATCTTAGTTTTTGGGGTATACCAGGTTACTTTTTCAAGCTTTGCTCTGCAGCTGTGATTCCTGGAAATGTATTTCCTTGGAAAAATGGAAGCTCTGTGTATTCATAGGGCTGCAGTACCCGGGAACCTAAGGCTTCCTGGGTTCAGGCTTACCACATAATTGAATAAAAAATAACTTGTGAAAACATTTCTAATAAGTCTATGGTGTAGGAATTTTTTCTGTGTGACTCCATATGCACATATGCATACAGGGAAGATACTAATGGGCATAAATTATATTGTTTTGCTGTTCTTTTACCATTATTCAGTGTTACAGGGTTCCAGGTGTGAGGTGCACTGAAATCTGGCAATTCTCATGCATATCTAATTGCTCTTCAATAGCTATCTAAGCCAGAGCAGTTCACAGTGATGTGTACTTTCCTACCATGTTTAGCTGTTCAGATCTATGTTCTACACTGCAGTTGGGATGTTGAACAAGCTAGGATTATTTAGAGATGTTGTTCTGCTGCTTGATTGCCATAATGCTACTTCCCTCGTTAGAGACATTTTGATTGGAAATCTGCAGTATGAGTCACAAAGGACAATGTTGATGTAATTAGGACACTAAAATGACAGTGACAGAGTGTTAGTCGAGCTGTGGGAATGACATTCAAATACTGGGTTTCGTACTCTCTACTTACAATGGAAATATACCTGCACTTACAATGCACAGTAGCAAACATCTGCCACCATTATTACAGAGAAAGTGGGGCTTATTATTCAGAGGGTAACAACAGCTTTCAAAGATGCCAAGCAAAAGGCAAAGTGCTGATGACTGAGGACCAGGAAAGACCACATTTGTGGTATATGTGCCTGTATCCTTTCACCCTTAGACGAACATCCACCTGTTACCCCTCCTCAATCCTCCATTTGGAATTATTCTGCTTAGGAGACTTTTCCATTAAAGTCAAAAGACAAAGGGCTAAGAAATGCCTTCACTGTATCATTTATTTGCCAAGCCTCCCTTGCTTTGCTTTATCTAAGTGATTTTTCTCCTCAGCAGCTACAGCAGGAATTACTTTAGTGTGCTGTATTCAGTTTGTTATGAGTTATTCTCTGTATCATTATGTGGCTTTGTTTATTATGCTGCTTTTTATGGCATCCTAGCCTGACCGGTTTGGAGTAGAGACATTTTGATAGCTTAGTGGTCATATTTATACTGTGGCCACCCATTAGGGAAACTTCAGGAACAGTGATTCCCAATTAGTAAGGTAAAAACATTAAAAGTGAGCATGGAGCCCCACTAAATATCACAGCAGGACCTGTGACAGCTGGATGTTGGGCCAGAGCAGGGCTCTAGAATATAGGAACATAGGCATAGCAAGGAACATGGGAAAAAGTGACTTGGTGCTTCAGAGCAGCACCATTTGGCAGCAGCACTGTCACCTGCATCCAGCATCTCCCAGAAGACCTGAGAAGCAGGGCAGGGAGGGAACTGGGGTTGGAAGCAGACAGAGCTGAACATAGTTGGAAGAACATAATGACTCTTATTTCAAAGAACGTATTTACATAGTAATCTACATGAAGCCTGCAATCATAGGTCCAGAAAATGTATGCAAAACACCAGTGCTATACCCACATTCATGGGATTTTAATTCATGCTTATTAATTGGACAAAGATTTCACCTGAAAGCATCAGTGGTCCGCATCCTGCAGACATTTTTAATTCAGAGTGTCTGCTGCTGCAGGAACAAGGAATAACCCTAGTAATGAATAATGAGCAGAGTGAGGCTGGTATGAAATACATGTAAGATTAAGAAAGGAGTCTGCAGGAAATGTCAGGGATGTAATACATGCTATACCATGTCTCTATGAAAGTAACTGTAGCACCCTTAGTCAAGTATACACTCGTAGGCATGGAAATAAATTCTGCATAGCAAATAACATGGTAAAGCCATGGTTCTTCAATTCTGAATCTGTTTTAAATAGCATAGTAGGACATGTATATGATATAAAATATCTTTAACAATCAAAAAACTCTATCAAGAAACTGCCTTTATTCTGCAACCTCTACTCTGGGTGAGTCTGGAGATCCTGTATTTCCTGAACACTCTTGAAGTCCTAAGGCTTCTAGTTCTTTATCTAGCATTAGTTATCTGAGCACCAATAATCTTTCCCCTCTCTCAGAGTAGTACCAGAAGAAAAAAAATCCACTGCTTCCAAATCCTTTTCTCCTAGTCTTCTCATGGGTGTTTATTCCAGCAATTTCCATGTATGCAATAATTGTTGTTGGATTAACATGCTGGGCCCTATCAAGAACACACAAACTTCTGTTGATGTGCTTTAAAATAGGTATTCTTACCTATAAGCTTAAGGGACACTGGGAAGCCTGGTACTCCTCTGGGTGCTTGCTGTAGAGCAACAGTTGCTGGCTTGTCTACTGATGGAAGCTACTAATTACTCAGGTTATGACTGTATCGAGGTGAATTGTATTTCTTCCACCTTTGCTTTCCTTTAGAAGCTAATCCAGTTGTATCGCTCAGGAGAAAGATGTAATGCTGTTGTCATATCCCATCCTGACAGCATGTGACTGTGTGTACCCATCCTCCAGGCTTGACAGAGGATGAGAAATCTTCCAGGCATTAAGGGTATCATAAATTGATAGCTGAAATGATTTCATGTACTCTGCAAATTTTTGTGATGTTGAAAATGTTCTCATTTTCACCAGGGCAAAAATTGAAATCTTTCAAACGATTCCCTCCCTAAAGACGTCCGCTGGTATTAAAGCAGCTATGGGCATCCCTGAAAGTTTGTTCAAAATCTGATGAAAAAATATCCCTGACAAAATGTGAACAGACCTGACATTCTTGAAATAAGTTTTTGTTTTGACAAACTGATAATGGACCAAAAAAAAAAAAATTAAACATTTTGTGATGAAGTCTCCTTGAACTTTCATAGATCAAAATATAGTTTTATGCCCAATGCATCAGAATCCAAAATCATTTGAGAACAAATGAATGGAGAGATAATAGGAAACAAAGTGCACTTAATTCATCTTGCCCAATGAAACAAGAAAGTCATTTCCACTGTAGTTTATAGTTACTGTCCAGTAAATCTGAGTTTGTCCTCCACTAGCAGAGAACAACAGCATATACACTGCAGGAATTTGTAAAAGAAATAAAAAATCTTTCCTCTGCATTTCAAACAATAACAACAGCAGAAACATTTCTATTGTTCTTATGTTTTGTAAATCAAGGTATTCCAAAGCTAAATTCTGTGCCACATTTGCCTGAACAGTATCCCTTTTATGTAATTTCCCTTATATGTGGCAGTTAAATAAAACAGTGAAGTAAAATCCCAATGGAAAAATAAATCTAGCTAGAGCAATCATACTATCAACACATCAGCTCTGCAAAACTCTGTCTTGCTTCCTTGCACAAAATGGCAATTTAAAGTATCTTTCCAGAAGTCTCCTGGGAGATTATCATATTTTATTCTTTATTTAGGAAAAAAAGAGTAAAAATCTTTGAGAACCTATTACAAGTCTTCTAGTGAAATACTTACAGTTCAGTTCAGCATTATACGCCAGTTTCAGAGAGCCTGAAATGTAATTTATTTCATTTTACTTTCATCAGCAAGTAAAGGTCATCCATCCAAAACCAGCTTTTCCAGATGCACACATTTCATTTGTTATCATCTTAAATAACACAGAAGTACAGTCAAATTCCAATATCTGTCAATCGCACACAAGTTCTGTTAAGTAATCATTTACTTTCCATTTAAATGCTTACAACATGGACATTGAATAAATGCTGCCTTGGCATTCAAACAAACAGCTTAAAGCAGGAAGACTTCTTTTAAACTGTAAAGAATTTTCTAAATATTTCATGAGTACCTGAAAAACTATATTGACCAGTTAATATCACATTATTTAGAATCTAGAAAAAGTATTCTGCACGTAGTTACACCACTAAAAATCCAAAGTAACTCAATTTTAAAAAGTATTCTTCTCTGATCTTTAAACATAGTCTTTCTCCTCATCTATTGTATCAATTGCTAATAATGGGTGTCATTGGGAGCTCACTAGGAACTACAAACAAGCACACAAAGAACTCACAGATGCACAAACTATGTGAATATACCATTCAGCATACAGCTAATATTTCAGATTATTTCTGTTCCACTGGCAAATGTACTAGGACTTGGCATATTTTACTGCTGAGATTGCAAAAAAAGAATCAAACATGGTTAATTATTCTTGCGTCTTTGTTGCTGTGGTCATTGTCTGCGTTAGTGATCTGCTTTGACGCCATATTGCAATTCTGAAATGGATTCCCTGACTGCTTCCCCTCCTTGTCTGTTGGTTCAGTTCTTAAAGAGATTTAGATGTACACAATTTTCCCTTCCAAGAAGTAGTCAGAAGCTTTGTTTCAAAACTTCTCCAGAGCTTCGTGAGGATATTCAGCCTCAAACCAAGGTGAGGGCTGGACCGTCCTGGGGTCTTGTGGCATGAACCCTCCTGCATTCAGCAGCAGGGCTTCCAAAACAGTCAGAGCTCCTACAGCAGCCTGAAATGGCTCTCACACTTTATAAGGGGCCACCCACTTTATAACATGCTATGTATGTTTTCCTCTTCACTGCCAGCTGCCACCAGCAACTACATCTTCAGGCTCTTTGCCACTCCTTTGCCATCCAAGAAATAAAATTAAGAATTCACTTCAAATACATGCTCAAACAGATTGGCATAAGGTAGAAATGACTCACAGCTAGGTTTTCAACCTCAGGTTTCTAATGTATATTTCTAGCTTCTAACAGTTTGAAACAAGTATATTTTTTTCTACTTGTTTAAAGGAAGCAAAATGCATTCAGCTAATATGTATATTAAAATTACATATGGCATATTTATCTATTATGGAAGTACACATTAGCTGCCACCTGCTGATTATCCCATAATGAACAACAAAGACTGAGTTACAAAATCTCCTCCCGCCTTCATATATATTCGTACAATGCCTTCCTTGTTCTGACTTGGCCAAACTTTCTGTAGTGGTAAATCAGTCTGCAGGATGAATAAAGCTCTGCAAAAGAAACCCTCTCTATTGCTGAAGGTCCTGCAACAGGAGCCGGTGAGTAAGAGACTGATCCTACACAGAAGCTGAGTTCTGCTGAAGATATATTTTCCCAGCTAGGCAGCCAGTCTCAGCAGTGCTAAGGAAGCAAATTGGATGTGTGCACTCAGGTCATCCTCCTCTCATTCTCACATGCAGAATAGAGAGAAACAACTGCCTCTATGAGTACAGAATCGTTTAAATAGAATAAATTCCCATGTATTCTACTTACATTTTAATCTTCCCTTTTGGCATTGCAGAGCATAATTTCAGAACAATAAATAACAAAACCAGATGCTAAGGTGTCCGACATGACATAGGAACCTGAACAGAATAACTCAGAAAATAAATAGAAGAATGTGGAAAAAAACTTTGAAAGAGTTTATTCTAAAATGTCCTTAGATTTATTTCGTTTTAAATAAGCACATGAATCTTAGACCTTTATATTGGCATTTAAAATTAATCCACTAGAAATAGCTGGTTGTAAACAATTACCATATTTGTCATATTCGTGACTCAAAACCTAAAAGCACAGAAAACTAGAAAGTAACTGACTGGTAATAACAATGAAGCTGATAATCATTCCTGAGGCTGAAAATGCAAAACGGGGCAGAATATGAATGAAAGCTAAATTGGATTTTAAGAACCCTTTATCTTTAAACTTCCTATTCATATCAACTATATCAATAAACATGCTTGCTTGCTTATTAGGAAAGATTCTTGGGTAAATTCACCCCATTTCCCCATGACATATTTCATCAGCATCCTAGTCTGAATGATGGCCTTCTCTTCCTTGCTAGAGTGTTTCCGAAAGTCTGAAGGCAGATTTCCCATCTCCAGATACATATAAAGGTCTCACGCATCTCATGCTGTAAGTAATCTTCAGGATTGCAGGATTCAGCATGCTGCTGTGCTTCTTGCTGATGGAACTGTTTGAGAGCAATGCCTTCTTTCATGTCCTCTCTGATAAAAGGGTTAAGAAAGCAAAAGATTTTATTTCTCATATATAATAATCTCTGTCTCCACTTCGCACTCCTCTTCCCATCCACCCCTCCCTGGCTCACCGCCTGAGTGAATTCAATGCTCTGTTTCTCTCACTCTTATTTGCAAGTATGGCAGCAGTAGTCGCTCCATTGCCTTCTGCACCTGCTGGTTGTCACATTGCAAAGCAGGAGTACATCTCATTAGGACCTCTGCCTCTGTCCACGTCCAGCAGGTTGGACAGTACTTCCCTATATATTCATAAGCATATGTGTGCATGTGTATTTACTACATACATACAGATGAATGTAAGGGTATGGATACAAAGAAATATAAATCAGAATTGATAAGACACATTTCAGGGAATCTTAGGAATTAAGTGTGCTGCAAATACCACATAAATGGTGTGTATATATATATGTGTGTGTATATATATAAGTATATATTTATATTTATAAAATGTTGCAGGTGTGAAAACTGAGACACATTTTTAATAGGGAATTATATCTTTCCTAAAGTTACAGATTGTGTGTGCCAGTGCATATGTGTATATATGGAGAGTGTTTATTATTTGCACCTTGTTCCAGCATTTAGATTCCCTGAGCTCTGACTTACATCTGTCTTACTGTCTCCTGAGTTGCCTTAGGTTTTTCATTTCTAAGTTAACTTTAATCACAAAGGAATAGCTTTTGAGCTCTTTTTCTCACTTCTTACATGTTGCTGCAAACAACGGAAAGAACAAAACCCTAACCATACTGAAATTAATAGAAAGATCTCCAGTGTCTCTGTGAGCAAGATTTCATCTCTGATACTTCTTGGTTTTCAGCAAATCCAGCTTTGCTGATAGAGTTTCAGCTATAGTTCTGAAAAAGGGTTGTGGTTTTTCCTATTGTACAGATCAAGGGGTCATTGACTTTAATCTGATTAAATCTTCCATTTCCCTTTACTAACTTACTACAATCAAGAATTTTAGTATGTGTTTTCAGGGACTGGAAACAAAGATACATGCCAGCGATATCTGATCTGAATAAATGTGATATGACTAGTTTCTAGTGACATTTGTTTGAAGAAAATATTCTATCCCACAGACTCAACTGATTCCATATAAATTGAAGTCATCATTGTCAAATATCTGTTAAAATCATTATGATATGGTGACAATGACTTTATCTTTCTGGGATTTGATTTCCACGCCTCCTTTACTCTACATAATGCAATTTCAGTAATAATTTTCTGACCATGCTGTGATTAAAAATTAGTTAATGCTTGTAAAAGTCCAAAAGATTCTTTAAGAGAAGACATTTCAGAAGTGGAAGTATTGTTGTTACTAGAGCAGCATTTTATTTTGCTCATATGGTACTTTTAATTTGTAGATTTTAAAGCATTTTATTAACAGAGGGAAAATATCATTAGCCTCATGCTATAGGTGTCTATGAGATAGAAAGTGATTAACACTCAAATTGAGACAAATTAAATTACACTCAACTAAATTCAGGTTAAACTGTAGAAGAGCCCAGAAGTCCTCCTACCACTTTGTTCTCTGCCCCATGTATGAGACTTGTCAGGGCACCAACAGGATCTAATTGCCCTGGCAAAACTATGCTGTCCTTCATCAGACCAAGATGTTGGTCAATAACATCAAGATTTCCTATCATTATTATTATTGCTTTTTATTTCACTCCTTTTATGAGAAGTTACAATACACATATGTAGCAGAAATTGCATTTAATTTGGCCGGGAGGGAGACTTTGTGGTATTTCAATCTTTGTTTTGTGTGACATCTGACCACATCTGATCATGCAGACCAAAGGCTGCACTCAAAAACCAGCTTCAGTACCGAGCATTAGCATGTCTGACTTTTAGCCCAAAAACTTTGTTAGGGTGCCTAGGCCACCTACCTAGTGCAGGAAATCAGGCACCTAAGGATGGAGACACACAGCACAAGTAGTGGAAGAGGCTGCCCAGAATAGGACTGGGATGTGTCTTCCTCCATCCCTCACCAAGGCACAACCAGTGCTCTGAAAGAGTGGGTCCTTCTTGGGGTTCAGAGCTGGGAATCCTCCCTTGAGATCAGGGAGCTAGCCCCTTTCTTTTATGAAGAAATTAGGGAATTACACCTTTTGAAACACAGCCAGAGGAGGATTCATCCAAAATACAGACAGCTTTTTGTGATCTTTCCAACAAAGGAGATTCAAACCACCTCTGCCACCTTCTCTTTACAGGGTTGTAAAACTGCACAGGGAAGGAAGCTGACTCCACCCTCTACTGCTGCAGATGTGTCCCTGGGCATAATCTTTAGGGAGTCAATAGGCAAGAGACAGAAAGATGTCAAGGGAAAATAGTAGCGTCTTGATTAGCAGCTAGGGCACCAATATGGAGGAAAGAATTCTACACCTCTAATCCTAAAGCTCTTCACACATTTTAAAATTGACAGCCATTGTCGTCTAGGAGCTAGGAAATCTTTGAGGGCGGTGAAATATCTAGGTCTGAATCACTTCAGGCTGAAGTAGGATTCGTATCTCATAGGTCATTGCTTCAATGGCTGCATAAAGGGACTTCATCCTATGCCTGTTTCTTTTAAAACCAGACAAACAAAAAGCAGCTGCTATCACTACATTTAAGATGGAGTCTGCTCTTGTAGGCACATCTACATCCTTAGGGCTGAGAGCTGGGGGAATAGCTAGTTTATCGATTTTGAATGGCCTTCCCTGTGAAGAATGAGCCCCTTCTGGGGATGTGCTGGCACCAGGCTGCCAAGTGCACAGGAGCCTGAAAGGCAGAGGGCCAGGGAGAGTTTAAGCATGACCAGCATTAAGAGACAAATGAACAGAGGTTTTCAGGGTTGCAGTTTTGGATCCAGATACCAGCATTTCCTCGATCCCTACTAGTACTGCCTCTTTCTGGTTTGGGGCTCCTTAGGACTTGGGGTGGCCTAATCAACCAGGGGTTTAGGTCCCTCTTATCATCCTTGTCATCAAATTAGTCCTACCCACATTTGCTAAGCTGCAGGGATTCACAGACTGTTTGCAAAGCCAGTTGCTTGCCTTCACTTTTCTTTATACCAATGTCCTTAAAGCAGAGGAATATAGAATTAGAGTGATGCTGAATTCATATCTAGCTCCTTTTTTTTTACCTTTTTCCTATTCATTATTTATTTACCCTTATCCAATTATTCCCTTGCTCTCTCTTTCTCCTTCTATTTCTTCCTAGCTATCTCTGCTGACTTTCTTTAGAAAGTTACTTTCTGAGTAAGATGGCTATATAAAGTCTTCCTCATGTAGTAGGTACAAATGACAACTCTTTCTTTCCCCTGTTTAAATACCTGTTTTTAATATGTACAGTAGGGTTGCACCAGAGAAAGGCTATGGGCTGCAAACCTTAAGGTGGGAAAAAGACTGCTTGGCAAATTGTATTTCCAAGATATAGTAAATAATTTTACATTAAATTGTTGCTGTAGTGGTAAAAAAAAATGTATTAATTCATTATGGAATTTTTGCTCTATTAAGAGCAGAATAATGTATGACCGTAAAATCCAGTAATTGCACATCAGAATGAACTGCCTTAACTTACATTGCAAATATTTAACTTTTCTTTTTAAGAAGCATAAAAGGAACAAATTAAGCTAAGAAATAGCAAATAGCTTGAGTCTTTTCAAAAGAAGTATGATGTCTGCACTAACTACTGACCTGCTTTGTACAATGTACAGTCAACAGCCTGTGCAGAATATTCTTAATTTCCTTATTCTAACCTTGAGAGTTGCTCTAGGAGGCATCGGTGTATACGTTAACCTGGACAGTAAGTGGTAACAAGGAAACATCACCTTAGAACATGTAGGTATTTGTAACTACTGGAGGATTTTTTCAGACTATTGCTCCTTCAACCCATTCCTCGTATGTATTTGCTATTTCTTGACTGAAGGATTTCTTTTTTTTTTCTTTTCTACAGAAATAGTCTTTTCAGTGACTTTTTGTTAAGCTTTGTATTTCTCAGCTTGTTATACTAGTAGTTCCAGCTCTCTGCTCTTCCTTTTGTTATGCACACAAAGAGACACTCCAAGAAATTAACCACTGGTTTCTCTCAACTGCGATTTTGTTTTCTCAGAGGAGTGTGCAGTTTGAGAGGTTTAGGGATTGTTATTTTTGCTGGTTTTATAATATGTACTTTCTAAAATATATATTGTCTTTAAAATATGCTTTCAGTCTTGCTATTTAATGTTTTAGGTTTGGAAGGATTACGGTTTTGTTTCTGTTTGTGTGTGTGTATAAGTTTAAACTTCTTATGATTTTATTACGAATTATTCTGAATTTACTTTGTGTGGATCTTGGTCTTTTTCTCTGTGCATGAATAAGGACCCATTTGGATTGGACTCTTAAAAGTCTTCTATTCTTGATTTCAGTGTCCAAATTTGGCTAATCTTTACGGTGACTCACTAATTTGTTTGCCCCAGCAAGACAAAGCACTTCATTTAACAGTCGTCTGGTATAATTACCTACTATCTTACACCTACCAGCCTCTTTCTTTAAAATGTTTAGCATTAGCAACACAAGTCACCTTGAAAACATAGCTATTGGCATGCAATGGGAAAATGACTGGTACTATTCTTCCATTTTTCTAATTGTCCGGTGATTTTGGTGCTGATGTCCTTACACTCCCAAATGCTCTACATTACATCACTTGAATTGCACTTTTCCCAGATGGAAAATAAGCAACCATCATTTTTGAACTCAGTATCTTACAATATGAAGGATTTGTATTCTTTATACACAGACTCTAACCTGAAGCTTTGAGTCACTGATGCTCTTTTATGAAAGCTAGAGCAGTGCGGATCTCTGCTCATGTCATTTAGGCAACAAATAGCAGAACCCGGATAAGGACTCTTGGCCATCATGAATCCTGTTGACCAACACTTAGTTACTTCTTTGTTCAGAATAGTCAAGAAATCCCATTCAGTTGGCTGGATTTCTAAAACAAATGTCCATCCTTCCACTCTGTGAGGGGAAGGAAAAAAAAAGTCTTATTTGCAAAGAATATGGACATATTTCAAAAAAATAGGCCTATAAATCATCACCTCTCTTCTCCACTTTCCTTCTGACTATCAGTAAATGCCATTCTCCCTTTCAGCCACAGAGCAGATTGTAACTGATTTGAGCACTTCAGTTGCTTTCTTTTCTCTCTAGGGCAGTTGTTGTCTCTCTGGCAACTAGTATCCATAGCACTTAAGACTTTGCAAATTAAAGCAAGAACATTGACTTGTATCCTAAAAAAACAGTTACATCAGTACTGATCCCAAGCCCAGAGGTATAATGTTTCTTAAGGAAAAGGTGCTAGGCAGGCAGAGAAGTGAAATGTTAAGTAGAGATCAGATTATGAGGATTTTATGGTATTTTTAGAGGCCTCTCAGGCTTTCTTTTTAGGCTACAGAGCTGTCTCAGGAGTTATGCTGCCACTGGCAGAATCCTCCAGATCTATTCAGTTGTATCTGCAAAAAAAGCAGCATTAAATCCCAATTAAAATTTTCGAGCTTGCCTATGCAGCAAGATTCAGCAGTCTAACTACTGCACACAGCCTCTAATCATATCTACACAAACAGCTGGTGCTTAGAGCTCCAAAAGTCTTGCTTTGCCACAGAAGTAATGTCCCCTACAGTAAGTGTTCACTATTATAAGCAGGCATTCTCTGCTCATTCCTGATTCTGATTTGTCTGCTTTGCATGGGGAGGTGTTTTTCCATTGTACTAGGGAACTCTATACTAGGAAATCAGCCAGCAACTGTGATTCTGGGATGTGGAGTTAAGCACATACGCACAGCAAAGCCTATGATTCTTCTTCTGCCACCTCATGCTCCATCTCTGTTTGGCTTAGCTCACACCATTTTCACAGCTACCGTGCATTAACTAGGGCTTTCTGGTGGGCTGATGGCCATCACAAATACATAGCTTGTGCAGGTATGTTATTCCTATTTCAGCTGGTCGGCTGCAGTTTTACAAGCCAGCCACAAAGCTACTGAAGAGCTCTTTCTGCAGTTCTGGCAGAATCAGAGAGAACAGCAGTTTGCTGTCCCCAAACCACATGGAAAGAACTGAGAAAGAGACCACTTGCTTCTGGAGCAGCTTTTCTTTGCTTAGCTTCATTCGGTGCAGAGCCTTTTCAGGGCTTTTGAAAGAAGTGTGGACTGGCTTGTGCTGCATGGCTAGGATGAGTCTTATCTTCAGGAAGATAAAAAGCAGTTTCCTGGCAAGGCAGATAAAGTTTGCTACTAAGCCACAGTGATGAAGAACTCCCTTTTCTGTAGCTAGCACCCTATGGAAAGCCACCATCTCTTTCACAGAACGCTGTCGGTCATAAACTAGCTGTGATGAGGACAAGCCAACGTGGAAATTAAGGTAAAAAAGGTCCTGTCTTTGCATGTTACCAAGGCTGGCAATTCTGCTGAGGTTTCTGACAGGTTTGCATGCATGTGTTTTCCAGTTGTGCCAGGGGGGTAATGGAGAGTATTCATGTTCCCTCTGAGACAAACCTAAAAGCTCATAATTAGAAAGCAACACAGCTGTAGTGTGAAGTGGGGTGTCCTGACACTAATGCCAGATTGTCTAGAAAATTCCTTGCTGGTACGAGTTTGGGCTAATTCCGCTTTTTTTTTTCCTTCATATGTGGCAGTGGGAACTAGAGACAGGATCCCTCCGGTATGGACAGCAGTGCTGTAGCCATTTCCTTCTGTGATTCTGGGAGACTCTGTGTCCCTGGCTAATGCTTTTTGCTGTACAGTTGGATCACAGAAAGGAACCACTGAGCTGTTGCCTAAGCAGCTGGAGAATGACAGTGTGTGACTGCCATGGGGAGAAGGATAAGATAGATGACAATCACAGGGGAAGGCTGGGGCTGCTGAGCCATAGCAGCACACTGTGTGCTGCACAGCAATTAGGAGAAGGGAGCTGAGAATATAGGGTTTTCCTCAGCAAGGCCTGAGGGGACAAGATTCAGAGTTTCTCAGAAAAGCAGCAGTACCCCAGCTAGCAAATGACATGAAAATACTGACTTGTTTACTGTTGTTGATGTCCACATAATTTTTCAGCTTCCTTCACATTTTCACTGTGTACAGTATGGCTATTTCATAGTTTGCAAGACAAGTTTCAAAATGGGGGATTCTTTTAATCATTTATTCCGCAAGTCTTTGCAGTTTTAGACTGCCAGCTTGTGTTTTTACTAGGTGCATTTTACAAGAATCTGTGTTTAATATTATCACTGCGCACAATGATGGAAGGAATCGAGTGAGGTCATCTAGCCCAGCCCCAGGACCTGGGGGCAGAAACTGATCTCTCATTGCTTAGTGGTGCTTGTCTAACCTGTTCTTAACAGTCTCCAGTGATAGGTTCAGCACCATCCCTAAGCAATCTATCTTAATGGCTACCTGTCCTCAGGGTGCTCTTAGATCATTTTTCTAAAACTGTTCAAAATCAAAATTACTACTGTTGAATAAAATAATTCTATACTGTTCTCAAAGTGCAAATACACAAAACTGGAATCTGAGGAATTGAGCAAATAACCTGAAAACAAAGGAGGTGGAGAGGGGAAGAAAAAGAATGTTGCAAACAATAGAATAAAAATATGCAGTCTGAGATTAGCAGCTCATTCATCTTTCAGCCTTTAACTGTATGCAGCTCTGTTGAGCCTTTTCATACTGGGCTGCTTTCAGAAATCTGTGGGACAGGCGTGGAAAGGCATGGAAGCATGCCCATGTTTGGATAGTGGCAGGGGAAAAAATCCACCATTCCAGTTGTGACAGAGGAGGCTTAACTGGGACGGCTGAGAGTTAATTCCAATAAAAAGAAGCATTCTTCAGGCTCAGAGAGCTAAAGCAAAAGCAGTCTGGGGCATGTACACATGGCAGTGACTTGGAGATAAGAAGTCACACTCAGGTTATCCTGAGGCAATCAGTTTTCTTTTAATACTGCAGGTGAAAAACTCCAGCTAATTGGAAGTATAGTCTAAGAAATCACAGCTCTTAGCATAAATCTAGATATGCCATGGCCAGGGCTGATGAAACATGCCAGAGGACAGGGACAGCAATTTCAAATGAGCCTTCTTTCTAACAATGACAATTGTTTGCTTGTGATTCTTTTCAATTCCCACTGCATTTGACTGTCCTTTTAATAGTTTCAGGGTATCTACCTAGCTAGCTGTCTGCTCCTAAATGGGCCTGCCTCTGACACCTCTGTTGTCCTTCTGCTCCTCAATCTTCATAAGTCCGTTATGCCAGAAATGTCCAGTCTGATCCTAGGAGTGATCTTCAGAGGCCTTCTTGAGGTTAAGTATTTTGTCTTATCCTGAGACCAAGTGATGATGAAGATAAGAGTTAGCCCTGAAACACTTAAGAATTCTAAGATGAGAAAAGCCACAAGTGATTTTTTTATTCATTATTCGGTGTCCATTATTTCAAAAATCTTTGCTCTTGCTTAATTTTAAAATACTGTCCTTTTCCTTTGGAAAATCTCAGTACTAGACTACCAAAGAAAGTTAGACCTCTGCAAGTAGTGATATATTTTGGGCTACTGGCAAAACCTTGAGTGTCTACCAGAGTAACTGGTGTAAAAATATACCAGGGAAACAGACATTAATATTATTGACCAAAAAGGTTACATTTTCTCCCTTCTGCAGTGTTGCATAACCAGAAAAAAAAAGTTTAACCCTTCTGGAATGATTGAGAAGTCACTGTTGTAATGCAGCCATGATAAAAGAGTTTCCATAAAATCCCATTTTATTTCTTAGTGAACATGATGCATCACCAAATAGATATATTTTTGCAAGCCTTGCCTGGTGTGCTTAGGGTTAATGTTGCTGGTACCCTGTTACTATCCCACTGTTTGTGTTGCTACTAAATGGAGTTGCTTGCTGATGGAATGCCAAGTTTTGCACTTAAAAAGGAGCCTTGCTAAGTTTTGTAATGAGAAAAATAGTCTTGTACTGATTAAATACTATACTTTCAACTTGGAAAAAAAGCACCCAGAAAATACTTGCTATGCCACAACACTCTGCAATGTACTTTATAACAAAACTATCAAAAGTACCGAATACTTCAGGTTGGCAAAAGTCTCAGTAAACACATTTCTTTGACAAAGTTTTTTTTCAGAGTCTGGTATGCCAGAGATTGATGGGGGAGGGGATCTGCAAAAAGGAAATTTGTGATTCTGTGTTAGAAGGAAAGCCATGAAAGAGGAATGGTGAGCTAAGGTTACTTGGCTGGATGTCTTGTAACAAGTCTCCTTAGCATCACCTTTTTAGTGAGAATTACAATGTGAGATTGATGATTATCTTGCGCACAAAAGAGAAGAAGGAAATAAATAAATATGGAAGACTATATTTTGGAGAATATCGTGTAAAAATATTCTGTGAATTCTAGTGGACAAATGAAAAACACAACCTATACTTCCTAGCTGTATGCACAAGTTACTTCTCAAGAGAACTGTATTTGTCAACAGGTGCTTAACACATACCTTCACTGTACTGCTGCCTGACTGTGTACAGGACTTGGTCCCAAAAGCCTTGAAGGCAGAGTTTGCTGGTCTGTTCCACAGGTTACTCAATCTGCTTTATGAAGCACAGAAGTTATTGCATCTGAAGTTAGCACTTCATCCTGAAAAATTACTGCTATTCCCAATGCATGTCTTAATAGCTATTACTGGAGTTAACACAAAATGGAATAGAAAAGTAGAATTCCATGACAAAATCCTGTCCAGGTCCTTGGGTTTTAGGTAAGTGGTATTTTTAGGAGTCTGCTCAGGTCTTCTGCTGCTTCCTTGCAAGCCTCTCATTGCAGGCAGGCTTTAATGGGTCTTGCTTTTACAACCCTCTTCCATCATCCCATTAGTAGTAGCTTCAAAGTGAAGGATGCCAGCGATGCCTGTACATCTAATGGATATATGAGCCTGAGTAATGAATGGTTAATTCTCTGAATCCAAAGGATGGAAAACTAAACTGAACTATCTTGACTGTGGGCTAGTGTTTTGGTGAAAGGCAAAATCTAAGAATCATGATCACAGACCAGGAGGGGGCACATGAGTTCACAGGGTAGCAAAGCAATGCGAGGAAACAGGTCTGGAAAAGATAAAATAGGTAAACACACCTGTTTAGTGTTGTGAGATGTTAATACTGTTACTTTGGGTAGCACAACAGCAAGTGTTTATCCTCACATTGGCACTACAATTCAAAAGCTTCCTACACAAATGCAACACCGTGAACTCACTAGAATTTCAAGCAGAGAACAGAATACATAATATCTGGTCATTTCTGATGTAGCAAGAATTGCCATGTGATGATGCAGAGTTTTTTATTAGTTAGCAGGAGAGCTTAGTGTAAAATAATCCCTAACAGAGTCGCTTGTGTCAAAGGGATTTTAACTGTAGTTACAAGGCACAATGTTAAGGTCCTTTTCTGATTTCTCATCCATTTCAATCCTTAGATAATGAACAATGTCTGTCAATAGACACCTTTCCCAACCTATTGTTCAAACTCAGCTCGCGCTATCTGTTCAGTGAAAAGCTGCACCTATTTTGTGTGTTGGTTTCAACAGCACAGAAATGAAGAACAGAGTTACATGAAGATCGGCTCAGTCTCTTGTTTTTTCCTTCTGCTTCATCTCCTAGAGCTGCTCCACCTAAATGTCTTCTTCCTCAGAGACCCCATTCTGACTTTCACTATAGTAAGGCAGGGAAGCAGCCTTCTGCTCTCATGGGTCATAACCTCCCCTCTAGACATATTTTCCAGGAAAAATCAACATAAGCTAAAAAAAGCCAATGTGATGTTGCTGTAAAACCACATATTTTCTTTCAGGGGGATTTAAACCAATGAGGATAAGTGGAAAAGCCATGCACACAACAGTTCCTCACCTTATTCCTTTCAGGATAATTTTGCTCAAAGCAGAGAGGACCTGCTAAACTGTGTCCTAAAGAAAGGGGCCAACAAAGAGTCAAGCTCAACATACCACTGTTTTTTATATAACTCTATGTGATGTTCATGCCCAGGCACCGGCACTGGGGGGCTGCAGGGCAGCCTCTGTGAGGACAGGCCGGGTCTGCCCCATGCCGGACACAGCCAGTTCCAGCCGGCTCCAACCCACCCACCGCAGGGCACGGCTCAGGCCAAGATGGCGGCGCCTCTGGGAAAGTGTATTTAAGAAAGGGCAAAACACTGCATGGCAGTGAGAAGTGAGGAAAAAAAGTGTGAGAAGCAACCCTGTGAGCACCAAGGTGAGAGCAGAAGGAGGATGGGAAGAGGTGCTCCAGGCACTAGATCAGAGATTCCCTTGCAGCCCATGGAGGACTATGGTGGAGCAGTATCCACACTGCAGCATGGGGATGACCCCACACCAGAGAAGGGGGATATGCCCTGAAGGAACTGCAGCCCATGGACAGCCCACAAAGGAGCAGAGGTTTTTTTCCTGAAGGGACTGTATCCCATGGGAAAGACCCATGCTAATGCAGGGAGAAAGCATGAGGAGGAAGGAGCAGCTGAGAAGAATCGTTGTGGACTGACTGCAAACCTCCATTCCCCATCCCTCTGCACTGCTCAGGGGCAGGGAGGAGGTAGAGGAGTTGGGAATGAAGGAGAAAGTTGAGCTTGGGAAGAAGTTGGAGGGGGTATTATTTTCACTTTTTTCTTTGTTTCTCACTATCCAGATCTATTTTAATTGGCAATAAATTACATTAATTTCTCCTAAGGTGAACCTCTTTTGCCTGTGACAGTAACTGGTGAGTGATCTCCCTGACTTTACCTCTACCAATGAGATGTTAATCTTATTTTCTCCCCCTGTCCTGCTGAGGAGGGGGAGTGAGAGAGTGGGTGGGTGTCTAACAGCCAGCCAAGGTTAACCCACCACAATAACTAAAACCAGAATTAAGACCATCTGCCTTCCCAAAACAGGGGAGACATTGTGGCAAATTCCTTTTTTCTCAAGATAAAATGTTAAAGCTAAGCATGACGTTTCTTCCTTTTTCCTTTCCGCAATAATGAATGTGAAAGCGTTTTTTGTAACTGTAGTGCTATACTTACACATCAGGTTTTACACTCACAAAGCAGCAAAGTTATGTTGCATTAATAGATATCTGAATCACATTCTACCATGTCTTCATTCTGAATTTACTTATTTCACAGGTTAGAGGAGGTGAGCTATGAAATTGGCTTAAAAGTCCTGAAAATCTCATTCTGCTTTCTGTGTCTTTGAACTTCTTTAAATTATTATTAATATATATTATATATTTTAAGTATGTATTTAGGGGTGGGATTTTTATAAAAGTTTTTGTGCAGATAGCTAGTAAAGATAACAAAAACACAAATAATTGAAAAAATATGCAAAAAAAAGAAAGCCAGACAAATTTTATAGTCATTGAAATGCATTGTAGAATTTAAGCCAGAATTCAGGCCAGAATTCTTTTGGGTAACTAACTTCCACTCCTTTTTTCATGTATGTCATAGTGCTCTTTACATGGTTAACTGCTTTTATTTTTAGAACACATCTGAGTTCTAGAACTATGTTCAGGAGCAAAGGTTAGAAAAATGCAACTTAACTTTGCTAAGTTTCACAAGAACTATGAGGAAGAGAAGTTCTGGAAAGAGATTTAGCACTTCTTTGGGGAAGAGAGAACTAAAGAGAAGACAATGGCGGCTATATGAACTCTTCATCACTTTTTCCCCATGTTAAAAATGGTACCTCACAAAGATGCAGCATATCTCTACTTCTTCTAATTTTTAACACAGGGCTGTGCCATAAAAACATAAACCAATATTTAAGGACATCTTCTTACCTGTTTTTCTTTATGTGGGAACTATGTGAGGCTGCATATGGGAACAGAAGAGCTGAGAACCTCTATTGCTGCTTTCCTTCTCTAGCTATTTCAGGAGTCCTCTGGAGAAGGCATGAATGTTCATTCCCATGTAGCCATCAGGCATAAACTAGTATTCTAACATTCTTATTGATTACAGAATTAAAGTTGCAGTCCCTTCCTTTTTCATTCCTCTAATCCGATATCCTCCATACGTACATACATACAAATATGAACAGACGAAATCTGCAGCATGTTATCCCTTACACAGACAAAAGGACAGAATCAAAGGGTAATTCTGTATCTTTGTGTGTCTCTTGGCCTAGGTTCTAAGCAAAAAAGCTGCTCAAGATACATATTGATTTATATCAAGTATGAGATTGTTAAAATCCTGCTTTTAATTTATGTGAAGAGAAATTTTGTCACTTTGTCATGAATAGCATGCAAGAACCCATACCCTATCCACTCAAAGGACATTTCTGAGGTTACAGCTCAGTGTTATTGAAGTTCTATCCATTTGGATGTCTGATTGCTTTAACAGAACATATATATGTAATTTAATATCTGATGTTATTTTCTCTCTTTCTCTTCCTCTCTTTTTTTCTCAGAACAAACTATGACATCGACATCTAAAGGCATTTTCCGGCCATTTTTTATTATCTTCATTGTCCTTGGTTGTTTCATGGCATTTATACTAATTTATATCAAACCAACAAATAGCTGGATTTCCGGTCCTATAGAATCAGCCAGTTCAGTTTTGAAAATGAAGAGCTTCTTTTCTTCCAAAACTGATAATCTTAATGAAACTACTATTTTGATCTGGGTTTGGCCATTTGGTCAAACATTTGATCTAACATCCTGCCAAACAATGTTCAATATCCACGGGTGCCATCTGACTATTGACCGCTCACTATATAACAGATCCCATGCTGTTCTCATTCATCACAGGGACATTAGCTGGGATCTGACTAATTTACCTCAGCAAGCCAGGCCACCATTCCAGAAGTGGATTTGGATGAACTTGGAGTCTCCAACTCATACTCCACAAAAGAGTGGCATTGAACACCTCTTTAACCTGACCCTGACTTACCGGCGTGATTCAGATATTCAGGTGCCTTATGGCTTCATGATGGTTGGTACAAGTTCCTTTACATTTGAAGTGCCAAGCAAGGAAAACTTGGTCTGTTGGGTTGTAAGTAACTGGAACCCTGAGCACGCTCGAGTCAAGTATTACAATGAGCTTAGCAAATACATTGAAATCCATACCTACGGACAAGCCTTTGGAGACTACGTCAACGATAAAAACTTGATTCCAACTATCTCCACTTGCAAATTCTACCTTTCCTTTGAAAATTCAATCCACAAAGATTACATTACCGAAAAACTTTACAACGCTCTTCTGGCCGGTTCAGTACCAGTTGTACTGGGCCCTTCCAGAGAAAACTATGAGAATTACATTCCAGCAGACTCTTTCATACACGTGGAAGATTTTCTCTCCCCCAGAGAGCTGGCAGAATATCTTCTGATGCTTGACAAAAATAACAAGATGTACCTTAGTTATTTCAACTGGAAGAAGGATTTCTCAGTGCATCTTCCTAGATTCTGGGAGTCACACGCATGTCTTGCTTGTGATCATGTGAAAAGACACCAGGAATACAAGTCCATCGGAAATTTAGAAAAATGGTTTTGGAATTAATTTGTGTGTGTTTGTGTGTGTGTGTATGTGTGTGTGTGTGCACTTTTTTGAAGAAGCCAGAAGAAACTTCAGTCCAAGTGGAGAGGAAAGAAAAAGAGAAAAAAAAAAGAAGGAAAAGACAACCTTATGTCATGGTTTATCAGCTGTCTTCTCTTGGCTAACCTATTTATATTTTGGAAGAGATTTTAAAAGATCAGCAGCAGCAGTCATCAATACTCAGTTTTAAATTATAATGTACATACTAATTATGTGCACTGAAGAATATTTGATTGTTTACTATAATTTTTAAACAAGATTTTCCACATTTTCTGTGAAATATGTCCCAGACTTAGACTTAAAGTAGTCATTTTTAACAATTTCTTTTTATTTTTTACATTACATTTGCTGTTTAACCTGTTTGGAAAATGAGAACACAACTTTTAAACACCAGAGAGAACTTTAAGAACATAGTTTGCTGTTCCAGTCTGAAATGTGTGTAAAATTTCAAAAGACAGTAAAGTTTTTTATGTTTCTTCTTACATTTTAAGAACACCATAAAAGTGCAACACCTACCATTATTCCGGAGTGATCAATTGCACCTCCTTTTAAGGGTGATGAGCCTAGAAATATAGTTTTTAAGAGGTATTACAATAGTAGACAGTCTTTGTTTCTAAAAATAAGATGTTTCCTAACAAATAGCTCCAGTAAGTTACTTTAGCAATATGTCTGTTCTTACCCTCCGAAGAAAAAAGAAGTCAGCTATAGAGAAGATGAACAACCTTAGTGACCAAAGCCTAGATTCATCCAATTTTTGAGTGTATTTAAATGCAGCATGTCCTTCAGTCTCATTGTGTCTCAAGTATTGTTTACCTGAACCAGGGCTGTAAGTGATGTTATACTGATATGAAGATAAACAGATCTTAACACAGGCATTTGATTACATCAGCCTCATGCACTGAATTCAGCTGGTAATAATGGATTTTTAGAAATAACTTGTTGAGAAATTTTAGCAATTTCTCTCATAAAATTTCTTGAATAATTGTGAATTTATCCCCAGTCCTGTAAAGATTGGTTGAACTTTAACTGTAGCTGGACAACTCACTGTTATGACTCATGAATGTGAAAAAAAAAATGACCAGTTTATTTTCTGAAAGAAATATGCTGAAATTTAGTAAATAAGTTATCAGGCTGACATATTCAACCATTCAATTCATTAAGCTAATGAATTTGGGGTTTTGAAAATATTTTATGTGATAGGTATAAACAAATGCACTCTTAAGAGCAGCAGATGCCTTCATAATTTGAATATATAAATAGGTTCTTAAGCATGAAATTTGCTCTGATAGCAAATATGAAAATGTGATGATTGTCATGATTGTGTAAAATGTCTGCTTTTAATGTGTCATTTGATTTTATTACTTTTTTCTTTCAGCTAAGAGTTAAATATCTGATTGCTATCTATATTTTTATATACAAGGTTGGTTTAATGACATAAAGGTATGGACATGTTTTGGCATCAAGTGAAAGCCAATCAGCTTGGTTTTTTAGGTCAACACCTTCTACTGAAGAAAAAAAAGTTCAGCTGGAAAAACTTTAGTTTATGTGATGTATAAGACCCTGATCAAGCAAAATAGTTGATCAAGTACTTAAGATTAAACTTGCAGACAGCAACGTTGCTGAAGTAAAGGAAAAAGGGATAAACAATGATAAGCATTTAGCAAAAGATAAGATTATTTGTCAGGTGTTTTTTTTTACCCCAGGCTGGAACAGAAACACAGAAAGCTGTAAGAGTAATGTAGTTAAATCTCTAAAACAGGAAACTACACAGAAAGGATATAGAAACACTTGTGCTCTTCCTATGGCTTCAAAAGTTGTATTCTGATCCAGATATTTATTTATACTATTTATTGTGGTCTTTAAAAGCTAGTTTGCAATATACTATGAACCTCCTAAAATCACCAGCATTCCAGTACATACCAAGATGAGCTTACCTTGCAAATTAATGCAATATAATGAAACCCAGTCTTCTAAAAACAAAGTGCTGACATGGTTGTAATGTGAGTAGTATTTCTATCATTTTGAAGGCAAGTGGCTATTGCCTACAGTCTGTCCTGTAGGACATCACACCTTCTGTTTTCAGGAGGGCTGTGAAATTCTCAGTCACTGAATATGCCACTGCTTTGGCTGGATAAACTGATTCCCTTGATGCTGGAATTTGGAAGTTCTTTACATTGATCTCAGTGGAAGTACATTTACCCCTTGGTGAACATGCACAGTCCCTTATTTTATTCCTCATTTCAGACAGTGGGAGTTGTGCTGTGTGTTACAAGTCCTTATGTCAAATCAGTCTGGTTTCTTGGCTTTAGATTCAGCCAATAAATTCTTATATTAATAACAAGTAAGCACAATAATAAGATATATGTCTTGTTACTACAAATATCAGTTAGTGTATACACAGGAAAGTTTTAAAATATATGCTAATTTTAAGACTGTAAGTAATGTCATTACCTCTGTGAGCACTGGATCCAGTCAGCACAGCTAATCTTGGGCTGAATTCTAAGAACTGTGAAAGTCTTTTGATGGAACTGGAAAGAGAGTTGTTCTCTTTACAGAAACTCCACGCAAGGTTTGTATACTTTGCAAATTGTTTCAAAGATTAATAAAACAGGAGAGTAATCTAATCCAGATTTAAATGACCAAGAATTATGACCAAATCCTAAACAGGAGACATGATCCTAATGCCTCACTGACATTCTTGAAGACTGTGGGCTGGAACATAAATGAGCCAGACATTTTATGAAGATTTTAAAGTGATCTAGAGGTATCAAGCCTTAAGCAGTATTGGATGTAAAGAATTTTACTGACAGAATATAAAGCATCTTCGGGCATGTACAGCCTAGGTGGTAAACAATGGATGTAAAACACCTGGACTCCACGCATGCATGCAGAAAGGCAGTCTACCTAGACCTACACACCTAATTCACAGAAGATTGATTCCAGTCTGTATAAAACATTAAGCATTGTGATATCTGTGCTCTTTCAGTGAGCTACCCTACATGAACAGCCAGCATAAATAGAATCAAATAGTAAATCACTATGAAGGAACATGGGGAAAACCAATTAATTATGTAAGGATAAGTTACATGGAATTAGTTAAAATAGAGAACGAGGTATTATATATGCCTATGTACCACTGGCAAATGAAGATGTAAAAGAAAAGAGAAATGCAAAATGAGAAAACACACCAATTCTTACTATTTTCTCAACAACTTTATTCCAGGCATTCAGTTTATTTTATTTGCCAGCCCACAATAACCTTGCATATGCATTTGTCACAAGTTAACTCAGCAGTTGCTGAAGACAGAGAGTAATCATTTTTCTTTCTTTTACAATGGGTTCTTTTGGATGTTTTTAGGCTCTCTGTCGTGCACTGAGCTACCAACATTATTGCTTTTCTCAGTGTGGAAAATAAGACCTAAAACAGATACAATACTAACTGCATTGCTACCCCACTGAATGTGAATGAACATCAGAAAAAAACTGACAGCAGATCCTTCTAAAGCAGAGCTTTCCTTTCATTTCACAGACACAGCAGCTCTTGCTCAGTATGAGATCTCCATTCCTTAGTGAATTCTGGTTGCCAGTTTCTTTGTATAACTCTTACCATCCAAGATGGTTGTACTCTAAATGAACAAGCAGCCTGAGCTTGTGTGAGACATGTACAACAACATATTTGTCTTTTAAGAAGCAGATCAGATAAAATGCAAGTTGGACTGAGAGAGAAATAATGTGGGCATTTGTAGGGTTCATGCAGGCTGAGCAAGATATGGGAAACTGGCACTACTGAGCAGAGCTCAGCTACTTATTGTTTCTAGCTACTCGTGTTTGTTTCTCAAACTGGGCTTTAAAAAAAGAAACAAAACAGGTAATTTTCTTCTATCTCTAATCAAGCAAGCTTCCGTTAAATAACCAATAACTGTTGCTGATTATTCAAGAATGGGACTCCCGTTGGCCTTGTATTATCTCTTTTATCAGACAAAAAAATAACATGAGGGAAGAGTGAAGTCTGTCAGTAAGCTAATCACATTTCTTATCTGTCTTCAAGAATCCTTATTCTTATTTTCTTTTCTTTTTTGATTTTGAAGTAAATCTTCATGTACTCATGCAACAATACTTTCTGGACTTGATTCAAGAAAGACCTTAAGCATGTGCACATGACGATGAGACTCAAGCACTTGCTTAAATTTAAGAGCATCTTAAATGCTTTGATGCACTGGGGCTTCAAACAGTACATTTTTATTGCCTTTGGGAATTGTGCCATAGAGCACAGTCTATAGCCAACAGAGGCCAATTTGTGTGGCCTCTTTTGCATCATATGTGTCCATCCTGTGAGTAGACTGGCTACACCACCCTGAAAACTGTTTGGACTAATTCTGGCTTAGTGTCTATTCAATCTACCTTGGCCCTACTCTTCTGCTTCAGCATACTGTATGTGCCACCATCATCTCATGCCATCCACTCAGCATGGCGCTCCACCTTACAGCCTGCCTGTGCTGTGCAGGGTGCGTGAACCTGCTTATGGTGTAAGGAGGTGAGAGGAACTGAGGTTTGCTGAGATGGTATTTCAATGACTGTCCTAGGAAGAAGGCATAAAACCTGGTCATGTGTGCATTCTTTTAATCTGGACTGTGTGCCCTAGAGAGAGTAAGTCTCAGCCATACCCAGTTTTCTTTTTGGAGGAAAATATTTGGTTCATTCTAGATGAGACTTTGTGAGTGATCAACTGTGTGTATAAAGCGGGAACAAGAATGCGTGTGTGCAGGCTGACAAGGAGGCTTCTAACCTATTTAAACCTAACAGTGAAAGTTAATCAAATACTGAAGTGCTTCCTTGGTCAAAACTAGTACGTTATTGAGAAGACATTCTAGGGGAAGTGTTTGTTTATCAACCAGCTGGTGGGCTTTTTCATTAATATTGGCTGAGAGTTCTGTTTATGTGTTTGTTTTTAATATAAGTGATTTTTAAATGTTAGAAATCAATCAATATGATTCATACAAGATAGTTATTTCAGCTTCATCTTTCACTCCTTGCCCAGGCAAATCTTCCACCAGAGTCAGCAGGTAATTTAGGAGATTCCCATGCTAGTGATAAAGGATTGAGCCAAGGGTGGAATGGCTGGGGTAAAATCCAGCCTTCTTATGCATGGATGTTTCCCTTCTAATATTTCAATAACTAGTTCTAGTGCTATAGCCAATTCTATATTCAGAGAATCCACGTAAATTTCATACGGGTTAGATCGGTTCATTAAAGGTACTGAAATGCCAAGAAATGTATTAAATAAATCATGCAGTGGTAATTTTAATTCATGGCACAAATGCTGTAGAATGATACAGATGATAAAACCATAAACTCATGAGAAACAATTAGGCCTAGAGACATCACCCTGCAGTTTCCATATTGGAAAAAGTCACTTCATTACTCTATTGGAAAGGTAATTAATTGGGAATCTTTTATGTCACCATATTCTCTACACAATTAACTGAAACCAACAGTCTCTGTGCAGTGAATAGTTCAGAGATTTGCTCATATGGCAGAGAGCCTTTCACCTCCAGGTTAATAGCCTGAATTATGAGTAGGCTGGTACAGACCACTGTTTGGCAACCTCTGGTAGATGACTTGGTGATCTCAGTCAGGTTTCTTAGTCCTGCTTTCAGCCAAGGAGGCAAAGAACTGACCACGGACTCATCTGACATCTTCTGTGCATTTCTTGGCATGCTCACTAGGTGGCTTAGGAGACTCTCACTCCAGCCCGTACCATGCTTTTTTATGATTATGCAGAAGGCTTTGCTGTTCCAAGTAATAAGAGTATTGGCATTTTTTTGAGGTATGGTGCCAGTCTGTACAAATGAAGTATTCATACATGAGGGAACTCTTCATTAACATTCCTAAGTAAATAATTAGTAGGAAAATAATTTAAACATTGCAAACTGGCAGCAAAATCAATTGTTTGTTATTCTTTATATGAATTAGTTCAGTGGAAAACAGGATTTGATGAAACTTTATCCCCTGGCTGGATAAAGCCTGTTTGGATCCAGATACAGGGACATGCATGATAGCAAAATTTGAAAAATACATGGTAAACCAACCCTTATATATATATCTAAAGTCGGGATAAATTTCCTATAGAGCTTTGAAGCTGTAACTAAACACTTTAGCACTCACCAGATGAAAAATGTTCCCATCAAAGCTTTTCATTATAACATGGTAAGAAAAGCCAGTATGATACATGCTGTTTGGCAAATAAATTAACCTCAAAAATCTACATTTGCCTTTGCTGTTTTGCTTTGTAACACACATGTTATAAGACATGAGATTAAAAAGTTTGGACAGTTAACTCCCTTGGTGCAATTTAACGTTTTAATGATTCAGTGGGTATACTGAAGAGAAGTAAGTGAGAACCTTTTCCATCTATACAAAATCCTAATGTGCCAAACTGTTTCCAGTGAATGAACAACACAGTTAAATATACTGTTTTTTATTAGGATTTGCAAAATCTTCTATTAACGCACTGTAATTTTGCACTATTTTGTAAGAAAAAAAAAAGGAAAAAGAAAAAAGGAACTGGAAAAGAAACAAAAAAAATCTAAAAATAAATGTCAAATGTATAGTTTGTAAAATACTATTTTTCTTATATAAGGTGTCATCACATTGTGAATCTAACTGTGCTATTGTAAACTGTGAAAAATGTGATGTACTGTTGTGACACAGCCTACCAAGGGCCATTTCTAACACACAGATTAGTCACCTGGACTTGTTTATATGAAACATAATCATAAATCTTTTGTACTTATTTTTTGTAGACTATTTTTCCACATTTACAACACAACTGTTATTTTATATCAAACATTAATTTTGCTTTAAAATATTATTTGAATAGGTGGGTGGGTGTCTTAAATGTGCCAGAGATTCAAAATTATAACAAAGATAATTCAGAAACTATTCTTTGCCAAACTGTAATGCTACTGAAATCAAAGATGGTTTGTTGAGCAAGCAGGCATGCTGTCAATAAATGATAGTTTCTATTCCATGATAATGATGATCATGTTACATTTGCTAGGATAAATGTCTAGTAGTTATGAGCTGTGCTCCCCTTCTGTCTTTCTTTACGTTGGGGAAACGAAACTGAGTGCCATAGCTGATTGTCATAGATATTCAGCCACTCGCACAATGTGCCATGGACTTGACCTCTGAAATATACTGATGAGAATTGGGAGAAAAACCCTTAAGCTGCTTGTCTTCATTTAAGCTCACTTTCTGTGGTGGGTCACATGAAAATGGGATGGTTGATGCGTGCAGGACTGGTACAATCTCAGTAAAGATAGTAAGTTCTGTATGTAGAAACATGGGACCACATTTACTCTCTTAGTGCAAGATCAGGACCAAAGCCCCTTTCTTGTGTATCTGAGCTTAGACACATAACATTGAGTGGGATTTGATATGAACCTTTGCTTCATGTTCTCAGCTAATAATATTCCTTGTACTGACAACTTAATCTTTTATGTGTTTTATACAGTATATACATAATGCATAAATTCATGTGTAAAAAATAGTAACCATGGAAAATAGAATTTTAATAAAAATAATGAAAACCATTCTTACCTGCAGGCACATTTTAAGATGCCATGTTAAAGGGAGATCTTGTAAAAAGCTGTAGTTTTTATTTATTAGTGATTGTATATTTTGCCCCATGATCTAGACATTTTATAACAGGGATTCTACCAAACTGCTTCTTTGTTCCCTTTCAACAATATCATCACACTGAGATGCATCTGAAAAATTTAGAGGTTCACTGATTTTTTCAGTATTTTTTTAATTTGATGTTGTTGTTTAACTTTCTTCTGATTACCTATAGCTATATTCAGAGTTTTCTACACAAATTGACTGCAGTCAGAAGATACCTACTGTATGAAACTACAGGTAACTGTAACCATTTCAAGGACTTTCATCATTTATGTGAAATCAATATTTCAGAACTCTGATTCCAAGATGGTTAACAAGCAGCTCACTGACTCTTATTTATTGAACACTGGAATTCTCCCCAAAGGATAAACACTGAATTATGTAAATAATAGTGCTCTATATAAGCCTAACAAATTATTGTAATAGGTATATTTAAAATAAAAACAGAACAGTCTAAGTGTACTATAGTCTTTGATCATTATTTCATAGGTCTAATGTCTTTTTTTTCTTGCCATAGCTCTCATCAGGAGCCTTATCTGAAGATTGTTGCTAGTCATTCCCATGACTTCTGGCTGAGATCTCACAAACAGAATTTTACTTCTTTTTAAGCTGTTACACATTAAATTATTGTGTTCAAGGTCACACTGAATTCATGTGGACTGTTGCATGCATTTGCTGTGTACAGCAAGCAACAGAGCTGAATCAGTATGGCACTACAGTTGAGGTTACTTTGCCTTGCTTTTAGCAACACAATTATGCAGCACTCTTTAAGCAGTCATTTGATTTTTCTGAATTTACAAGATATTTGCTACTGGAAAATGGGCTTTATTAGGTCTATGTAATCTTACAAAAAAATTATCTTTCAATATTCTTAGAGGAGTAAAGTAGTAATTTACATGTTGACATTTCATTGCTTTATGTACTGTACAAATAACCTACATTTGCAGAGATTAACTGTATCTAAAATAGCAAATGGTTAACACAATAGTGTTGGGTTTATTTTTAAAAATATATGTAAAAAATTGAAATAGCTGCCACTGAAATAAATGTAGTAAATAATGCAGTATTCCCAGTAGAACAGAGCATTTGGTCCCAGTGGTTGCAAAGTTTATCCAAGACAGAATATTGTGTCTGGCTACTGTGCAGCTTGAAGAATGGGTTGGGGTCTTCAAAAATCCTTTTCCTTTCTATCAGACAGGCAAATTTGCTTTCCTCCTGAGCTTATAATATTTTGTTAATTTGGATACATTATTTAAAAGTTTATTTAATTTATGCCATTTTCTCAAACCAAATTTATCATCACCTTGACCTCATCCTTGACAAGTACAGGGACAGACTAATTTTTTAATAGTATACAGGAAAGAAGTCCCTGCCACACTTTATTCTTTTCCCCCCTCTCATTTTCTCCTTGCATTCAGATACCATGTCAAAAAGTCTATCTAGGAGAGAACATACAAATTTCTCTCTTTAAAACAGAACTGTTTTCCTGAAATTATCCATTTCTTCTTTGTCTCACTTACGAACTCCCCCTGGATACACCAACCTACTGAACACAAAGCCTTGTGTGTTTGAAAAGCCAAGTCTCTGCCCCTGAATGTCAGAAGCAGCTGACCTAATGATGTGCTTCTGAAAGCACAGCACTGAAGTGAAACGCCAAAAAAAACGATCATGCATAGAAGGTGTGCAAGTTCTTAACACTGCCAGCAATAGGGAGCTATTACAGATGCTGAAACCACATCTGCTAGTGATAAGGCTGCTGTGGGCAAAACTTCCTCACACAGTGAAACAACCAGTAAGCCCCACATAAGCTTTACACAGGTTGGTCCTTCAGCACAAAACCATTCATCGAACCAAATGTGCAGCCAGTGTGAGTCTGAGAGCAGGCTAGCACCTCTCAGCAAGGCTAATAGAGAAGGTAAGTCAGACAAGCAGTTATGCTACTTCTGGGTCCATTAGCTGGTTGCATCCTGTCTCACTGCACCACAAAATACCCCATGTCAATTCTCACACTGGCTAAAACAGCAGCTTCCTTTCAAGACATGCATTGTCTCAACATATAATTTAATTCCAATAAAGTCTTTGGATAGGATAACAAGCCTTTAGGCAAAAGACCTGGCTGCAGCTTAAGATATCTCAGAGCAGGTTTCTATATGTAGGTATATAGAGGTGCAATGAATTTCTAAGTTCCCACTACATGTAAAGGAGTCACAAGTTTAAAAAAGTAAATGGAGTCTGAGAGCAACTCAGCTCACCTGCTTGGGGTGTCTTCAACTTTAATCCTGCCTAAGGCCACATTAAAAAATAACATATTAACTAGCGGTTCAATAACAATTGTTATTACAATTGATTTTGATGTACAACAAATCAGAAAAATGAAATAAAATAAAGCTGCTTGTGTTGAAAGGTAAAAAATTATCAGGTTTCATCTTTTCAGTTAAAATTAGTTGTTTATGATGTTCTAATTGATATTTCTGTGAAAGGTCAAAATCACTCTCAAAATTTTTGCCTTTTATAAAAAATGTAAGCTTTCAGTAATAGCTAAAATAATATTAATATTAATTTGGGAAATTGCATACTAATTTCAGTACTTTTTATGACATGTTTCTTTTTCCCAAAGGAGGCTATTTTTCAATGACAGGATTCTTGAATAAGGAAAATGTCATCAACTGCATTTTCATTCTCCTCTTGGCTTCTGTCATCTATATTCTGTCATGTGTGAAGAACACATACTCAGTGGGATGTGCTTAATCAAAATGGAAGAGTTGTTGCAAAAGGTTTCAAAATAATTTCTGTATAGTCATAGAATTGCTGCTATACCACAATCATGTTATTCTTGCAATAGGAGCAATCACCTAATAGCTGATTGCCATCTTTCAGACACATACTCTCAAATTACGAAGTTCACTTTGGTTTTTAAGCGGATCAGTCTTGTTACTGGCACCATTACTATTTCTGGCACTTGTTGACATTGTCTCCACCTTATGCCCATTTGGTTTCCTCAGCCATATCATGCCTTCTCCTTCTACACTGACTATATTTTTGCATTCTCTGTCAGGATTTTGACATATGGAAAAAAAAAAACCAAAACCAAACTATTTCCAACTAGAATGATTTAAGCTTCTGTAACCTTGAACCAGTGAGCCCTACACCCTTACGCCACTGCCCTTCATTGTCACTAAATTAGATTTAATTCACTGATAAGTGCACTGAAATGAAATGTAACAAGGTACATGGGCAATCAGGTGCTTTTTAATTAGTTCTGCTTGTCAACAAAATATATTGTAATGCAATCAGCCGGTTGTGTCAATTACATCCAGAGTGGTAGGTTTACCCTTGAAACATTTTATTCTAATATAGCTCCAAGCTGTCATGCAGTTACACCATGCTAGACCCAGTCTTGAGCTCAAAGACAAGTGATACGGAGAGGACAGACCAATAGCACAGGATTACCATTTAGTAAGTTGTTATCAAAAATTCCCTGATTAATAGGAAAAAAAACAGATACAGCTAGACATACCATGTAATTGACTACAGTGATATCTGCCTGCACAGGCTCAGCTCATGTCCAGCAGGGTTTATCAGCTCTGTCTCGGTACAGCCCTTGAGTCTGCACCCAACGTCCTGGCTTCTGGCTAGCACAGAGCACCACACGGACCCACAGAGCTCTCCAGTGCCCTGGACAAGCTGCCCAACAATAATAAAGTGTAGATGCATCTCCAAGCATTCCTGAGAGCTGAATAGCACTGCCTGGTGAGCAGGATTGAGCCTGTAGGCCACCCATTGGCCATATGAGATCTAGGTCAACAAGAGAGCATGTTCAAAAGTGCAGCTTTCTTTGTCTCCATCCTTTTTCATGTCTTTCATGTTGGATGTCTGAAAAATTCTTTTATCTTCCATTTGTTTGATATTAAAAAGTGTCCTCTTTCCCACTAGCTCTGAGAAATGGCACTTAATATTATCACTCAAAACCTCTCACAAATATTACAGAACCAAAACCTTAATCTTTGTAGTGATTTTACATGTCTCTGATGCATTACATTTTAGTGTTCAAGATGAATGCTTTCCACAGATAAACATATTGTATAGCAAGACAGAGCTCATTTACTTTTTGTAAGGTTCGAATATGTATTTACAAATGTAAACTTGGTTCATGAGCTCTATCTTATCAGCAAAAATATGCAGGTATATGCACAATAATGATAATAATTCTCACTGCTACCAATCCCATTCAACCTAGGAGATCAAAGAGTTAGTGAAATAGATCTGACCCTTCAGCATCTATAAAAATGTTTTTCCTTGGTGTTGCAAATTGTAGACTTAAATCGTTTTGAGGATCCTTCCACACTTAAGTAGAGCATCTGCACAAGTGTTTGCAGAATTAAGGCCTTTACTTTCCAGACAAACTGGTGCCTTGCATAAATACTCACGTTTTCATCTTTCGCATTAAATAACTGAAGCAGAGTTTATGAATGACATATAGACTTTAGCTAGCTGGGCTATCTGCACAGCCCAGGACAATCATGAGGAGAATGACCTAGCTCAGCTGTTGTGCAGCATAGCTGTAGAACAACATGACCACCTGCCTGCTCTGTCCCAGCACCTAGCAAGCTCACTTCGAGCCACTGCACTTCTGCAAGGGATCTGCTAAACCTTTCCACTCAGGAAATCTCTAGAATCCTCCCTGAAAGTTAGTCAAAAAACAGGCCTTAGGCAGTTTTCTAAATTTCTTAATACCATAATGAAATCTATGACTAAGTTACCTGGGAGCATCTCCCTGAGGTGGTTATTAAAGGACAACTATGCAAAGCAGTTGACTTTACAGATGACCACATCATTAATATAGATGTCTCAGAGTTTCTTCTATTAAACACTCAGCACAATCATTTTAAGGAAACTACAACTTGTCCTCAGTGAAACATTTAGATGCTTTGGAAAACATGTAATGCTAATAGCCTTTCTGAAGAGGTAGCTGTCTTCTCCCTGCCAATTGCTTTTCTACTCTGTAGCCTTCTGTCTTTTTTCTACAGCTGCTGCCAACCTGATATCTAAGATTTAAGACTGGACTGGAAAGGACACATTCTAGACAGAACTAGCAATTCTCAGCAAATCTGAGTATATTTTTCATACTTAAGCTTAAAATTACTTGGTTTGCTACTCTGGAATCTCAGTGCTTCAGTAGTTAGACTATTCCTTCTCCTGGAAGCCCTTCTCATCTTGTGACAGCACTGCTCTTCAGCTTAAGAGGGAAGAAATTTTTTTCTCTCTCCCTTAAGCTTACACTCATGATGTGTTTTCATAGTCTTGCATCCCTCCCCCGTTTTCAGTTTGCTCTTCCATTTGCTTTTCACATCATGGGTTTGCCATGCCCTGATATTCTTAGCTGTCAAAAGGAATTTATCCTTCCTGAATCTGAGTGACTAGACAGACTTTTACACAATATTTGAGATGCTTGGTAATAGCAGATACAATAGTACTTCTCTAAAACAATTGATCCCTTTTCCATCTTCCTCCCCAAAGAGACCTTTATTGGTGATATCTCTGGTCTTATAGTGATTTCTTATTGTTCTCCCAATCACTGATTGCTTCAGTTCGAAGACATTTCCCAATTTCCTTCCTTTAACTGTTTCTCAGTCCCTTATTCCCACTACAGGAGAATTCCCTTCATTCATTTACCAGCTCAGCACCCTAGAGTTATCTAAAAGCCTTACATAACTTTTGTTTTCCTAATTTAACATATTAGCATAATATAATTGAAATTGCTTGTGAAGTCCAGAAACATTAATTTCAAGGCATTGTTGATTGCATTGTTCTAATATTTGCAGTAATATCTCCATTGTATGATACTACACCCCCCAAGACAGAAGAATACATGCTTAATAAGCTTTGTTATCTCCTCTGAAACTAATTACTTCTGTGGGTTTTGCTTCACAATGTATTCTGGGTTCACAAATTTTCTCAAAACATCCCTTCCCACCATCATTTTTTACCGAGTCAACACGCTGCTCTTCCTCACTCTATTTACTGAACATAACAATGCCTCTCCACAGCAGTCTTGCGATGAAGTCCATCAGCAGCCCCATCAGCTTAAAAGACATTTAGTTCTTTTAAGATCCTCTAGCAGAGGAAGCAATGAAGCCTAGTTTTATGGATTCAGGTCTTGTAGTTGGATTCTCTAGCTTATAATTAAGCGTGATGTCTGATTAAAGCTTTTCTCACAATCAGGCACTCATAATAGCTCTCTCTTGTGGATTCCCTGATGTCTCTGGAGGGTTGCATTCATAAGCCAGGTTTTCTTTCAGAAGGGAGACTTTACAGGTCTATTTGAACTGTCTAGTTGCCCATTTTGATGAACATTATGTGAACACATTATCTTTGCATCTACTAACACTCTGTGAAATTGGCTCATATGCTGATAAGTTATGAAGTGTGAAAGAGAGAGCCAAAAAGGGAAACACAGGTAGAGACAGGCAGAGAAGGAGAGAAAGTAATCACTTAAGCCTCATATCCTTAGGAAATGTCTAAAAAACCTAATTCTGATACATATCTCCTTCTAACATGCAGCGGTATAAATATCTGGCATCAGCACACTCTTAGAGAAACACAAGTTCAACCTTTCACCTTCTGTGGAGAAACATGAAAGACAAAGCCAACCTCTGTGCTGAAACAACTGCTGCTTCACTTTTAATCCAATTTCAGACCTCTTCCTTCTTCCTCAGACTGTCTTGATTTTGTAAGAATCTCACTAAGTTCCTTCCACACATATTTCTCTTCTTGTCTCACCTACAAAGACTACACCCCTCAAGTGTCCAGATATTTTTTTTTTAAATATGAGAATGTCAGCTAAGAGTTTCTGCTAAAGAACAACCGTTCCCCAACTGTTCACTCAAACACAAGCTGCTCACAAATAAGCATGCAGCCAAATAAATAGCCATTAAAAAATAATTCTTAGGCAGCCTACGATACTGCACATTTGGGCATCTGCTTGTGCCTACTCTTGGAGACAGACCACTGGGGAAGATAGACTCCTAGTCAAACTCAGTTTGATCCTTCTTATGTCCTCACACAGAAGTGCCATGGTGAGCTTTCCATGACAGCATCTGAAAACTGACCCACAGGTGCCAGAGCTTTCCATTCCTGGAGACCAGTGGCAGCACTACATTCACTGGCCAGCTTCTAAAGTCCCTTTTTTAGATATTTAACAGTCTGTGTGCATTCTTCAGGCAACCCCAGTGGCACGCAGATCTGTCAGTCAGCCTCAGATATGGCAGCAGGTGGCAGACTGTCTAATGGCATTGTTTCTCTCAAAGCAAGTCTGTTGTGTGAGTTAATTGAAAGCTTATCTGGCTGTACCTGCATTAACTCACAGAAGTGCTAAACAACGTGCTGCCAGGGACGTGCAAGCCAACTACACACCTCAGAGGCAGCAGCGTGTGGATAGAGGTATCTCGCTACTACTAAGTGTCAGCTTCATGACATTGTATGTGGAATCACAAGTAGATTTTTTGGTACCATAATTTTCTGTAAAATATAGACATGCTTCTGTTAACTAATTCTAGAGCCAGCATTAGCCTTTGGGAGACACAGATGAGTGAAAGCTATAAATCCCTTAGTCTTGTCTCATGAACATCAGAAGACTTGTCCTTGCTTGTGTGCATGCATTCCCACAACTTTTGGCCCCACAGAAATGCTTTCCTTACCTTCCCTTAAAGCAACTAGGGAATGCTCAAATCTCTCTGAAATCTGCCATTAGTGAAACTATGGGCCAAATCTTCAAAGGTAGATACAGGCAGTGGGAATTAGATGTGTAAAGTCACTTTTTCCATCATGTCCCAGGCTTTCTAATCTGATGTACACTATTACATTGTTCGACTGACCCTTGGTACCATTTATGCCTCAGGCCAGGTGCTGCCCTCCCATTAACTCCCTACTACATTTCAGGGGTCTTCTCATGCTGAGAGGCACTTAATATGAGACTCTTCAGTCCTGGTGCGTAAATTTGAGTAGTGTGGAGAGCAGCCAGTCCCAAAGAATGGTCACGGACATATTTCACCAGTAAAATGCAGTTAAAGGTAAGTACAGGTTTAAACATTTAATACTATGTACTTATTTAAATTCTTGAACCGAGACTTTTTCATGAACTAAACCAGTATCACACCCCACCACCTGCAAAAAGGCATTGTCATCTTCTCTGGGGACACTAATCATGTTACACTGAACGAGCAATAAACTCATTTAGGAAAAATCTTTTGCTGCTACAGTTCAGTGCATGACCAATTTGGCAACGTTCTGACAATTCACATTTCTGAATTTACTGTGAATTTACCCCCTTTTCAGTGGCAATTTCTTCTTAATGAAAACAAAATTTTACAACTGGTATTGCATAAATGTGAATATAATTTATGTCTAAATTTTGTCTCGTTTCATCACCTTCCCTCCCTTGAATACTTTGAAAGTCATCCTGCAGAGTTCAACTGTGTAAGAATGAATTAAAACTTTTTCAGATATTTGGAGAATAGATAGCTCTTGATTAAAGAGTTCATTCATTATACCCCACCACACAATACCTATTCAGGGATAGACTTTTTTCCTCCTCAAGAAAGACAATTTCCATATAATTGAAATAGAAGGCAAGATTCTGTTCATACCTCAAATTATGGGCTGCATAGATCTGGAACTGATAGGCAAGAGAAATAACAAAAATGAGCAGAAGAAATTCTGCTCTGATAAGCATCTGGTGAAATTCCTTGAATCTGGGGACATATTTTTTAATGAGCCAAATGAGGACAAATATGTTTATAGAAGCATAGAAGAAGAATGCACCATGTCAGCTTGGAGGCCCTTCATGGAAGGATTTTAATGAATCAAATGAACGTTTGCATGTTTGTAAACATAACTGAATGGAAGTTCAGAGCCCTTCCAAAATCACTTATTCACCTACTGCACTTCACTTTTAAAAGAAAAAGTTAGGAAATTAATTCATTAGCTACGTAAAGGTGCTTCATACTTTTAGATAAAAATCCTGAAAGCTACGGATTACGATAGTACTGTAACAGTGCAACATACATCGTATTGTTTTGCTTGCAGTTTTTGAGTAAGAAATGTGAAACCTAGTAAATCTAAAAGTTAAGATGTAAAAGTTACCCACATAAGAAAATGCAGTGCTAATGTGTTTATGACCCCTCTACTATTTCCTTATGTTCTAATTTTCACAGTACAAATATTATCCATTCAAAACTCTTTACTGGCACAACATTCTTCTCTAAAGTTGTAGCAGGTTATGACTTTATCATCAAAACTCAGTAAAAGAAATCTGCATCACAGCACAGCTTCCATATAAATATGAGAGTTGGTTAGAGCTGGCTAGAAGAACAATGACTTCTATAAAAAAATCAGGTTATGCCGAGTTGAATTTACGTTCAGTATCCAAAGCTGTTCTGAATCAGCCTCATGTCAGGAAGATGATACCGTCTGATATCTAGCACAATGTGAATGAAAGGTATATATTTTGAGATTTTTTTTACGCTACTTTTTGTCTCTGCCTCAGATCCCACCTTTCTTCCTCCCTTTTCTGGCAGAAACCTCAACACAATGACAAGGCCCTCTATTTCATTCTTGGGGTGGCAACAATCAGTCATGCCCATACTACTCATAAACTTTGAGGTGATGCTGAGTGTAGGGCTGCGTTCACTCTACCTTTTTTCCTGAATGGACCTTACGTGACTGAAACAGGATTACACCTCAGCATTATATTAAACCCTCATATAACTGCAGGCAAGACTGGTAGATAACTGATTATTGTAATCCAGCTTGCTTGCTTTCTAATTTCTCTCAAATTCATCAAGGAAAATACTCTGCTTGGTCCCATTTTTATATTTAGTCAAGTTCAGTTTCCAGGTATATTATGGCTCTGAACCCACTGGCAATATCTTAAACCAGAATTCTTTATCCAAGATATTGTGACCAAGCAGCCTTTTTAGGTGAATACCTGGTTCATTCACTGAGGAACATTGCTACACACTAGATTATCCTGCAATGGCACATGATCCATGTGGCTTAAAAGAAGTCTGCTGGAGAAAATCCATTTTGGTTCTGAAATTATGTAAAGCTAATTTCACTGAATTTTGTTCTAAAATTATGTCAGCATATTTTTTAGTCTTAGGCTTTGTTTTCTAAGTTCTTTTGTGTTGATTTTCAATTGTTATCCACTTATCTATTAAGCATATAACCTATGAGTAGAACTGATCTGTACATGTATGGGTCCTCTGTTGGACAGAGTGCATAGTTTGGTAGGCATAAATTATAATTTAATGGACACTAAGCAAGAAAAAATCCCTTCCCATCTGTTTCATCCTTTAACTAAATATTTTGGAAGGAAGTAATTCACCTTGGCAAGATCCCACAGTAAATTATGCAAAGAATAAATAAGCTTCCATGTATTTCTAGTTGTACTTGCATTGTCTCTCAAGTTAGGAGGATCTGTATTCATCTCTGAAAACATTTTTCACAGTAAATAAATAATACAGCTGGCTGTTTTCACAGATTATGTTATGGAATCAAAAGCATTTTTGTCAGGGAAGGAACTTAAGAACTGAATATGGTATCTGGACATAAACTAATTTTAACTACATTAGCTCTGCTAAATGGAATGCCAGAAACCACCCAGGAAGGACCTTCCCATACTCCAAAGTGGGAATAAACCTGGTTTTCCCCTGAGCAGTTGTCTTGAACCTTCCTTCCTGCAAAGTAACTTTTATCTTGACTCTGATAGCTATGGAGAATATCCTTATACTAACATTTTAGTAGCCACAGCCTGCTCCCATCCGTTCTCTTTTCTAGATTAAATAAATCCAACTGCTTCAGAAGTACTTTTTCCTTTCATTTCAGTGGTCTTTCTCCAGTTTTTTCTATCGATCCTTCTTTAAATGTGTTGCCCAAGTTCCAGTTTTTCACCAGCACTTAACAGTGGAAGTAATTGTTCCCTTATACACCATACTTGCTAATATATCCCAGAATGAGATACAAATTTTTTTTGCTGTTTTTATAACATCCCAGCAGGGACTTTATTTGTGATCTGCTACAACTCTCACAGCCTTCACGGCAGTATGCCCCACAACTCAGTTATTACTCATTTTGTGCTTACACCTTTGATTTTGCCTTCCTAAATGTTGACCGGTACACTTGTTGCTAGTGAATTTCGTCTCCTTGATTTTAGATTCCTTCTTCAATTTACCAAGAACCTTTGAATCCTGATCTTTCTGATTCTTCCAAAGTGCTTTTAAATCACCCAGCTGGCATTATCTAAAATTTTTATAAGCTTATTCTTGATTCTGTTACCTAGATTATTAATCAGGATATTTTAACAGCATCAGAAAAAGGCTGAGGATCCCAACCTAAACTGTCCTCCCAGACAAAAAATTCCATTCTCTGTGTTGTGTTTCTGCATTGCTTGATGTCATGGAGGCTTGACAATTAAATATGCATTGCATCACAGTGTGAAATTAACAAGCTGCTCCACAAAACTTAGCAGCTAGGAGAGACAAAAATTAATGCAATCTGGCCTCTTTCTTTGGTTACATTATTATTTATTGCTGTGTTATTAAATTCAGCAGATTTTCACTGATAAAATTCAAAAGCAACTAAAACTGGAAAACATTATTTGCTCTTTGAACTCACTTGTCTGATAATATGGTGAGCTGGACTGGGTGCTGTATTCATCATGTACATTCATCAAAGGATGTGTCCTATGAGGTGATGAATAATCTGACTCTGATTCAGCCTGTGATGGGTTGACCATGGCTGGATGCCAGGAGCCCACCAAAGCCGTTCTACCACTCCCACCTCCTTCGCTGGATGGGGAGGGAAAAATATAACAAAAAGCTTGTGGGTCTAGATAAGGACAGGAGAGATCATTCACTAATCACCGTCATGGGCAAAACAGACTCAGCTTGGGGAAAATTAACTCAATTTATTACAAATCAAAAGGAGTAGGGTAATGAGAAATAAAACCAGATCTCACAACACCTTCCCTCCACCTCTCCCTTCTTCCCAGCCACAACTTAACTCACGGCTTTTCCACCTACCCCCCCCAGCGGCACAGGGGAACAGGGAATGGAGGTTGAGGTCAGCTCATCACAGGTTGTCTCACCCGCTTCATCCTCCTCAGGGGCAGGACTCATCACACTCTTCCCCTGCTCCAGCGTGGGGTCCCTCCCACGAGAGACAGTCCTCCACGAACTTCTCCAACGTGGGTCCTTCCCACGGGCTGCAGTTCTTCACAAACTGCTCCAGTGTGAGTCCCTTCCACGGGCTGCAGTCCTTCAGGAGCACACTTCTCCAGCGTGAGTCCCCCACGGGGTCACAAGTCCTGCCAGAAAACCTGCTCCGTGGGCTCCTCTCTCCACAGATCTATAGGTCCTGCCAGGAGCCTGCTCCAGTGCGAGCTTCCTACAGGTCAGGCCGTTTCTCTCTGTCCCACAACTTTTTTCCCTTCTTAAAATGTTATCACAGAGGCGTTACCACTATCGCTGATTGTCTCAGTCTTGGCTGGCGAAGGGTCCATCTTGGGGCCGGCTGGTATTGGCTCTGTTAGACATGGGGAAGCTTCCAGCAGCTTCTCGCTGAAGCCATCCCTGTAACACTGCCCC
>JANZLQ010000013.1:15145179-15166530 GCA_026212715.1 Elanus axillaris
CCGCTACCAAAACCTTGCCACAGAAACACAATACACAGCCCAAGACATAGGGTTATGAATTTAGTAACTTTGCATGGTGGGAGGGGTGAAACAGAATTGTCACCTGTCAGTTTGCTCCAGGAAAGGAAGCATTACAGCTGAGGAAGCGTATGGGCCTAAACCCAAAAGCCTATATACTTTTCAAAAATGTACTTGTAGTAGAAATGTGAATGAGGTTGAATGGCTGCAACTGCGTAAAGTAACCTAGAATTATCTTTCCAAATGTCCCACCACGTGGCAAGGGAACACTTCTGCCTACCACATCCTCCCTCAGCCTTGTGGGGTTATGATGCACAGCTGTACCTAGAGAGAAGACAACTCTTCTTCCGGCACCGCAGCTCATCACCGGCTGCCTGCCTCTTGCACAGGAAAAGAGGCATGGCTATGGACTGGGAACACACAAGTTGCAGTGTCATAGCAGTGAAACCTGAAGCAGGACAGTTTATAGGCATCTCATTGCAGTTTTAGAACTATAAGCAACACTGGGGAATTGGTATTTATGGGGTAAAAGACAGGAGTGAAAATGATTAAAAGTTATAGAACCTGGACAGGTTCAAACAGAAGCACCTAACGGGGAAGTGTAAAACAACTATAACCTTTTCTAGAAATGACAATTTGTGATCCACAAAATTTGCTATGTTCAAATTATCAGTTCAGCTAGAAAAAAAAAAAAAGGAACTAAGTAAAAGAAAAAATGCTTCAAGAATAAAAATACTGGTTTCTATTGTGCTGTCCAAATAGATATCTTACGTTTTTATTAAACTATTTTTAGTTTTAATGGGATAAATTATATAGGGCCAGTACCTTTACTATTTCCTGTATTTGTTCTGCACGCAAAATTTCTAAGGGTATTACTAAAAATCAAAGATCTTAAAAAAAATCTAGGTCATAAGCAATGTAAACACTCAACATCTACGTAGATCTGAGCAACCTGAAGAGATCACTTTTTCTGAAAGTGTTACAACTTTTCTGTTATCCACAGCAAGAGGCTAACTATTCTAGCCCATCCTCAGTTATGTTATCTGATGTGAATTTGAGTACCTCTCATCTCAATAGTCAGCAACAAAGTTGGCTGGAAATATCATTACACAAACTGATTTGGTTTAGAAGAAAGAAAAAGGAGGAAGTAATTTGGAAATTTTTAGGGAACAGTGGCCTCCCAGCTGGAATAAGTAGTTAGGAACCTACTAGATTTTTGGTAACGTTGCTTCATTTCACCTAACTTTAGCTGTCTAAAGGCTGGGCATATAGCTTTACATGTAGGTCCTGTCACCTAGGCTTTCTCCTTTCAAATACTGCCAAGGAATGATTAAAACAATATGTATTTTAGGTATGTAGGATCACTATATACTTGAAGATGCCCGTCTCTCTCCATTGACTGTGAATGAAGTTTACATGAATGGCTGAAAAGCTAAATATATAAATTCTGGGCAGTTAAATTAGATGAAGCAAATCCTACCTTAGAAGTCCAGCATGAAATACCATCATTTTGATTTTTCACAGACTTTTCAGTGTTGAATGATCAAAGAACTGTTGTAGTGTGCAGAGAGGATTAATGAGTGGAAGGGGAGGGAAAGGGCTTATGATGTGATTAAAACATAGAGTAAATTGGAGAGGAAGATTTTCTGCGGGAATGTTAATTTTCTGGAGCAAGGGCTAGAATCAGGATGCAAACAGCTTTCTGCTTGTTAGTTTTGAAGGGCAAAAGTGAAATGACTGGTTGTACCTGAGGGCTATTTGGAAACCAAGAGAATCCACAATTATTATTATAATGTTTAAGATGAGGCTGCAGTCTGAGAAGGTATTGCAAAATGAAGCATTTTAGTTGTGTTTCACATTGACACTGTATCACGTCTTCAAAGTTAAAATGGGGTTGGGGTTTCACTTTGGATCTCAGACAGACAAATGCAGCATGGGATTTGAAAGTCAAAGCATATTATTACTAGATATAGTAAAACAGCTGCAGGAAGGCATTGTGCTAAGTAAGTACACTCCTTCTCGTGTCTGGAACCAGTTAAATACCTCTTCCAGGACCTGCACTGAGTTTTAGAGCACTGACTTCTACCTTCCTTATACCATCAGTGATAAAAGCCAACCTAATGTTATTAGCCAACTTCAGTGTTTATATTCTTATCAATACCACTGAGTTTTCAGAACTTCAGTCATTCAGATAAATTAATGGTGATGAAAAGGAAACCTAGCTGTCTTGCTTTACCATTTATGTGAGGCAAAGCCAAGACTATCCAAGCTTGGTTTTCCTTGCTAAATTGTTTTTATATTGGCCTTATCTCTAAAAAATCTTTGAATTATACAGCTGAATGGGTGCAAATCCATCCACAATTTGTACATTTCCTCCAGACTTACTTACAAAAATGCAAACAGCTGCGAGTCATACAGAACAAGCCCATTTTGAAGAGCTATTTAAAAAGTATGAGTGATAACATCCTTCATATGGCATATGAGGCAGTATCCACATAGCAGTTTATTTTTTGTGTACTTCATTTTTAAATTATGAAGCACTCTTCCTGCAGAGATGGTTTCCATTTCATTCTCTGTGCTCTGAAGTCTAAGCAAAGCTATGCTCTCTGATGGGCCCTTGACTTTTATTTTTTCTTCTTGCTTTCTCCTTAACTTAAAATAAAGGTAATCAATGGAGAAAGCCTGTATATGGGAAAACGTAATTATAACTACATTAAAATAAATAATACTGTAATCTCTATTTAATTCTTTTGGTTTAAAGGAAGTAGTTATAGCTGCTTCTAACTTAAATGATTTTTGCTTTAGCAGCATTTAAAATTTATTATTGTTTTAAAGGTGAATTTATGAATAAAACATTGGAGTTCTAAAAACAGCCTGGCTTTGCAGTGTTGTGAATAGAAAGCAAAAATAACAAATTAATCAGTATGTTAGAATTTCACCTGGTGTTTTACGGACAGAAGCATTACAGCTGGTTTAACATCTGAATCACCTTAACTGTAGGGGTAGGATTGAGAACGACATCAATAGTTTTGAAATGGCCTGATTTAATTCCTAGCTTTCATTTTAAAGTAGAGTGACTTTTCATGGTCCCATTTCATTTCAAAATTGTGTATTGTTAGTAGGAGTAGTTACAAATGGATTGTTAGGAAGGCAAGTGATATTAAGTTACTGTAAATTAGAGATTGCAAAGACCAGCTGCAGTGCTCTTTTAAAAGAATTACTAACCCTAGAAACAAACAGGATTAGGGTTAACATGGAGTTTCCTTTCTTTTCCCTTCCTGGAAGACATTGTGGTCTATTTGATCTTGGAGAAGCCTGAGTGCGCTCAGCTTTGATTGACTTCAGGATGAAATATGGACATCCAACAGTTCATAAGATGAAATCCTTGCTAGCATGTGGAAATAAATCTCTCCATCACTCTGCTACATGTGTGCCAGTGGGGGTAGGGAGAGGTGCAGGTTGCAATAAGCTGTACTGAAGGCTTGGGATTTCTGAACTCTACAGAAAGAATATGGAGTCACTATGAGGTACAAAACCCCACTTCCCAGGGGCCCTTTGTATGGTCATGCAGAGACCATCAGGTCTGCACCAACACCTCCAAAGCCCATAGAAAGATCCAAACAGTGAAAAGGAAAGGCTAGTTCAAACCGGCAACTCAGCAAGGCCTCATCTGATATTTTCTGGTTCAGTGTCAGCTACTGCCATTACCAGTTATTGTTTTTCATTTCACTTTCAGTACCCACACATATACATCCTAAGTAGCTGCTTCCTGCTTGCAAAAACAGAGCCTACAACTAATCCTATCTACCCTCAACTACCTAATATTCCTGAATTTAACAACGCATATATTACAAGAAATGAATGTATGACCTAAACAACACCCACAGCTTATGACACTGTTCCCCAGCTTATATATATTACAATGTTATATACATTGTGGGTAAGTCTAAACAGAATTCTTGTCTATACAGGATTTCACTTAGGAGATTAGTCCCTGCACGTTGGAGTGTATGATGAAAAGTCAAGCCACAGGACACATTCAGACATTCCTTACAAATGCTCCTTTTAAGCACTGGCAGGAAATTCTAGGGAGATCCAGAGTGAAATAGCTCCCAGTTCTGAAAACACCATCACAGCTAATTGGAAAGTTGTGTATCAGAACAATCCAGGGGCTACCTAACAGGGGAAATTCATTTCTATCTAATGCAGCAGGTTTCTGTTCAGGTAAAGTCACCATAGAGGCATACACATATACCAAAGCTGTGTTGAGGCACCTCTCTGCTGCAGCCACACTGGATAGTACCAGCAGCAGCAGGAGAGTCACTTGGCAGATCCTGCTCTGAATTAGAGCCAGTGTGAGATCTCACCTCCTACCTTCCTCATGAGAGGCCCAGGTATGCTGCCATTCAGGCTGTGCCTGGACATGATGGGCAGAGAGGTGAGGCAGGATCCTATCCCTAGAGTGCATACTCTTACATAACCTTTCTGCTCACCAAAACCCAAGTCATTCCCAGACTCCTCTTGCCCACTCCTCCCATCAAGTAACATCTCCATTCCTTGACAAAAGTTCATCCCTTTGTCCTCAAATCCTCCATTTTGTCCTTTTCTGAAATGGTGTGTGCTGTGTCCTGTGTGGCAGGGGACCTGAGGATTTTGTCTGATTCTCACACACTCCTTTGCTCTGTGAGGGACTTCTGTGATGGAGAATTTCAAGACCAAACAGCTGGAAGGAGAAGGAAAAGGAGGAGGAACTGCTAGGCAATGAGGGAGTTGCCCATTCAAATATGAGATGCTTCTTTTTCCCCTCCCCACTCCCAATCCCATTTCATCACAGTGAAGAGATCAAACATGACAACAGGAACAACAGAAGATGACCATAGTCAGTAAAAGGAATGCCTCCACACTGAGCAGAGCTTTTATGTGGTACGTAATTCTTGCCTGACATTTCCACTGATTTGTTTTTTCCAAATATGATCCAACTAGGTAACTAAATCTCTCATTTGGCATCAAATGCAAATTTTGCAAATTTTTTTTTCAGTGAGAAACATGAAAATATGCTCATTTCAGTTAAATCCACATGCATCTTCTTTTCCTCCTTTCTTTTTCTAACTTGAAATTTTTCAGTTTGACCACTGAACCAAAAAATCAGTTATTCACACAGCCCAAGCAGAGAGTTCAACAGCTGTAATTAACAAATGTAGTAGTTCATTTGAACATATCCAAATTCTTCACCTACATTTCCAAAACACATCAGCTTTCTTTGTGGAATGCATGTATTGCACAAGTTAATATTTAACAGATCTTTTATTGTGCAAGCACATATAAAGGTTTCTCTTGCAAAATAAAAAAATTTAGGAGTGCCTCAAACCCATCTCAGTCCAAAAATCCTTATATACATCTAATTTCTACTTGCCATTACAATAACATTATCAACAGTATTACTAGGAAACAGTCCTTAGTTCCACAAAGGCAAGGGACTATGACAACAAAGGCAAATAAGGAAAATCACACATTATTTATTTATTGCCACAGTTTTGTTTACTGCTTTGTTGATTTTCGGTGTCAAACAGTTAAGCAGGGAACCTCTGGCTCCTTTCCTTTTTCATTCTTTGTGATGCTTTAATACAGGACCATCACTATGGAGCTTCCTCAGCTGGACCCCTGCTTCTTAAGGCTCAAATAGTAAGATATATTCAAAAATTAAATGTCCTGTTACACAGAGGTATTGTAAGATGCCCTGATCTCCATACCTTCCACTTATGTAAGTGAAGATGTGGCAGTTCCTCCAAGGCATGGTCCCAAGTCTGGGAATACAAATGAATAGAAAAAGTGTCACTTAATCATGTAATAAAAAGTTATAACCAAAAGCAGCTGTCTACACTCACCACTGTGGTGCTGGTTTTGCAAATACTCAGTGTTGTATATGCAAGCAGTTAGTTCATTTAATCTGGGATCATTTAATGTTTCAAAGTTAAACAGATGCTTAATTGCAATATTCATAGAGCAGAAACAATGTCTGAAGTTAATGGTCCCTGACAGTTTTTATTATAATCCTTATTTTATATGTTTTTCTTTCCCATACATGATTTATAGCTGTTGGTTTCTTATAAACCCAGCATTTTATAGATTATAAAGCCAAACTGTTCTATCCTATTTCTTCAAGTAATGAATGGACTAGGTCAAGCATGTGTTAGGTACATACAGCAAAAAATTTAATTGGACTTATCAAAAAGTTCTTTGTCTCCCTGGCCACCTAGTTCACAGTGCAGGTATGTTTTGTGGCACCTTTCTCAGTCCTGGCCCCTTACTGTCCAAACTGGAGAATGTGGGAAAGAGCACCAGAGGTCTTATTCCACTCAGTAGTACAAGCTTTCTTTTCATGGAAACCAGGGTCAGGCAGATAACTCTACAGGGTTGGTACGTGCCTATCCCCCTGTGCAAAAGGGAGTGAGGCTGTGGCTTGGATGTGCAGCTCTTAGGAGCTGCGAACCTGTCCCAGATCCCACAACATTCACATAATGAAGTGTCAATTATTTTGGTAAGTGAGAGCAGTGGAGATTCTCTGGCACAGCCTGTCTCATATCCCCCAACCACATTTCATGCCATCTTGGTTTTTAAAAGATTCTGTGAAACCTCAATGTATGGCATCATTTTGTTAATGATAGTGCAAAAATTAAACCACACCAATTCTGAATTCAGAATCTAAGCAGCCTAATAGTTAATGGCTTATAAGCTTTGACATTTCATAGGTCTTCTGGGACACTTATGAAATACCCATCTCCATTTGCAAAACTCAGCTGAATATTTTACTGCTATTCTGCATTAACATTTGGTACTATTTGAAGGTTTCCTCCAAGGATTTTTGGTAGGCTGCATGCATAATTCTTCCTCCCCCATCCTTGTGTTTTATAGCTGTAGTATGGATAGGCTGCTTACAACCAATGAAAGGTTTACACTAAAGGACATAGTCATCATAAAAAGTAATGAGCTAAAATTCAGAATTCCTTATTGGAAAGAATCAAGTGCCTATAGCCACTAAGTAATTACTCCAATGTAAGACATTAAGCCAAGCCTTCTAAGAGCTCTTTCTTGTAGCAGCTGCTAAATGATTAATATCACATTGGTAGATTTCACAGGACAATCTGCTAAATAAAGGAAGGTTCAGTGTATATGTAAAGTTTAAATCCTGCACAATTTGTTTTAGAATCAACATACTATGTTGCATATTTCATGGTTCCAAGAGGAGTGCAGCATTCATTAAGAAAATACAGATGGTATTCAGATAGCTAACAAGATTTCACACTCATTTCATTTCTCCCTGCTGTGAAACCTAGAGAGAAAATAACAGTAACAATGAACTCACTATGGCTGAACCTGAAGGCTCATTTCTACCAAAATATTATCAAAATCCTGAACTGATGGTAGCAGTCAAATTCCACCAAGTTTAACAGAACTAAGCTATTTACATCACTTTCAAATTTGTCCCTCTTCTCTCCAACAGTATTTTTCTCACTGTAAGAAAATCCAGCATTTTTTAAAGGCAAGACTGTCAATTTACAACGAGCCCTGAATAGCCAGCAGCATGTAGTTGTACTGCCCCAGGAGCACAGTAGTCTGAATCCCAAGACTCAGAAAATGAGAAATCAGTCCTTGGTGGTTGCCTTGCTTTGGGAGAAAACAACCAAATCAGCACGTTAGTCACAGAGACTATCCCTTCCCCTTCCATCAGCTGCCCTACACTAATGCAGTGTGGAGAGGAGAAAGGCGTGAAGAGATGAGGCCTTGGGCATCAAAGAGTCTAACCCCCTCTGCTGCACTTGTCTGCACAGCAAGAACTAATCGTGCCAGAAATCTGCATTCAGCATATTAATATCCTATGGAATTTGTGGCAAACAACAGATAACAAGCAGGTCTGAATCCACTCAGGAATAATTGATCTCTCTGACAGTTTTGCTTGGCTAAAGCATAAGGATTTCAGGATTTCTTCCCATATGATTTCTGCCTGCAGTAAGAGAATATCTGATGAATGATACAAGTATGAACACTGAAAAACAAATGATGGACTATTCATCAAAATTTACATCAGGAAGTTAGCTTTACCTTCACCTGACACTCTTAAAAGCATTCTGCCTTCTGCCTCCAGTGTCTATGTTAACTTCCCCTCTGTTATTCTAATGCATTCATTATTTTTCTGCTGGAGAACCTATGAATAAGAACAAATATAGGCACAGAGAAGTATGAATACGTGGGTGCGTTACACATGCACACAAAGACACATATATTAGATTCCATATTGCTGCCCAAAAAGACCTTCCACATTAAAACTATTGGGATGTCTAAAAAATTTAAAAATAATTAAAAAATTATGTTTGCTAAACAAAATTCTGTTCATCACCCTCAATTATATCTATGCTGTATTATTCACATGGTAGCATGCAACACTGGACCTACATAAAAGCACTCCAGAATTACATGAAAATACTGGCTTAAAGTTACTTATTCTCAAACACAGTTTGGTCTTACCCTTGCTTTCAAAACTCAGGAGTTAGTCATTATTCAAGTTTTCAGGAAAGAGCTTGTGATTTGTTTCATTTCAGGATCTGATGGATCTTTTGCAGACAGCCTTGAGCTTGTTCTGCTTGTACTCGGAGCTGACTGACTGCAAGCAAGGTCTTATCCAGAAACCACACAGCTTCATTAGGCAGCACTTTGTTCTGAGCAAGGCTTACAATACTACTCCAAGCATGGTGCCTTCAGTTTAAAGCTGGCTAGTATTCTGTTGGCTTAAAGCACAGGCGGAACAAGTGTCTGTAAAAGTATAAAAATGTCTGCAATATTATGTATAGAAATATTTATAGTCTAACACCATAAGCCAGGATGTCAGGCTTTTATTGGTATTTTAAAATCTTACCTGGGGCTTGTTTAGGGCTGTAGCTGTCATATGGGACCTTACTCATGCAAATGCAGAACTTGTATCGCAGATGAGTTTCCCAAAAAAAAAAAAAAACCAAAAAAAAAAAAAAAACCAAACCAAAATCTATGTCTACTTCATATGTATTCTATTACAGTACAATGGCTGTCTCTACATTCCCAGGCTCATGGTCACATTTGCATTCATCCATATTCCTTGCCTACAGGAGTATTCCTGAAGTAGTTTTGCAGGGGTATCTCAGGAAGCAGAATTTTTAAAATGTGGCACAGATTTATGTAGTACCTGCATGGACCTTGTGGCTCTAGACTCCATTGACATAGGCCAATGGGTTGTGTAGTTGGATTACTGATCTGGTCAGCTATGTCTGCTTCAGTGTTCTACTGTAGACTAAAATGTAAATCCCGCATTCTTACCAGGTATTTCTATTTCACTATGATATATCCAGACTGAAAGACTGAAGGGCTACTACAGACTTTCTTATAACTTGCTGTATATTAATTATGGTTATTATAAAGCTTATATAGAGATACAAAAACTTGTCTTGAAAACAATCCATTGCAGTATTAATGGAATATTTTATATATTACATATGCATATATTTGTAATATGCTTCAGAATTTTAGTGGAATTTTATAATATAACTTTACCTCTAAACCTTTCTACTCAAATGAAAGCAGCTATATTAGATGGGTAGGAAGACAGAAGAAATAAACTTACAATTCTAGATCTAAATATTCATAGAATTCTTCATTGGTTACAGTGAATGGCATTTCCTGGCTCTTTTGCTCACTTGCTTTTTAACATAAACATGCAAGAATACTGTTAAAAAACCCAAACAAATCTAAAACTTCATTGATGAAACGTACAACATCATTATATGTCTAAAAGCATAAGTACTGCTTTTGATAATTTTCCTATTTTTTTTATTGCAGCTTCTTTATGATTGATTAATTTGAACGGCTTTAATGTGAAGATAGCTATAAAAATAGCACCCATAAGTCTTCTTAAACCTCCTAAAAATCTTAGAAGCTTTTTTTCTTTGTCTGGTGTATCAAAATGCAGCATGACCTGAATCAGAGTTTTAGTCTGATTACTCATGTGGGTTTCCAATGCTAGTGTTGCTAAAACCTTTAGACCTCATCATGTTACAGTGTAGTCTCCTTACACACTTTGTTCTGATCTAGATGTAAGAAAAAAACCTTTCAAAGAATAAAACATCCCATCATTTGTAGCCATGTCAAGCAGTCATGTTGTTAAAACTTTTTCTTTTCTCATCAAGCCATGACAAGTATTGTGCCTTTGTTAAAAAGGAATTGAGACCCAGAATGAAGCCAGAACTGCCATTAGAGATCTGAACCTGTCATGAATCCTAACTGTCGTGAAATGAAATCACCCTCAGCCTTTCCTGCTTATGAAGTGCTCCTCTTACCTAGCAAAATACTTAACCATGCTCATGAGGTTTTTTCAGCCATTTGTCTTTCCACTCAAAACACACAGTAATCTTGTTATTGCAGCAAATGTTCTTCTGAAATCAACAAAAGTTCTAAAAAGAATGTAGTTTAATCTTAATAAATCCAGATAAAGTAGAGTATCCCCACTTCCAACCCAGCCTTAACTCAGCTGTTGGAAATTACCCTATGAATAATGGCATAGAAGTGCCCTGGAAAAAAGCAGGTAAAGTCCACAGATTTTTCAAGGGAAGCTTTACTTTACTGTAATTTCCACTGAGCTGAAAAAAGAATAGTAATAGATAACGTGTCATATCAAACTTCTTAATCTAACTGTTATGTGTTTGACTAGCTCAATAAGTTCATCTAATATTAGATTTACTGATATTCAGTATTTAACTAATAGAGCTCGCACAACTAATTATTAGAAAACCTGAAATATCCTATGGAATGATTGCATAAAAATGTTCATGCTTTTCCAGCTTTTTAACATAAAAGGTGTATTTAAGTGCTGGATACATTGGTCATGTTCTGGAAAGACAATGAGGTTACAGATCATGCATATATTTGTCAATAAATAATAAAGTAAGCTATTAACCTCTTTTGTAGGAGTCAGGTTTTCTGCTGTAATATCATCTGTGCATTTTTATTAATGCAGTAATCATCTTATTGGCACTAGATTAAAAATGCTATATGCCTCATACTCCTAATTACTTTTAATTATAATTGACTAAATAAATACGAAGTTAAATGTAACAGTTTGTATAACCATAGCACTAAACATCTGGATTAAATAACTAACATTGCAAGTATGAAATTTAAAGCTTCTGATAAATAACAAATAATTTACACATCTAATTGATACATAATAAGTATCACATACTATGTGCTGTAGTACCTTCTAATTTATTTGTATACACATAATTCACATTGTCCAATGTAAGTAGACTGTAGCTTGAAATAATTATGTTCAAGAGGCTGTAGTATTAGTCTTTTCATCAGCATGTTATTTTCGTCAAGAGCACAGAAATTGGAACTGAGCAGTACTGAAATTGTTCAGAATGACTCATGACTGTGAAAGTAAATTATATTCTCTTCATCTATAGAAATGGGGGTAGTGATATTTCCAGTGTCTGTTATTGTTTACAAAGTGTTTTGGAGATGAAAGGTGCTGTCTGTCTCACGCTGACTCCTTCTGCTATGCCATAAAAGTGGTTTACATTTTCTTTTTGTGGAGCAGTATGTCCCACACAGACAAAGCTTTGAGTGTCAAAGTGCTCTGCCAATACAGTCCTTGATATTATTATTAGGTTAATAAATGTTTGATGCTGCTGTTACAAATGAGAACACAATCTTTAGCAACAATATCACCCTGAGTGTCACCACATACATACTTTTCCCTAGTATGAATATTACCTTCCTGTATGATTTATTCTGTTGCTGTGCTTCTGTTTAAATTTTTAAGAAGCATCAGAATAAGAGTACATAAAATCAGTATCAAGAACATATAATGATTGTAATTCTGATGTCTTTTGTCTCCAGGAAGAGAAGTCTGCAAAACCACTTTAAGTGAAAAACTTTCTATAATTGTATGTAAAAGCTGTCTTTTACCCTGTCTGTGGAAAAGCCACCAGAAGGCTATATAGCATTTCCAAGAACATATCCTTAATTGCAACACATTACACAGTGTAAGACACAGTTACACTACTGGCAGTAGCTGCACCATCTTCTCAGAAATTATGCAGGCTGCCTCTTTGTCCCAGCAGATGGTATTTTTATGACCCACCGTTCCTATGTTCATGAAGCCTAGATGACAAAGTAGAAACCAAGCAAAATTTGGAATATAATTCTCGATTGAAGGATACCAGAAGACTGTAACCAAAGTTTTTCAATCTTAATATTAGCTTTAAAATTAAGAATTATGGAACTATCTAACTATCCTGGTTTTCAGAGATACTCATTAATAGTAGTTGCCCTTAAAGTCCAGCTCCATCTGGAAATCCTGCCAGTTTATGGAGATGCCTTAGTGAGTATTAGAGAACACGGGCAAAAGAACTTGAAGGGAAAAAGTGTTGTGTGTTACTGCAAAACAAGAGCCTGTAGAAGAGCCTGAAAAAGTACATCACTTCCTGCTGCTCACTTTTTGTAAGGCTGGGTTCCAGCAAGTGTTTTCAGCATCCCACATCAATTCCATATAGTATGGTCCTTTTAACTGTATCATATCATATCAGATCATATCAGATAGTTTCACCTTCCCAAGTATGAATTTAATCAATCAAGAATACCAAAATATACGCCTGCCTTCATTTTTGACTTGTCCCAACCTATATGCTTAACCTCATTTCATTTTTAACTGATGCTTTGAAAATGGGATACATGCTTCAAAATTAATTTTTTCTAAAATTCAAAGATGAGCAACTGAGCTGAGCTGTGATAAACAGAAAAAGACTTAAAAGTAGCAAGACCTCCACATCTGTTAGTTCATTCTCAGTGTATGAATATGCCATTCATACTGTGCACCATTTGATAAATTCCTTCCCCTAGACATACAAATACAGAGGCACCGTCTTACCCTCAGTTCTGCTCTTTGTAGTGCTGTAAATCTACCATAACTCCTCAATCAGCAATCCCTTTGGGTTTGTATCAGTACAACTAAAGGACAAATATGGCCACCCTAGCTGAATATTTGATATGGTCCTCCAAAACTTCACTCAGAAAACAAAACTCTGTACAGCTTCTATCCCTTGATCAGCTTGTGATAAATAGAACAAAGTGAACAAATAATTTCCCAAGTGCAAGGACTCCTAAGGAAACTGTCATTCTGATGAATCCCAAAGTACTTTTTGAGTAAACAAGTGTTTACATTTAAAAGCCATAGTGTGATTTCAAAGAATTCTTTCTATCCCATTCATTGCTCATGGTTAGCGGTAATTGGAAGCCACTTTCTCACTCTATTGATGATTAATGAGTGGCATTTTGGTCTTTTAAACATAACATTCTTTAGTCCAATGTAGAAAGGCAGTAGAAATTAGTGGCTTAATAACTTAGATTTTCAGAGCAGAGAATAATTAAAATGGTGAAAGGCAAAGGAGAAGGCACACAACAAGCCTTATTTAAACAAAACCCCCACTGAGAGGTAGGAGAGTTTGGGACCACAAGCAGTAAGTAAAATCAATTAATTTTGGTCTAACTTGAGTAAAGTTATTGATTTTATATAAGGATTTGATCCACCATGCTTGTTAGTTGCCAGCATGAAAATGAATCTCATTTGACAGGAGAGCATTGAATGTGGAGATTGCAAGACTGAGTTGAAAAAGTAAGGGGTGAAAGACACTCTGTACTCATACATTCAGAATTGTTTGGGGAGGGGCTGTCTTTCATTCTTTTTTTCAAAAAATATGAAACTATGAATATCCATACAAAGTTTAGCTTTCTTGCCCAGCACTGTACCTCCTTTCATGCTGTCAGCACAAAAATGATGACCTACCCATGTGTTTGAATAGATGTCTTCATAAGCTACTCAAAGAATAATGAATAATACCATTCACATAGCTACTTCCAGATATCACAACCAAACTGGATAAAATGCTTAAAAGATGTGCCCAAGAAAAAGAGACAATTAAGGAAAATAAAAGTTAAAACAAGCAAAATGTGAAGTGAACTACACTAAGGTAGAGCTTTGGGGATGATATCACTTCTAGCTGGTTCTGGAAAATGACAGTCCTCTCTAACCTTTGATTTTGCAGTTATTGAAAGTAGATTTCAGATCAACACCTGGAATTTCATTTCCCAAAGATCAAGAGAGTTTAGAAGTAGCCAGTCATATCACACAGATCTAGGTTTGGATTTTCTGTACATCTCATACTTGCCCTCCAGTAGCTCTGGACGATGTAGATTTCAAAGAGAGGTCAGCAATAATACGTTGCCTTACAGAAACAATTAGTGATGAAGATCTTTGCACTTCTGCTTCAGGGCTGTGGAAAGGCATCCTTGTTCTTTGCCGCCTTGCATTGCATTCATCCGAATTTTACCTGTGTGGAGCGTTTTGCAAATGTCTGTACATGCAGAGCACTGATGGAACATACCACTTGTAACTAGGTTTTAAAAACAAGTCAGGGAGCAGGAGGATGTCTTATAAAGTTTCAGACACTGTGTTATAGATTTTTCCACTTTAGTTCATTAGTTTTTGTTTGATTCAAGTCAATTATTTGCTCTGCGCTGCTACTGTATTAATTTTCAAGTTTTTTTCGGAGCAGGCAAAGTTTTTCTGTCCTATCACCCAAAGTGTTGATGAATGACTGGATATTATCACCTTGCAAATATCACTGATAGCTGATGGTCTCAGAGAAATTACTACAGGTCAGATATTCTTATCATAAACAGCTCCCACAGCAATTAAATTTGTGACAACTGAAAACAACAGTTTTTCCTCTCAGTCCCAACAGCAATCTCTGCTTTCCAATGCCAGAACAGGGTAACAGGCCACCACCCAGGATCTCATGTACAAAGCAACTGTACTGTAGCACTGTGAAGCAAAAATACCCCTCACTTCAAGAAAACAGAGCAGACCCAAGGCACAGGCAAAGCAGGCAGATGCCGTGGGCAGGATACTGCTGAGAAGGATGAGCTGGGTATGGCTCACTGCTCACGATAACTATTTCAGAGCCCTGAAAAATCAGTTTGCCTTGCTGATGCCACCCGGGAGAGGCTGAGAGGTGAACACTGCTGCTTGGTGCTCCGACCCCCATAAAAACTTCAAACCCCATGCTCTGCTATTGTCCTCCCTCTTGTTGCAACTAAAACAGCAAGGTGGTTTCTCCAGGACTTCTCCTTTAGCTCCTTATCTATCTCTGTCCCCTTTCTTCTGTTCGTCTAGTTCCTCTGGCAGGAGTAACCCAGTGTCGGTCCAAACCTGAGCTGCCTTTTCAGAGCAGCATACTAAATTTTGCCACCACTGCTGAAAATGGCTGTGCTACCTCTGAGAAAACATCAGCACAGAGCCATGACTTACTCCTGTGCAACACAGCACTGAATCCCGCCCTGACCTTAAAGTCTATTCTAAACCTCCTGTCTTCAAGCATATTAGCTGGGTTTGAGCATACGCTTAATTGCTGTCTTGAAGTAGGCTAGATTAAACCTCTAGGTCTGTCAAAACCAAAATATTTTAAAGAGCACATGAAAAAATAATCCAAAAGAGGGACACAGTGAAATTCCATCAGCCAGATTTTTTTTTCCTTGTGCATGTAGAAAGTGAACTGGGTCATTCAGCATTCAATGACTTTTTTCTTACATGCTTTACCTCACACAGTGATTACTACTCTAGATTTAGAACACAGTCACAGGAGGTTTAGTAATTTAATATTTTAAAATTAAAGTGGCACTTCAAATTAAGGGGGCACAAATACTATTTGAATATGGTAAATACTGATCATATAATTACATGGTAATTAATTTTCATGTGGTATCCATGTGATTATGAGATGAATATATGACTTTTCTGTCTTCTAAACAGCACTGCAGCTTACTAGTTAATTACTTTTAGATCTGCTTAGTGTAATTACACTGTAATCCACAAAAGTCTGTACAGATTCTGTCATTACTTCATGTTTACTAATAACAGTACCAAACTGCTTTAGGTCAGATCTTGTCCTCTCCTCTTCATCATCCTGAAACCTTGGCAGAGGTGTATTTCTTTTATAGAGGAAAAGGAGTGCAGGAATTTATGAGGATTTCTCAGGGGTTTCACATCTTATATACAATGTACTCTGCTTCTACTGGGATTTCTTGCTCTGCTATGTAATTAGATATCCAAGCTCATTGTCAGAATCTGAATTTTCTAATTTTGGATGTAGGACAAAGAGAGGGGGCTGAATAGTTTTGCATCCATCCAAATACATCTTTTGTCTGAGTTGTTTATATTTAAATAGAACAATACTTAACATCCTCTGTGCTTCCTCCAGGCTTCACATATCACCAGTTCATGAAAGTATCTCAGTGACTCAGACAAGTTGAAGAAAAAGAATCCAAATCTCATCAGGCAACATCTCCATATCCAAGAGAAAGATGCTCCCTCCCCTGCAGCTGGAAGAGGAGTGAGGGAAGGGCAAGAATGTGCATTTAGTTGTTCTCTGTTCTCACTGGCATTCAAAATTAGCAGGCTGCTGTTCCAGTATGAGATGACAATGATGGGCATTATCCCGCATATGATATAAATGGAGAAAAGACATAATAAAACTATAGTAGCTGTAGATAACTCTTGTGCCCTGTGGTTTGAATTGTTGCTTAGGGCTCAGTCTGTGTGTATTATTCTTACTGTGCAAATGCAACTTTTTTCAGGGTGAGAGAAAATGCTGCAAGGCATTTACATTTGTATTTGTTTAGTGGATGCTCTACTTCACACTCATGCTTAGATATGTAACTTAAGCTCCTCCCAGTTACCGACATCTTATCTAAGTCATTATATATTACCATGTTTTGGTAATATTGCTTAAACATGGTGTGAAAAAAAATGGGCTAAAAGAAAGCATAACTAACCCCTTTATGTCCAGATCAATGGGGAAAATATTTCTTTATTAAATCAAAGGGGTGGGATTTAAAAGGTTCTAGATCAAAATTTTGAGGGCCATGAGTTACCCTTCTTGATGAAAGCAAATGCCAAGGGAACTGACTTTCAACAAGCTATGTGAGAGAAATTATTTCCTTTAGAGTCATGATTCATAAATCATCTTCAAGGCAAACCATCATGACTTGTCTGTGATGGCAGTTTCAGCATCATAAACCATACATCATTCTAAAACAAATGGCAGCTTGCAATGTCCTTGTTAATGGCACACTAATACTAGGTTTTTCCTCAGATAATGAATTTTCAACATATCCAAACTTATGGTATCAAACTTCAGCAAATCCTTGTTAGTATGTTTCACTCACTAAAGTCAACAGTGTTTTAAAAAGCCTTTTAAAATGTTAATTTATGCACTGGAAGTAAGACATGATTCACCATCTGTCACAGAAGGTCACTGGCTATATTTGGATCCACTAATAAATTCATAGGTTGCAAATGAGTAGAGGTGAGCCACCCCCTGCAGTAGAAGAAGCTGGCCCAAATCTTTGCCTTGTTTCTGGGCCAAACTCATAAAGTTCATTCTGACTCAGATAAATTACATAGGGACGAAAAAGATAAGTTAGTCACTCTGCCTGCAAAACAACCAACCGGATGGATCACTGTCAGATTGCAGGTCTGGAAGAGATATGCCAAGTAAGCAGGACAACACCTGACCTTTGCTTGTGAAGTTCAGCATGAACTTCAGGAGACGCACAGATTTTAAAACCATCTGAGGGCCATTGTGTGTGTGTCTTCAGTTTTTAAGTTCAAAGTCTGAGCTAAAAGGTTCAAAGGTGGCAACAGTTCCGAACTTTGGCAAGGAATAGACACCACTTACGTCACTCCCTGCCATTACCTAACTGCATCGCTGTTAAGTATTTCTGCTTCCTTCTGTGGTTTCTAATTGGTCTGCCTGTTGGAGATATTTACACCAAAGGGAACTGCTTTTCAGCCTAGCATTGTGTGGGCAGCAAAAGATGTCTCAGGGATTGCATTAGTATGATTTAAGAATCAGTTTTCTGGGTGCTTTTCTATGGTATTTCTGAAGTTTGAATAATAGAGGTAATCTGGAGGTAAGAGAAACTAGAGAATCTGCTCAAAGCCTTATCTATTCTCCTCCATGAGGAAATTGCCAGAGCTAAAACTCCATTGGGAGAAAGCTGAAGAGGGATTTTGGGTGGTCTACTTTAGCATTTCAGTTTAGAACAGGAGTGTATTTTTGAAGCAAATCTCTAGATTATCCCCACTTACCATACTCCAGTTCACAATGCAAAGCGGACTCAAAATACAGAAACAGAACTTCTTTCAGATGACATTAAATTGGGAGATATGCTCCATAAGTGCAGGACGTGCTCTACCCGCTAAAGCACGGTCAGTCCACACAACCAGACTACACCTAGTCTGATGTGAAACCCCCTGGTACGTAAACAGTTTGGACATTGGGTTCTGGGCACCAGCATGACAGATCTGACCCTAATAGGCTGCACAGTCTTCTAACACGAACCCAGGCCCTGTGTTGCAGTTAACTTGCTTCTGGGTTGGACCCCTTAGCTGTTGTGTCACCAGTCCTGACTCTGGCCCTGTCTCCTGTTCCTGATGAGACTTCCTGGCTGGACCTGGGACCTGACTCACTGCTTGCCATGATGGGGGCTCTCGATGGGCCCTGTTACCAGCACCCAGCCCTCCCCCACCATGCCCAGGCCCTGTGAGATGGAGCCCCACGGGTGAGGACACTGCCTGGGCCCGTGTCACCCTCAGGTCCTCCCTGTTCTTTAGGGAGCAGCTGTCCCTCACTGCACCCTGACACCAACAAGACAAAACAGAAGTTGATGTACGCATTCCTTCTTTTTATATAAATGTTTACTTTGGGTTTATTCATTGTATGTCAGAAACAGGGCCTTCTAAGTTTAAAGACACAAGCTGACATCAGTCTGAGATGGACTCAATACACTTAACAGAGCACAAAAGCACAAAAGAGGATTTAGATATATTTCAGATGATGTTTTTTTCCCCTCTTGGAAAAGAAAATTCACAATTTGCCACGAGAAGGAATAGATCCTCAGCTTCACAGTAGTCCATTATTTTGGAGGAATTGTGCTCCAAAGCCAAGCAGCCTGAGAGCTGGAGTCCATCAGGTAAGTAAACTGGCAACAACTCTGTCAAATTTCCAGCTGAAGGCTATCTGTCAAGGGCTCATTAGATCTATCCCACAATTTCATTAGAACTTCAATAGAAAGAACTATTTTTGAGACACATTTAGATTTCACCAAACCAGCACATAATATCAAAAAATTTCCATCTGATCCTTAACTCAAATTGGCTCTTTTTTCAGCTGTTTGCCACAGGTACAAGAGGCCAAAATCTCACTAAACCCATAATCTGGCAATAAAGTATAGTTTCTCGGTCAGAATTGGAAAGAAGAGAGACTGAATTAAATGCCAAGGAGGAATGATCTTATTGTCCAAGGGAAAAAGAAAGAAAGAAAACAGACAGACAGGGAGTGAGACCATCTCCCAGTAGTGCTAATGATTCCATATGAAGAACACTGTGTGATAAACTTGTCTGGAAAATGTTAAGCGCGTCTTTCTAGTTTATATTAAACTATCACATTATGAAGTTTTAAAAATTTGACTTTTCTGTCCCTGGAGTTACACGTAGGCATCTGTTTAAACATCTGGAAAGCTGTTTTCAAGAAAACTTAGACACAATCCAGATGAAGGCATATAACTTGAGATGAATATATTAGGGATAAGGATTCATCTCACTGTTCTTCTTCCTCTGATCATGAATGGCAAATCAAATCTGGTTCCTCAGAGCTAATTTCACATGGTTGAACATACCTTAAAAAATGTTCTTTAGTTCATACCATGCTTGACACTATAGTGAGAATATCACCAGGATTTCTCATTAAATATGTACCTGAAAAATATACTATATTTAGTGTTATTAACAATGAAAAATTCAATAAAAGGACAAACTGAAAATGTGCAAAACATCAAATGCTTTAGCTTAAATGAGAATGAGCCAACATATTCTTTTTTGCTGTTAATCATCATTTTGCCTCATCAGTCTTTAATGGCAATCTGTCACTGGCAATATTTGGCATAGAAAAACATACCACACACTTGTATGTAAATCTGACTGTGCACATGCATATATCAGATATATCAGCATGTGTGGGCAGGTATCTCTTACCCCCAAACACACACAGACACAGACACAGGTAATCTGAAGTGGTTTGAGAAGACTGCAAATAGAGAAAGTGGCATTTTCCCTTTCGTGCCAGGAAAGAAAGAGTGGGAGAGATTCAGCCTCAGAAGAGTCTCTCACTATGCTTTGTCTTTCTGTGAAAGTCTACCAAAGAATGAAGGAAATTATAGTTTCATCCACTTCTCATTTGCCTTTTTCTCACAGCATGCTTTGCAAGCTGGACTAGCCCAACCTCCTATTTCTGCTCTTTAGGCAGATGCTATCAGTTCCTTCCTGTCAAAGCTCTCATGATAATCAACATGTTGCTATTAGGATTATTCCAGTCCTAATGATCAGTCTCTAAGAGCAGGTTTTTCCTTTGCACCGAGATTCATCCATTTTTCAGCTTCATTTTCAGAGGAAAAGAGGCTTATGTGATCTTGTCTCTTTGTGCTGATCTATGTATCTATCCTTGAAAGTATTTGAACTCAGAAGACAGTTTCTACCAAAATTGACAAAGAGGGAAAAGCTCAAAGATACTCACTTCTGACATGCTTGGGGGTGGAGCTGAGAGCAAGCCAAACAGAGGAGACATCTTACATTTGTGTCTCCACTGCAATGAAGTTCACCCCTTATTAGATGTCAAAACAAAGAAACAAATCCATAGGAAATCATGACTCTGTTCTCATCAGGGAAGCTTCTGTCACCAGCAAAAGAGAACTAATTTTCTTCACTGTGGAGCAGGAGCTGTGACAATTCAGCACTGAGTACATACCAAAAGAGGTATGAGAGATTATAGACTTTCTCTTCATGGTAATAAAACCTTTGTTTATATTTGCCAGCCTCTGCAACAGGAATCTTAGAGCATGAATTCTGCAAAAACCAAGGACCCTACAGTAAATTTTAAGTCCAGCCTGCTTTAGACTATGCAGGATTTTGTTTTCTGAAGATACAGAAGATATAAAATAAAGAAGTGGCTGGAAGATACGCATGTGAGTTCACCACTTATTACTTTGAGAGCCAACATTTCCTGGCTAATACTAATCAAAAAATGCAAAAAACCTCCATACTTGTGAATGTCCTGTTTTCAGCTGGGGTAGAGTTAATTTCCTTTCTAGTAGCTGGTACAGTGTTATGTTTTGGATTTAGTATCAGAACAATGT
>JANZLQ010000013.1:15174379-15188018 GCA_026212715.1 Elanus axillaris
ACATTGTTCTGATACTAAATCCAAAACATAACACTGTACCAGCTACTAGAAAGGAAATTAACTCTACCCCAGCTGAATCCAGGACACCTGGGAACCACTGACATGCTGAAACCAAGTTATTAGCCTTCAACATTTCCAGCAAAATGAAATGTATTACTTTGTAAAATACAGAAGGTTTGATGAGGTTCAGATCTTTGAAGTGTATCAAACTTTTCAAGTACATCATGTGCTTCAGCAGTCACTTCAAGTGACAAATGTAGCACCTCAAGCTGCTCCACAGGATATGTACTTTCCCATTACTGATATGTGTAATTCTGCCATACTCCATCATCAGTGTCAACTACATTATGGATCAGTCTTAGGACAAAGCAAAAAATCACTCCAAACAAGCGTGTAGTTCCACAGGCTCCAGCACTGAGGAAGTCTGGCTTCCCATGAACTTTTCACCTACATCACAGACTTCAATATATATTTAAAAATGCTAACTCCAGCTGGAAATGCAATTTCCTTCCCATGGGGATTGTCCAGTGGCTCCACTGGGTGAGTTCCCAGAGGTGCTTTTGCCTAAGTATCGCATATGCAAAGTACTTTCCTTCACTTATCCACCTGTTTTCATGAAACTGAAGAGCTAAACTACAGTCTAGTCAAGCAAATTCAAGCCTGTCATTTGCACCTCAGTTTTAGGTACCTTAGTGATGCTGTTTAAGTGCTTTAGCACAATAATCACTGAATGGAAAGAAGCAGGTGTTTCTGAAGGCTTTTAGAAGCACTTATTGCCCAACTAACTTTCATGCCTAAACTATGGTCATTCAGGATCTCTCCTCACAGAGATTTCTAAAGGCATCTACTCCTCTGCCTTAACTCCACAGGGAATTTAGCCAGCTGCTTTCAGAGCACTTCTTGGTAGGAGTGAAAGGAAAAACATATTATGAGTTTTCAGCTGAGGAGACTTGACTCTGAATGCTAATCATCATCAACTGTGTAAAAAATTACTAGAGAAGAGCAGAACCCCAAAGGGCATATTAGCACACAAACATGCATGTATTGTATGATCCCAAGTCTTTTTTTCCATAGAAAGCATATTGAACATAAAATGTTTGATTTTTAATTTCTTTTTTATTTTTATCTCTAAAAATAAAGGTTCAGCATATTTTAAGGTAGCTGACATGCAAATTTTCTGAACAAACTTCTATCGTAAGGAAATTTGAATAAAAAGGTTTTCCCGAGTCTAGCAACATTTTTTTTATTATATGAGATTCTTATTGATATATTTATTTGTACAGAGAACAGTGCTTTATAAATATCAAGACCACTTCATCACATTTTTCTAAGCTAACATTACCACTTACCATTATCGCTGAGATGATGTTACAGCTGGCTGAACTATCCAGCAAGAATCTAACTGATCACCGGACTGGTTTTAAATACATCAGTAGAATTGCTGGCAGCAAAGTCTCTGCACTGAGAACATACAGATCTGCTAGATATGCACTTCAGTGCATTATAAAGCTTCACATTTTCAGTTAGTGTACATAGAGAATTTTTTATCCTTGGGCTACCTGCATTTTAGGATTTGAGTTGGATTTGTTTCCCTGTGTGATAGCCCAAAGGATCGTCCTTTTTCTTCCTGAATTTTTTGTTGCTCTTTCCAGCATGCTAGCCTATAAGGGTTATTTTCTCCATTATTCTATCTTTGTCTTATTTCTTGTCTTCCTTTAGCTTCATACACTTGTTCCAAACTGATGGCTATTTTACTTCAGTGCTCTCCCTGAAATTCAGTAGGAGACATCTTTATAGAGATAAAGCTGCTCCTCTCATAGATCTCCCTAGTAAAGTGGATTCACACACTCCACAAAAGATTCAGCCTTTGATTAGGGATTCCTTTCTCTAAAATCATATAGGAATGGAAAAATTCTTAACTGTGCAAAATTTTGGAACATCTTTTGATCTGCAGTTTTTTTCTCAGAACTCATCAGATTTCTCTATCCTGTGGTAAGACTCCATTTCTAACAATGGTGTCCCATTTATTTGCTTTCTTTTTTCTCTCATCAAAATATTTAAAAGGTATTATCTCCATTTTTTAAAACCTTTGTCACAGGGAGCTCTGTATACAGACTCAGCTCTTGCATCCATTGCTTTTATGCATAGATATTTGGTGGTTCAGCCTGCAGCTGTTTGATTTTTTCCTCAGGAATGTAGTGTTCAGCTGTTAATCACAGTCTCTTCCTTAGCATGAATATCACAAAACTGAATATTGCTAGTGTTTTTCTTGCATCACATGTTAAGTAATGTATAAGAAGATTCTTTTTTCTCATGGCCCATTGTGTCTTTATAAAGACCTAAAGAAATTCTGCAACTGTAGCCAGCAATCTAGCCACACCTCGGCTTCTCAGTCTCCGTTTCAACAGCTTGCTTCTACAAGCTAGATGGTTTCTTTCTCCAAGAATTTTCCAGAATTTTTAATTAATGCAAAGTTTACTAGAGGGTATACAAGCAAGCAGTAGTGTTGCCGATGTTCAGCAGCTTTGGTTCTCCTCATGGACCAATAATTTAGTAATCCCCTGCACTTAACCAGTACATGACTTCCCCTCTGTAGTAGCAGCTGAATAGCAGCTGATAGGAAAATTTTCACTGAACCTTCCTGGAAATGCCACAAACTCATTTGGAACTGTGAGTCTCCAAAATAAGACATCCATGAAATTTATGATGTGAGGGTCTACCACAAATCAGTCCCTCAATATCATTTAGTGGATCTACAATTTCTCTTGCTATCTCTGCACTTGGGACACAGATAATGTGGACTGATTCATAAAACACCTCTACACTGCAAAACTTGCAGAAGAAATGAGAATACAGTGATTTATGATTACAGCAAACACTTGTGAGGTTGTTATGTGTGAAGTAATTAATTATTGTATGTGTGTTTCAAACTGCCAACCCTTTGAACCTTTACTATTTGTAATGTTAACTAATAATTGCAAAGTACCTCAAGGCACTATAAATAAGTGCAAAGCATCTTCCGTACTTTCTCAGTCCCTGTCTCAAACTGACAAAACAAAGCATATCTCGGATACCTGGAGAAAATAAACAGTAAGCACAAATGATTAGTAGTATAAAACGACAATAGTACCAGAGGCAAGTGGAAGAAGGTAAAATACTAGGAATTGCCCAGGAACAGTGTTGGTTTTTTTTCAAAGGTAGAATATAATTTGAGCTCATAAAATTGTACTCACAGTTAGGAGGAATGTGGAGGTCCCGTTGGCAAAAGATGTTTCACTGAATGCAACAAGCAGTCATATGTGCAAATTGGTGCTTCAGCACATCAGTACCCTTTTTCAAGCTGATGCCACCCATTTGAGTGTACAGCTGTGAGACAGCAATACACATCTTTAAATTGTTCACCAAACTTTGAAAACAGTAAAGCAGCAAGTCAGATCCTCAGCTGGGATAAGCCACTGATGGTCCATCTCTGAGATCCTGTTTTCAAACTAGTGACTGGAAGCCCTGAAATGCTTTCATGTCCAGAAGTTAAAAAATATTGGGCTTCTATTCCGTACCTCAACTTTAAACACTTTCCTGTATGAAGATCGGCAGAGCAGACAGAATGACAAGACCTTGCCCTATCTCTTTTCTTTCTGTCTTTGTTCTCTTTAGGTTTGCTCAACAATGATATTTTTTGTTCTGTAAGTGAAACCACAATAATGACCTTTGTTCAACAAGGACCACCAAACTTATTAGCACTGGTGACAGAAACAGAGCCTGAGATAAAGGTTTTAGAAAAAAATCAAGATGTATTGTTTGTTCTGTTTCTCTTCACTCCGTTTTTTATCATAAAATTGTCACATCGAGTATCTTTCCTTAAAAATATTGCTTTTTGCCTCCAGCAACCCACAAATCACAATCATAGATTTCTAATGATGTTTTTGTCTTCCTTTCTTCCCCTCAGAGGTAAACTTTTTGTCTCATATTCTCTCTCCAAGAGAAATGGTCTTTTAACAAGGGTGGTATGTATTTATTCTGAGATAGTCTTATCCTACCATGCACCTCTCCCATGACTGATTTTCCACTTTGTTGACTTTGGTTTTTATGTCTTTTAGGACTTCTGAAAGCTTACGGTAGGTATTATGACTTTTGCATGAGCACAGATTCTGGTGACCTGAATAACATTCAAATCCTCCTGCCCAGCATTTTCTGTTCCCAGCTGGTAGGTCCTCAGAGATGAGTGGCTAATAGGAAGCACTGTACAATGAGACTGAAGGGGAATTCAGGTTGTCACAACGTGCATCTTTATCCTTACAAACCTGAAGTCTCAAGGAGACTCTTTCTTCTGCCTGAACTGGGAGGGCTTCGTACCAAAATATAATAGGTAGTACCCTTCAGATCCAGAGTTAGCTTTAAATGTGTTAGTAACCTTTATTACATTATATGCCTTTCCAGGTTTCTCAAGGCACATTAGCAAGGAGTACTAGACAGCTGGCTGTCTTCTCGAATGTCAGTAACTCATCAAAGGCCAGTTTCATTACCACCACACACACCTGTGTGGAGTATGCTGAACCCTTATGATCACAGTAATTTTCTGTGAGGGCTTTCAACAAACCAGCTTCTTTTACAACATACTAGTTTTAAAGGATATTTGATTGACTGCAGCTGTTGAAGTCATTGAATCAGATGGAATTTGCAGCCTAGGAAGCTTACAGCACTACTGACTGAGAGAAGGCATGAAGAAGGAACAGTAGTAATTTTTTTCTTTAGTCATACACTACTGGATAGCAGAAACAGGACTCCAGTCAGCTGGTCCTTTGTTTTGGCCATTCTGTGCATTCTTAATGTGAGCTTCCTCTACACTTGGGCATCCTTTCAGCTTCTTAAAGGTTTCAACATAGGAACAGTGATAAAGCTATTCTGATATGAACCAGTTTAGTATGGTTACTGACTACCATATGAATGTTCTGGGAAGGATTTGCAAAGGAAGAGAAACAAGGGGCAAATCTTCATAGAAGAGTGCCACTTCTATCGGTTGGACAGAGTAGGTGGCTGAATACATTTTTAACAGAAAGCAGGTGACCTGTTGTTGGGATTTTTACTTTTCATTGCTTGGCTGGTGAAACAGAAGAAAGTAAACAGAAGAGTTTCAATTAATGAGAGGACATAGCATAAACAAATACTTATGGTAAAATTCATGAAATTAGTGGGATCTGCAAGACTTTTCACACATACTGGAAATTCCTCATTTCTTGCAAATATTTAACATACACTAACATTTTATTCTTAGAAGTATTTGTGACTTTCTTTTAGGAGGAGCAGAGGCTCTATACCATGTCCCATTAGAGGAATTTCAGCATGTATGTTCATCATTTCTGGGTAGAAGTCTGTTGTAATTCTTCTGAAATCCAATCCTCACCACCACTACTCTAGCTTAACCATAGAATCACAGAATGTCTGAGGTTGGAATAGACCTCTGGAGCTCATCGTGTCCAATGCCCCTGCTCAAGCAGGGCCACCTAGAGCAGGTTCCTCAGGATCATGTTCAGATGGATTCTGAATATATCTAAGGATGGAGATTCCACAAACTCTCTGGGCAAACTGTGCCAGTGCTCGGTCATCCTCACAGTGGAAAAAAGTGTTTCCTGTTGCTCAGGGGGAACCTTCTGTGTTTCAGTTTGTGCCCGTTGCCTCTGGTCCTGTTCCTGGGCACCACTGGAAAGAGCCTGGCTCTGTACTCTATGCATCCTCTCTTCAGGTATTTCTATACATTGATAAGATGGTCCCTGAGCCTTCTCAGCTCCAGGATGAACAGTCCCTGCTTTCTCAGGATTTTGTCATATGAGAGATGCTGCAGTCCCATAATCATCTTTGTAGCCCATCACTGGACATTCTCCAGTATGCCCATGTCTCTGTTCTAATGGGAAGCCCAGAACTGGATGCAGTACTCCAGATGTGGCCTTACTAGTGCTGAGTAAAGAGGAAGGATGACCTCCGTCGACATGCTGGCAATGCTCTGCCTACTGTAGCACAGGATGTCACTAGCCTTCTCTCATGCCCATATTGAATAATACAAGGGAATAAAGATCTTGTGTTTTCTCCATGGAATACAAAGTGTTAGGTACTTAAATCTTCTTATAAAAAAGGAAGCATTAAGGAAAAACAGCTCATCAGTGGTCGTTACAAGTGAATTAATCTTCTTTATTACCATCCATAAATATTGCTAATGCATTCGTGTTTCACACATTGAACTCAGAGATGAGAAAATATAAATCATTAATACATCCAGTATTTTCCAGCCATCTCATAACACAAAAGCTAGATGTATCTGTACAGTACCTTGTAAAAATTGTGAGACTCTCCATATCCTACAGAACTGAGAGACCTATGTAAGGTCTCTCAACTTGCAGCAGGCAGCTGTTTGTAGGATTTCTCAGTAAATTCAGATCCCAAAGGACAGATGCTTCAGTGTTCATAAGCCTCCTGGCATCAAAAGCAGGCCAGTTTGCTCCCTCATACATAGTATGAACCTGAGAAGCGTTCCCAGGGACGGTACCACACAGTTGTGAAGAGCACAACTGTACTGTGTTTAAGGGGGACACAAGTCTCAATCCTCCAGCCATGCCATACAGTTATCCATTTTTAACTTTCATCTGACATCTCACTCTGCTTCTGCCTCTTTGATTTTCTTCCTATTCCCTTCCCTACCTTTCCGAAATACGTCCTAATGGAGAATTCCCCTCTCCCTGAGAATTGTCAGCTACTCCTTTTCAGTGCCCTTTTGTTGGCTTTGTGCAGCTGATGAATGAGACAGATGCAGCAATCAAAGATCTGGCTCTCCATTTTGGCTATAAGCAACATACCAAAGGTCTAGAATTTATAAGAAATGAAACTTAACTAGGAACTCCTGCATGTATTTCATATATATACATATTAACAGAGCTCACAGCAGACTTTTTCACTTGGTCAGCCACCCTGACAGTTGTTGCTATGGATGTTTCGATGGTTTCTTTCTGACTACCCTGAGGTAAATTTCACATTTGACTACATGCTATTCTGGCATTCCTCTAAGTACTGCAGTAATCATTACACATACACACATACATAGGCGCAAACCAAACAGCAGAAGATGCTTATTTCAGTCAGGATGTTTCCAGCATGTAGTTAATGAAAACACTCCACATGCAGATAATAACCAAAAGTGAATATAGGCAGTCTAGTTCAGTGTAATTGTGATTCATCTTCACTGTCTTTACGGCAACAAGGCATCACACAGCCTTGCAGCAGGTCAGAACCCAAACTATGCCTCTGAAGATGAAAAAAAAAAGAAAAAAATTGCTTATAGCATCTGATATCATTTTCACATTATTGTATACCATAATGAGACATTTTGCAGCTTTTCATTCCAGCACAGGAATTAAACTGGTGAATGTTAGTATTAAGTGATGTGTTGCAGATTTGGAGCCCTTACAGATGAAAACCAGCTTATATAGCTTTTGGATAAAATGAGTAATTCCAAAGCTGCAGAATACTATCATGAAAAGGTTGGTACACTAAGAGATTAATTAAAATTTGACTTTGCAGGACAGATACCTTTTATTAGTTCAAATCTCACCTGATTTTATTCACCTTTTTCTATGTATCCAATTAAAATAATATGGGCAATTAATATTAATCAGCTAAAAGGTTTGAATTATTCAATGAAATAAATCTTCCACATTTTTCCTCCTTCTAATAAGTTATTTATATTGTAGGTGTTCAAGATGAAGAGCACAAGAATCATTTTGCATTTAACCTTTGTTTCACTTAAATGTCGGGAAAAAATGCATTTTTAATAATAAATAAAAACCGATTACCTTTCACAGATATACAAAAAACAACAGTCATTCTTGTTATTATGCAATCAGAGTATTTCCTCCCCATTTATATTTTAATTATCCAGGAATAACTACAAACATATACCATAATGGATACTCTGGACACAGAAGACATTTTAGTACTGCAAAACTCAGCAATTCCATCATCACTTGCAGTAATAAACTAATAATGAAGATAATAAATTCATGATTGCTAACCGCCACTGTTGGTTTCTGTTATTATACTCATCTTACTGTCTTCCAGATACATATTTGCAACCAGGTATGGAAGCAGGAGCACATGGAAAACTCTTGGTGATGAAACTGAAATGTACTCTATACTGTTCACAACCCATGTTGGAAGACTGACTTAGACATGTGCTGCTGATTTCAGCAGACAGATATGGAATGGCTTCATTCATAATTGGAAATTAGAAAGAATATGGGGAAAAAAAGTTAAACTGAAATTGCTCTGAGGAGTCATTCAAATTGGGTAGCAGAAAAATGGTTATCATGTGGCTTAACAGATCCTAAAAGGGAGTGAAAGGTAATGGCCTACTGACTGGCTTTGGAGATCAGTTAGTGCTGGTTTCAGTTAGGTCGTCAGGGATGATCAGATAGATAGAGTGAACAGGACAGTAATTTGAAAACAGTCCTGTTGAACAGAGCTGTGAAAAGCAATGAGTTAGATGACATGACACAAAAAGACCTAGAGAGATTAGAAATCTGTGCCAAAATGAGTTTCCTCTTCAGAAAAAAATGCAACCTAATATAGCTGGGGAAATCCAATTAAAAACAGATACAAAAAATACTCAGTCTGTTGGAGAGGTCTGGGTAAGATTAATGATATAGAAGTCCCAAGGGTGAAAGCTGAAAGTGAATGAGATGGGGTTAGCAATGTTATATGGCTGCAAAACAGATTTACACAATTTAGGGTTGTATTCACAAATGCAGCACATTATGGAACAACGGGATTTTGATAGCACATGCTGTACACCATGTTCATCTCCCAGGTCTTTCCCAAAAGTTGAAGGAGTTCGTATAAAAGCAACAGCATCTGAAATTAAATTAAAGATGTAAAGAGCATAAGTATGTTGCTGTGGAAACAGAAAACTGTGAGGACCTTTGACAGATGTGGGTTTAAAGGGCTGCAGTGGCCATTTGTTCATATTAAAGGAGAGGTAACAACTTAGGAGAATTATGTGCAGAATTTAACACCATTAGGAGACAGTGATCCCATGTGCTCATACAAGGTCCTTTTTTAAGACAATTCTCCAGTCAGTTTTAGTAACAGAAGTAATTCATGAACTCTTCCTGTGAAATAACTTGACAAGTAACAAAAAAGACATTATCGTTGCTCAAATATATGTATTTCATATGTGTACATCATACAGACATACAGTACCTACTTTCTGTTGACAAGAGATATGAATTGATGCCAAAGCCTTGTGACAAAAAATTCCCTACACACACTCTTTACAAATCTAGCCCTTGAAGGGGAAGTATATTTTTAATAGATACAGAGGTTTTGTTGGATATCTATTATCTGAAACCATTTAAGACTTCAAGCCATCTTATGTGTGAACTGTAGTTCTACAAATAAGACCTAATTAATATTTCAGGCCATGAGAAATGAATAGCACAGTATATATTACTACATGAACATAATTAGTGCAATAATCATTCCCCATATTATGCTAGAAATTAAGGATCTACATCAATTTTTATTATTAAGCCTTTTGTATTAACAGAAGTTGCAGAATATAGGTAATTCAGATGTATGAAGTTATACTGATCTTTAGGAAAACTTGAGGATCAAAATTGAATGTAGAGAAGGCTGAAATCCTCTTTTGCCTTGTTATTTAAAATTACTCATAATCTGTGTAAAAAGCAAGTTTTCCTGTGTGCAACCCTTGCTAATCAAAAGCAGCTTAAGTTTTTATCTCCAGACACTGCATGAAATTCATCGTGTAAATCTTTGATATCAAGTGAATGAATGTGCCAGAGTGATATGGAACTTTCATTAAAATCTTGAAATATTTTATAAGGGGAAACAATATACAGTTGTAGTTTGCTTCCCTGAACAATGATTCCATACACAGCAAGTTTTCATTGACATCTACTCTGTGATAAAATCACAACTAATATTAAAAGTATCAAAACAAAAGTTCTTTTGGTGAAACCTTCAGATTGTCCTACTTGTTTCTCAAGTGCTTGATCCAGCTTATAAATAAACAAAATCTTTGAGACAATAAAGGACACAAATATGTGTGTTTTCTTTTAAGTTAGATTTCATTTTCATTTGAGAATCCTTAAATAAGATGATTTGGAAACATAAGACGGAGGAAAGTTACATACCATTCCCAGTTTCCAATGACTAAAGTCCAGGCTTCTTTTGTATTCCTTGAAATAGCTTTCTTTATATAAATATTAAAATATTTTTCTGTATTTTCATGTATTTCCTAGCAAGGAAAAATCAACTCTGTCTCATCATAGTTGAGAAACTGCACACAGTGTATGGTACTTGCAAGGACCTACATAATTCAGAAGAACCACCTGCTTGCTCAAAATAATCACCCCTGCCAGGAAGCTAACACCACCTGGGAGGAATAACATGCATGAAAATATGCAGACATCTGAACAAGTTATGCAAGCTTAGGCATGGGTGAAATGACAACTAATTCACAATTTAGAATTCACCTCACTGTTGCTGAAATGCTGACTTCCCTATGACTATGGCAGTTGACTACTGTGCTTCCAGATAGGAAGGTTATATTTTGAAGGAATCTGAAGGGATAGGGAAGAGATGGGGAAGGGTGGCAAGAAAAGGGAAAATATTCTTTGTTTAATTAGTTATATTTTTTTAAGAGTTTTTAACAATACTCCCACTGGCACTACTGAAAACCAAACACAGAAAAAACCGCCCTTCCTTCAGTAAAATTTTAACAGAATTTTATTCCTGCCACTGACTTCATCTAATGGTTAAAAGGAAAGCTTCTTCAAATATTCCACCTAGCACTGCCAACAGCCACAGCTCTCTTCTAAGACTCAAAATAATCAAGCCATTTAAACAAAATATGACATTCTAGTTAGTTGTGCAGCAAAAGAATAAAAAAAAAAATGCAAATACTCTCAATGAGGTGCCTAACCAGAGAGAAGTGCTTTGTATAACATTATTTCTATGCAATTCAGAAGGAAAAAAAATATGTGTGTGGTTCTTTACTCCATAAAAAATTCATCCCCTCAAGTCAAGGAGAAAATGTCATAGATTCAAATTTATGGATACTTAAGTTTGTTCTGTACTGACAGCCCTACTGGTCTGGACTTTCCTACGGATGTGCATGTGGCTTGCTGGGAGTTAAATGAAAAGTGCTATTAACCAATAATTTAGCAATGGAAAACAACTCATAAGCAGATAACAAAAGAAGCAAAGAGAAAAGGATATGTTTCTTATTGTAAGAAAAAATATTTTGCATACTTCTCTACCTGTATATCAAGGCAGCAAGTTGTGTTAGTATACCAAAAAAAAAACAGCATCACTTTCCACATCTCTAAGATGGTCCTCATAACTGAATACTGCGGCATGCTGGCCTTACAGCTGACTGATTCTAGAATCTGGCTGGCGCTGTTGAGGGCTCCCAAAACTCACATGCATGATCATCTTTCTCACAGAGTACAGCCCATAGAGGAATTCAAAGACAGTTTTTCCCTAGGGGCAAAGATGCCAAACCCAAACAGAAATCTATGCTTCTCCCTCAAATGTTTCTTTATAATTTGGTTTTATTAATGAAATACAATGCTGCCATAGTGCAACAGAAGTAACATTTAAAATGGAAGTAACATGCTAAAATAATACCTAGAGATACAACCGTAGGATGACAGGGCTAGAGAAAGATATTATGAAAACATAGAATTCATACCTATGAAAACTGCACACTGGGACAGAGCACACACACTGGCTAGCTGGCAGGGTAGGTTAACAAATTGGAACACATAAAAGAAAAATAGAAAATACAGAGTTCCAGTGGTAGGGTTCTGGAAATGGCCTGAGAAAGAAAAGTGTGATCTGCAAAAAGATGTCTGTACTGAGAAAACTTTTTCTGGACAAAGATTGAATTTCCTTGCCATAAGCTTCCTCTATTCTTAAGGTTATGGCTGGAGTTGAGACAAAGAGAAAACTCAAGGCTACATTCGCAAGAAAAAGATCCTACAATGGAAAGTAAGAGCTGAGGCTGAACAGACAGAATGGTCCTCAGATGAAAACAGGACCTGTGATGGGACCGTTGTCTCTGTAAAAGTAAGGAAAGAGAGAAAGGGAAACCCCAGAGGTACAGCTTTAAGGTCTCTAGAAAAGGTCCAGCAAACTAAAATGGACAGGTTGATGTAAGAATTCTGGTATGGAAATAGCTAAGTCTGAGATAGGAGTGGAAATGGTGGCAAAAAGGTCAGAACATTGTAAGGGTAATACTTGTGAGAAAGCTGATACCACCTCAAAGTGCAATGGTTAGGGGTTAGGTCTAAGAAGAGACCTTATCGCTCTCTACAACTACCTGAAAAGGGATTGTAGTGAGGTGGGGGCTGGTCTCTTCTGTCAAGTGGCTGGTGATAGGATGTGAGGAAATGGCCTCAAGCTGTGGCAGAGGAGGTTCAGATTAGACCTTAAGAAAAATTTCTTCACTGAAAGGGTTGTCAGGCACTGGAACAGGCTGCCCAGGGAAGTGGTTGAGTCACCATCCCTGGAGGTATTCAAAAAACACATAGACAAGGCACTTCAGGGCATGGTTTAGTGGGCATGGATGACAGTTGGACTTGATGATCTTGAAGGTCTTTTCCAACCTAAATGATTCTATGATTCTATAAGAAAGAGGGAAGACCTAGAGGTCTGGTTGGAATAGGGCTACAAAGTAAAGCCAAAATAAAGTTGGAGGGGAGTGGGAAAGGATGAGTAAAAGAATTTGTACATTCCCTGAAAATTTTCTCAGTTCAGCCTTGTCTGGGAATATGAAGTACAGCATGTGCCTAGGTTAGGATTTGGATTAGGATTCCCTTAGGGGTAGGGGAAAGAGAAAGCCTAGAACTCCAAATGGACTGGGGCTGCAAACAGGCTGAAAAAAGTGAGGGGAAAGCTGTAAAAAGAATTGTCCACTAAGAACTCATTCATCTAGGCTAGGGCACTGAGTCTTGAACAAAGGCTCAACTAAGGCCAGGACCAGTGTCAGGGTTTAGGGTATTGGTTAGGAAAAGGACAACACCTATAGCTGCATTTAGAGAGAAGCTGCAGAGGGTTGACAAAACAAGGCTGTCAAAAGAATTGTCCTCTCAGGACTTCCTCATTCGTGCTGTGGCACTGCGCATTGAGCTAGGGTTCAGCCAAGGACAAGGACTAGTCCAAGGCAGAGGGTTAGAGTGAGGAAAGATACAAGTCCTTGTATTTGGTTTCTGTGGCAAGGTTTTGGTAGCAGGGGGGTTATGAGGGTGGCTTCTGTGAGAAGCTGCTCAAAGCTTCCCCCATGACCAACAGAGCCAATGCCAGTCGGCTCGAAGATGGACCCGCTGCTGGCCAAGGCTGAGCCCATCAGTGATAGTGGTAGTGCCTCTGTGATAACTTATTTAAGAAAGTGAAAAGAAGTTGCAGAGGGCACAGAAATGGGAGCCGGAGAGAGAAGTGAGAACATGTCAGAGAAACAACCTTGCAGACCCCCAGGTCAGTGAAGGAGGTGGAGGTGCTCCAGGCACCAGAGCAGAGATTCCCCTGCAGCCCGTGGTGATGAAGACCATGGTGAGGCAGGCTGTCCCCCTGC
>JANZLQ010000013.1:15188118-15211041 GCA_026212715.1 Elanus axillaris
ACCGGAGGGGGGCGGGGGGAGTGAGCGAACGGCTGCGTGGTCCTTTGTTACCGGCTGGGCTGAAACCACGACATTTGCCCATGACAGCAATTGGTGAATGATCTCTCTCTGTCCTTATCTTAACCCACGAGCCCTTTGTTATATTTTCTCTCCCCCATCAAGCTGAGGAGGGGGAGTGATAGAATGGCTTTGGTCGGCACCTGATGTCCCGCCAGGGTCAACCCACTACAGTCCTACAGGTGGAGCTGGAGTGCGGCTGCAAAGGGGCTGCCCAGGAATGCAGATGTTGCAGAAGGAATTCTCCCCTCAACCTTGTTGTTGTGGGTCATGGGGCCAAGGCCTAGGTTTAGGGTTAAGGTTTGTGCTAGAAAAGAGACAAAGCCTTGAGCTGCACTTTCAGTGGGTCTGCGGATGTATGCTGCATAAAAAATTTTCCCTGGAGAACTTGTTCATCTAGGTCACGGCACTGTCTCTTGGCATAAGGTTCATCTTAACTTGGGTGGTTTAATTTTACAGTTTGTCTCTTTCCTAGTCCTAGTCCTAGTATCAGCTGAGCTTTTGCCGAAGGTCCCCCAGATGAAAATGTTTTCTGGGACAACTCTTTTGCCACCCCACACCTTCCTCGGTCAGGCCCTCTGCACCACTCCAACAACAGTGCTAGGCTTTCTCTCTTTCCTAACCATAATCCTAAAGTTTAATCTTGACCTTGGCCTTGCCTGGATCCTATCCCTACACACCAAGTGAAGGTTCAGGTGAACAGATTCCCAGAGGACAATTCTGTTTGCAGCCTACACCTTCCTCAAGCAGCCCCTTTGTAGCTGCACACCAATTGCAGCTCTCTCCCTTTCCAAACCCTTGGCCTTGGCCTTTGTCTTGGCAGAGCCCCACCCTAAGAACCAGCACCATGGCCCAGCTGAAAAACCTTTCCAGAGGTCAAGCCTTTCTGTATCCTGTATCTTTCTTGCAGCAGTCCTTCTGCAGCTGCACTCCAACTGGATTTCTGTGGTTAATTTTTCCTGAACCCTAAGAATCCCAAGTGATAGGCTGACCTTCCTGGCCCCGGTTCCTGCTCCTCTCAGAGGCTCTACATTCCTGACAGGAAAATTCAAGTATCAGCTGTTCCTTTTCTTAGAGGATTTTCCAGGCTCCTAAACACACTTATCCCACAGTTTCTCTTTTTCTCTTAACTGTAATTTTATTCCTAAATACAATCCCAACCATAAAATAAGCCTAGCCACTGCCCTCCTTCATCTTACCTAGAAAAGGATTTACTCAAGGGGGAAATCTAGCCTACAGAATTTTTTTCCAGACAGCCCTTCTCTTGCACCATTCAGGCTGTAGCTCTAGGCTCTTTCTCTCAATCATTAAAGAGCTGTTAAAGGAACTGAGTGGAGCAAAAATAATTGTTTCTTTAGGAATTTTTCATTTTCACTGGCATGGTTTTTCTCAGGTTCATTTTAGAGTTTGGGTTAAAGTTATTTTTGACTGAAAGTCCACAGCTAAGTTTGATTGCATCTGGACAGCAGCTGACAAAGAAACCCATGGACATACTCTAATATCTTCCTGGGAAGAACACTGAACCTTTGCATGCAGCACCACCTTTGGCATATGCATCAGCCAAGCATTTGTGTTACAGCTAGAGGAGGTTTAGAGACAAAGGGAACCCAGAGATGAAGTTGTAGTGTGGCCACAATGTATCCTCCATTGTAAGTAAAAGCTGGTGTTACAACTGGAGAATTTTATCTTATTTATCTGTCATGGTTTAACCCCAGACAGCAACTGAGCACCACGCAGCTGCTCACTCACTTCCCCCCCACTCAGTGGGATGGGGGAGAAAATCGGGAAAAGAAGTAAAACTCGTGGGTTGAGATAAGAACAGTTTAATAGAACAGAAAACAAGAAACTAATAATGATAACGATAAGACTAATAAAATGACAACAGTAATAGTAAGAGGATTGGAATGTACAAATGATGCACAGTGCAATTGCTCACCACCTGTCGATCAACACCCAGTAAGTACCCGAGCAGCGATCCCAACTCCCCCACCACCCAGTTATTTCATGGATGTGACAGTCCCATGGTCTGGAATACCCCGTTGGCCAGTTTGGGTCAGCTGCCCTGGCTGTGTTCCCTCCCAACTTTTTGTGCCCCTCCAGTCTTCTCGCTGGCTGGGCATGAGAAGCTGAAAAATCCTTGACTTTAGACTAAACATTACTTAGCAGCAACTGAAAACATCAGTGTGTTATCAACATTCTTCTCATACCTAGCTCAAAGCCAGCAGTATACCAGCTACTAGGAAGACAATTAACCCTATCCCAGCTAAAACCAGGACATAATCTAAGCATATTTCTGAATGGAGACAGTTTCCTCTCCTATAGTCCAGGCTAGGCTTAGGGTACACAGTTAAGGTTAGGTTTGTTGAGGAAAAGAAGAAGCCCAGAGCTTCAGGGGGATGAGGTCTGGAAAGGGACTGCCCAAGGGAACTGGGAGTTTCAAAAAAGAATTCTTTTTGTCAATTTTAAGTATGGATAAAGTCCATCTGGTCTTTTGTGACACTCAGCTGAGGTGTAGGATTTGGTGTTAGGGCTTTGGTTACAGTTGTGAGAAAGAGAAATCCTAGAATGAAACTTTGCAGGCATCATTTAAAGTTAAGTAAAGGCTAATGTGAAAATTCTTTTCTTAGGAATATTGATTCTTTTTGTTAGAGTGTTAGCCCTGTAGTATAGACCAAACTAGAGTTATTGCCTAAGGCTAGGGCTGAGAGAAAGAAATTTCAGAATGGCACTTGCAGGGGAACTGGGAATAGACTGCCAAAAGAAACTGAAATTCTCCCGTGAGGAACTTCTTGTCATGATTGGGCTGGCATGCTTTTTTCTGAGGCTTACCTTGCATTAGGGTTTGTGTTGAAAGAAACATAATAATTTGTTTGAACATGTAAGATGTTTCCATGCATACATTTTTACTAGCCTTAAATAACTTGCAGAGTAATAATGCATTCATGTGCTTGCATGCTACCATTAATAAGGATTCCTTGTGCTAACCACAAACTCACAGAGTAGGCTTATATTCACTTAAGCTAAGTGCAAAAACTATGGAAGAGAAAGAAAAGAATAGACTTTTTTTTTTCCATTTTCCAACACAGAGCAGCAAATGCTTTCATCTTGTCAGTATTATTTTGAGAATGAAAAATTTACTTGTTCTTGGGTTTTATGATACTGTTATATTGATACTCTGTTGCATTATATGCATGCTCTCACACACACAAATCTGCTCCAGAATTTTCTGTTGAGATCTGTAACAACTAAAAGGCCTTAGAACCACCACCGGTGGTTAGAAGAACTGAATGTGTTTTCAGTGACTTTCAAGGAAATAAAAAAAATTCTATATCATTATTCTACATAATTATTTAATTGTATAATTTCACTTACGCTCATCATCACAGTATCTATGTGTTTATGTGTGCTATATGCTACTGCAAAGCATCAAACCAACAGCTTTAGGACTGTAAATCTAGCACACATGACATAGCTTATATTTGAGAGAACATAAATATAACTTTTTTGTTGCTTCTGGCTGCATGGGTAATCTCCCATAAACAAATTGCGGATGACTGAGCAATGTTAGCCTGAGCGTGTCTATTTAGGAGGTCTTTTGTAATAAAAACCTCCTTTCTCAGGGAGAGACTTACGCCTTAGGCTCTCCTCAGTAAGAACCAGAATCTAATTTTCCTAACTTGAGGGAGCTCAGATCCTGGTTTTTAGTTTAGTTCATTAAGAGCAGCAGAGATCCACATCCAAATATGACCAAACAGGTTAGTGCATTCATACTAGGACTTGATTGAGACCCATCTCACCTTCTTGTCTACGTATAAGCAAATCAGTGTAAGCGAAATAAGGAGCCTCTCCAAAAGGCTCTAACATAAATAAGGATGGTTATGGCAGTAATGGTTATGGGAATAATCCTAACAGTATTACACTGACAGGTCATATTTAGTTTGCTTCTTTGGATTAACCTCTTCCCATGAAGCTGACCCAGTTTATGCCTGTGTTGCTTACTGCTTCCCTGAGCATAGCATCCATTTATCAAGTCAGAATTCAGACCGCTGTTTTGCATTCTGCATCAGGCACCACTTGAAACTCTCTTCCACCTTCTGCATGACAATCTTTAGAGCTTGAAAGCAATATTTTGAGTAAAGTGTATGAGTTCATTTCTTCCCAATGACTGTTGTTAACCTCCCAGTTTAACCTCTTTTCATTATTATTTAGGTATATATGTGTGTATACAAAATATTTAACATCCTTATATTCAACACTGTGTATATGCAAATGAAAGCATAATGTATATGCTCTGTGCTCCATGTACAAAATAAGTCCCATAAAATTGTACGGTATCACTAATGATTACAATGAAGATATTACAGAATAAGAAACCATGATACTTCAGCATTCAGGTAGGTGATATTGAAAAGTTCCTCAGGTTGTTTGCTTATTGCCTAGAGCATAAGACTGAGCAAACGTAGGTATGTGGTATATTTTGTTGTTCTTCCTGCATAGGAATCCTGAGGATTCTAGTTTGTAAATCTATGCACACCCAGCCATATGCTAATTACAGAAGAAAGAGTATCACAATGGAAAGTCTAAACAGAGGTTAACAGCTGGAAAAAAAGTATCTGCACCATTTTCAAATCCTTGCCTCTTTGGTATTAATGAGAAGTAGAGATACCTCCTAAGACAAATGAAATTTTTAAGGACAAATATGAATTTTAGCAGATGCTATATTTCATATTTTATAGGTTACAGAGAGTAACTTTCTATTTACATAGATGTGGAGGTAGGTGAGCACGAGTGTTGGCTGAGGGTAATCAAAGTTTAATAGATTTTGCTCACATATCAAGCTCACTCCCTTCTCAGTGCCCGTTGTGGAACATCAAGCAAATAAATGTAATCTATTTTATTTTATGTGGCTGTATGTGTGTGTGTATACATGTGTGGATAAGGATTTGGACTGCTGTCCTATCTACACATTGTTTCCGTTTTTTTTCCCCTGAGTGCTGGTAGTGCCCTGTAGTGTTGTAACACTGGATCACTACAGAAAAAAACTGTTTTGGGGCTGTGCTCATTGCACCCAGGGATCCAATTGTCCAGGTCTAAGGCAGTATCTCTGGAAATGCTCTAAAGAAGTGATTTAATCACTACGCAGTATCACTGGAAACAGCTCAAAAGAGGTTTACCCAGGTAGCAAGAATGGTCATGTTTATACTGTATCAAGGTACAGGCTTGTCCTAATTAGAGCTGTAGTTGCTGGATTAAAAGAGATGCTGTTACACTTCCACTCTTGTTATGGGCAAATGGGAACATTCCATATAAATGAAGATAACAATGTATTTTTATTCCAATTAAAGTTTTAGTAGTCTAACAGTCTGAATTAGATAATTAATTGTCATGGCCCTCAGTGCAACAACAGGTTTTAATTGCTTTGACCTCTACCCATGACCATTGGTCCAGGCACTGCAGTTCCTTGCCTGAATTATGCTGTAGGTATGTTTGTGCTCAGTTCTATTCCTGGGTTGTTTTGGCTTGTTGCTTTGTGTGTATCAGATCATCACTAGACTGAAAAGGGGTCTTCTAATTGTCACCATCCTTACACTTCTCAGGTCTATGCCTCTGTTGGAACAGATGCTGCCCCTCTTTGCACTGTTGTTCCTGGCTTGTTTTCTCTTGTGCAGCAGCCCCACTTTTGTTATTTCCTGACTATACTAAATCAGTCTTTTTCATAATAGACCTATAATTATTTTAGACAAAACAAATTTCTAGTATTTAATCCTTTTCTCTGCTGTTATGCTCACCCTTCTGGTGTTATCCCAGATCCTAGAGGAGAGCACTGAGTGAGTGACTGGATGAGTGCTCAACTGCTGGTTGAGGTTGACCCACCACAGGCAGAAAGGAAAGGTCACATACCCCAAGCACAATACATTGCTATTGTTCTAGTTTCACCATGTCTCTTTAAAAATCTTTCTGGCCTTGTTTGTAAGCTGCTGATACCCAACTACACTTTTCATTAGTCAGACCTGGTTCTACATCAGATTAGCCAAATACTTGGTGAGAGCTATGAAGAAACAGAGACTTTCTTCCCATCCCAGAAAAACCTTTGCATACTGGGAGGAAAGAATGAGCATGGAATGAGATCCTTGTTTTTGTAGTGACAATCAGCTTAATCCTTTACATATTCCCTAAGGCTCTTTCTTCAAGGCAATCAATATCCACCTGCCCAATCTGATGTCAGGACATGACTGTGGTTTGTATCATGCAAAAATAGTCCACAGACATTCTCTAACCATCCTTCACTTCCAGTACACTTAAACAGGGACAGCTAGAAAAGCCACTGAGTATTAGTTTTTGTAGTGGAAAAGACTTGTTCAGATATGCCTCCAGCCTTTTATAACCCTGACAATGCATTGTCTGTTACAGCATAAGCAGCTGCTGAAGAGCCAAGGCACAGAGATGCACCTTACCTTCTATGACAGCAGTAAAAAGGAACATTTTCTACCTAAGGGTTGTCTGTTCTGTTTCAGACTGGGATGGCTGAGCGCCCTGTGGTACTCTCCCTCATCTGTGCCTCAAGCTACAGTAAAGAACAGGACTCTGCTCTGAACCATCATGAAAGCTCTGTTAACATGCCAATATGAACTCTTTCAACACTTGTACGTTGAGTCCATTACTAGGTTTTATAGGATGAAAATAAAGACTAAGAAGAGCAAAAAATAAGTGCTTTTAAGGAAGACTAGTCTCCAGTGGTTATCAACTGAGACGTGTTTGAAATCAGTAGTTTAGCACAAACATCTAACATTCACTCACAGATGCTGCCACCTAGAGTCCAACATTATGACACTATGAAAACAAGGATAATAGAATAATTTTCAAGCAAAAATATTGTAATTGTGTTGTTATTAAAATAACAATTAAAATAACTTCTTAAAAGAAGTAGAGGAAGATAGATGTGTTGGTATTTAGGGGACTGTGTGGCAGGAAAAGGGGAAAGAGCAGACAAGCAATCAGCAGGTAACCTTACAGTTGAATTTTGGAAGTGTCTTCCTTACAAAATCTGTAATGGACCAACTCAGATCTTACACTGAAATGTGGAACAGTGGAGCTTAGCATGGGAAAGCAAGTCAGAGCTGCTATTCTGTACATTTATCAGAATACTTTAAAAACATGTTTATTTCCAGTTCAATTTCCAGGTCTGCAAAACAATGGTCAGCAGACTAAGAGATGTTCTAGTTGAGCAGCCTTGCCTTCAATTTTGATGAAAAAGCTTGTCAGTCTTCAAGAAAGTCTTAAAGAAAGTATATTTAAGCTTCTCTCTCTCCACCAGTAGAATATTGCAGAAGACAAAATATCCCCATGAGGTAGCCTAACTGGAAATCCAAGGCAGCCGGGAAAAAGAGCTATCTGGCTATGCTTTAGAAATTGCAAAGAGCAGCAACCCAGTTTCTCAGCTAACCTGAAGGAGCTGGTAGCATTTGCTACAAGATACCTAATTCAGTGCCTGGACTCTCACACTGTGTGTAATTTGTTTAGAAATGAGCTATGAACTTGGATCTCAACTTGCACAACAGGATATGGTTTGATTCAATGTGTCCAGATGCATTTGTAATGGGATTGTAGATTTCAACTAGGAGTAAGCAACAATCATTACAAGGTAATACCTTTTCATGCATGTTTTAACAGCTGAATTGGGGCAAGAAATAGGAATATGATGGAAAAGTATCCCATTTCTTTCTCCCCTCCACAACATTGTTTCTGCTTCTTCACACTCAAATATTGTTTTTTTCCAGCTTAACATTATTGTCTTTCCTTTCTCTTTGCTGGTCTGTTGTCAAAGTGACAGCTTCCAGGTCCACTGAGCTCTGAACGTGGCCATGCTCCCAGTAACAGGCTGATCTGCAGCTCTTCTGCCTGCTAGTGAATGACAGTGAATAGATCTTTACTATATTTGACTGGTGAGGCAGAAGGGTTAAGTCAATTGTCTCCATGCTGTTGGTAGGGGTACTGCTTGACTGAACTAGCCACCATCCCCTTACCTTGGCTTGTGTCTATCCCGTATCACAGAGAACAGGCTTGAGAAGACAGTGTCTGTTCACTGAGCCCCACAATCCTCACAGTTGGTGGTAGTCAAAGAAGAGCCAACTCCCAGTACACCTACTCTGTCAGACTGCATCTAAAAGAGCCATTTTGCAGAACCACGCACACTAGGATTCTCTCTTCTCCAGGAATTTCTAGATCTTGGACTGGTTTGGCCCTTTAGTGTAAAATTTAGGGTTTACAGCATCAGTTGTTGTCAGGTCTCTTCTAACCTCTGTTGCCTGCAGCGGAGAGAGACTCTTGTCACAGACACATGTCAAAGTATAACTTGCAACCATGCAGCTAAATTTTCTTTCCACTAAACAGGATGGCTTCATGTTCAGGAAGTCTGAGAAGCTGTTACCTGACATGAGGCAAAATCATGCTAGAAAGAGTGTTAACAGTGCTGGACTTTGCTTGGATCTGTGTCCCGGTCTTGAGTAGTTTTGTGTCCTCACAGAGCAGGAACATAAGACAGTGGTGAAAGTAGGTATGCAACTGTTTCTGAATAGGATTCTGGTCCATTTGTTAACTGTGGTTTAAGTGCCCAGATTCCTCCTGTGAAAAAATAGGAAAACTGAATGGAGAAGGTGAGAACAAGACAAAGCAGCTTATTCTGCCTATTTCCTTCTATGGGCTTTGTAAATAACCATTACGGATACAAATAATAATCACTTGTGATAGGCAAGAGAGTAAGTTTCTAACACGATTTACAGGCATGCTGTCAGGAAATCCACTGAGTCCCATACAATATCCTCCAGGGTTTGCAAGGAATGGGACAAGGAGGGCAGATGTTTATGTTAATAAACTGTCAACAATTTACCTGATACTTTCCTTGTGGGAACTGGTGAAGATGGGATGTCAGAGATAGCAGCTTTTCCTTTATCTTTCTCCATTCCTCTTAATCTATTGAAAAATTAAGCTCCTTAAGAGGACTAAATGTAATAAATCCTACAGGCTGATATATAAAAATGTATATATATACTTATACTCCTGACAAAACCGATATTGTCACTGCCATTTCAGACAGTCACATCCCACTTTGAGACGTATGTAAACCCTGAAGTGCAACAGATGTGTCCACTCAGTTATGTCACTTACCTGAAGCACTCTTCTCCTCACTACCTGTTGGTGAGCAGCTAACTGTATAATGGGCTTCCTTACAAAGTGTATAAATACCAACAAGGAACTTTAAAGGATATGGCAAAGAGTCCTACTTTAGCAGACTCTTCATTCTAAATAATAGGCACCTCAGAGAATGGAAAGGAGATGAAGTGAATAAAAAGAAGTTTGACTGGATAATGATTAATGTATATATCTGGGTAGACTTATCTTTTTTCCTCATCTATCATGGTGGTGGTTGGTGATGTTTGTCATTATATAGACATTTGGCCTGTTCATGGCATAATCAGTCAATGGATTGCACATGCTCAGACTCTATTCCAACCTACAGAACCAGTCTGCATCAGTTTGCGCTCTACTGGAAAACTCTGCATACTCTGCCAATACACTGGCACAAACAGTATGGAAATGACTCATAAGCAATGCACTAGCTATATTTTTGCCAAATGGAGCAATGGCTTGGTAATTTTGTTACATCTGCAACTCTTCTGCAAAGGAAAGCAAACAGTCTCCCAGACCAGATGAATTGAAAAGGAAATATAACAAATTCTGCCCATTCATTCCAGTAACATATTTCTGTTCACCAGTTACAGTATGTTCATCACTATTTTACTTATATCCTGTAGAGTAAGAGAAGATCTGGTGCTTCTTTGCACCAGTGTTCTGCATAATTATTACCAACCCATGTAATTGAGCAGACTACCAAAATCAAACCCCTTTTCTACAAGAACAGCATAAAAATATGCAGTTGCTTAGCCTGGACTGATCACTTAGTCTCTTGCTAATCCTTTATTTGATGAAGTTCTAGTCTGAGTGTACATTTCATTCTTTGAAATGTACAGAAAAACATTGGGAAAAAAGTTGGGGTTTAGCATATGGATAGAGAAATGGAAAAGCCAGCTGAGGAAAGAAGGACAAGAGAAAGTGAGACACAAAGGTAGTATTTCCAAAGCCTCACAGCAGATTCATGTGAGGAATTACCATTAACTGTGGCAGGAAGGAACTAACTATACCCAGAAACATCTCTGATTACTTCAGCAAATGAGAGAATGGCAGGAAAAAAGGGCAGATGAGTTGCAGTGACAATAGATTATCTTATCCTGAAAATCAATCCATAGAGGAAATACATTTTAAAAGATACATTTCTGAAAAGCACCCATCTGTATGCCATTTTCCAGTATCACAAAGCATATGATGTTAGAGGTACTTTAGACACGATTGTCAGAGGCCATATGCAAAACAAGTTTTAGTTAAATATAGGATTATTAGACCAGACAATATCACTGAAGGTACTTCCTTCAGAAGGTGTTTCCCTTATGTCTGAAACTGAAACCTGACCTGCAAATCCTCCATTCTGCCCAACTTCCTAACCTCCCTCCAACCCCCTCTGCGTCCTGCTGACCACTCATGGAAACCCTCCAGGAGAAGGATGTCAAAGACTCACAGATCAGAAGCAAGCCTGAGTGTCTGATATGTAGTGTGGCCAATAATTTGAGAGCAATTCAAGCAACAAGCAGACTGACAGAGAATGCCTTAAATGGCCTGTGTGATGCTTCCATTCAATTTAAGCTAAGCTGTCTGATTTAGCACTGACACACCATCAGGGAAAGATGAGAAGCAGTGGAACCAATGGAACAGTTTAGAAAGGGACCACTCTTACACTCCCCTTCGTCTTCATCCCCTCATCAGCACCCAAACTCATATTTCCTAAGAATATAATTTATATTGCAACACTGTTTATAACAGATGCTCTATATTCAAACCTTTTCTCCACAGTTAAAACTAAGAAACAAGAAAGCATAAATATTATGGGATTCGTGCAGTGATAAGATTAACATGTAAAATCCAAAAGGTAGCTGCCTGGGAGAATTAAATGCCAGTAGTCATGAACAGTGGTAAATTCTTTTCACAACATGCAGACAAGCTTTAATGCTTTAAATTGGAGTACATTCAAGTTTTAGGTGAGAAGTTTGGGGTGTGTGTTTTGTTTATTTGTTTGTTTCTTTGGAGAAAATAGAAAGTATGTCTAAGATTGCGTACTGGAAGGAATATTAATTTCCCTTCATCTTACAGGATCAGAGAAGAGAGTATCAGGTCTGTGTTCCCAGTAACTCTTGTCAGCTTCCACTGAGCAATGCCAGTGCCACTGTATTCCATGTGGCAGTATAATTAAGTTCTTTAGAAACTCAGGTGGTCCATATTTATTTCAACACATCATTTTTTAGTGCTGTTCTAGATAATGGTTTTGATCTGTAATTCCCTGTGTGGTTAAAAGCCATTGCTGTTCTCATATTTTTCACAGTTGAAATCTGCTAAACCAACAGCCACTGTGGTGTTTGCCTGGATGCACGGCTGGGGTTTTTCAGCAGTTAGCTTTGGAACTTACCCTTGATTCAATGAAGCTGAAAAACATCTGACTTTCAGTTAATAGAGTAAGGCAAAGAGCATTATTTCATGGGATTGCAGGCATACAAAAGAAAACATTGCTGTGATTTCTTCGAAAAGATAATTAATACATCATGTGAGTGAGGACATTTCAGGGATATACACTCCTGCACCCTACCCTCAAGGACAGGGCTTCACTGCCTACATATCGCTAGAAAAGCTGAAGCAAATCCTACTCTGGGTTTACAGAGCCATGAGCTCCCCAGTTAACTCTACACTTTTAAGACTGCGCTTAATGTGAGCACGCATGTGCAAATTTAAGCTACAAAAAGGGCTGTTTTATAAACATGTCCTTATTAAAGCATTTTAATTGCTCTTTACCTCACATGCCAGTTACCTGCAAAGGGTACAATATTTTAGCACACTTATTCTTTCTTCATACTCATCTTTGTTTTGATTCTTCATTCAACAGAGAACTGGAGAACAGTAGAATGATGTTAGCACCTTTTGGGATTGCCATAAGGGGAACTGAGATGATCAGCATAATATTCCTGATAAGCACTCTGTCAAGAACTGAAATCTATAAAAAGGATGACCAAATTTCTGCTCTAGGCCAGCTGTGCCTGTTCAATGCTCACAGCTTTACCACTGAGACAATGCAGTACTAACAGGAAACAAACAGGACTTACATGCGGAGCATCTTTTATACATCTTGGGTAACTGTAGACTGCATGATCCAGATCAATTCACTCACACTGGGAAGCATGGAAAAAGTACACTGTTGCAGGAATTACAAATTCTGACTTTTGATCCACAGGAACTTCTATGACAGATCCTGCATTTTAAAAGAATTAAGAAAATTTTCATCTGTTCTTTGGGGATGTAAATTTTTCCATCATATTAATGTATGATTTTGCCCAATGTCTGTGTTCTCAAATTTCCCTTTTTATTCCTCCTCTACAATGTCAGTCCATTTGATTTGGCAGTTATACTATTCACCTCTGATTCTATTCATTCTACTAAGGCAGCTTGCTGGCCATGGAAAACATAAGAAAAAGAAAAACAGCAAACAAAGACCTGAAAGGGAATATGTTCACTACCTCAGGGATCTTTCATTTTATATAAATAAGCAATGCAATTTAGATTCATAGAATGTGAGAAGCTTTGGCTCCAATTTGCAGATGTTACTTCATGCAGAAAAGCAAACGTGTTTAAGTGGATAACTCTTCATTTCAGAATTAACTTATACATTTACAAATGGTGTCACTTTTCCTCTATTTTTAAACAGTCTTCTCTATTGTGAATTTATTTTCTATAATACAGATGTTTGAGTTTCTGAAAGGTTTGGGGATAAAAAGCTGTACTCTCAGTGTTGAGCTGCAGCTACTCAAATTCTTTGGCATTTAAGATACAGCTTTCTTCTGTGCAAAATCCAGGAGTAAAACAGTGGAACTTACTTATAAATCATCCAACCTGCTACCAGTTGGATGGTTATAAACCATTCCTTTGATTTCTGTGCACTATGCTTTCCAGCCTTTTAAAAGATTATTGCCTCAGCTACCTGCAAGCTGCATTCTTGTAATGTAACCTACACATCTCATAGCCCACTGCAGAATGATCAGAGTTTTATAAAAACATATTTAATCCATTGGCACACATATTTTGCTTCATTAGGTATTTTATACTTCATGCCATGAGGTTTTTTTACTATATGGAGCTAAAGTGCCTGCCTTAAAAAATGTCTGGGTCCCTGAATTCATTAAACAAACTTTGTTACAAGGAGAGGAAAAAAGTTTAAAGATATCACAAATGATTTCTGACATTTCAAAGCAGCAGCAAAGAGATCTGGGTTTGGTATAGGGCACTTGAACTGAAATTTGATTTTGCCTCTATAATTAGGTTTCTGTGAAATCCACTTCGCTTCTTTCTCCATTTTTTAAAATTCCATTCCCTAAGAGTTCCGCCACAAGGTGGTTTTTGCCTCCACATATATTTCCTTTTCCTACAGGAAAAGTTGCTGCCAACACTACTGGGAATTTTGTGTCTTGACAAGCTTTTGCTATTACTACATGTTGAGGCAGCTGAGGATAAAGAATAAAATAGAAAAAAGGAACAGCGAGAGCCTTGTTCCCTCTCTTCCCCCAAGATGGCCTACTCCAGATTTGACTTGTGTGAGACAACTGTAAAATGTCACAAATGCCCCTCCTGTCTTCAAGATGGGCAAGAAGGGACATCTGAAGATTTATGGGCTAGTCAGCCTCACCTCAATTCCTGGGTGGCTGGTGGAGTAACTAATCTTGGAAAACAGTTCGAAACACATGAAGGACATGAAGGTGATCAGGAGTCATCAGCACAGATTTAGAAAGGTGAATTCATGCTTAACCAACCTGGTAACCTTCTACAATGAAGTGACTGGCTTGGTGGATAAGGGGAGAGCAGTGGATCTTGTTTATCATGAGTTTAGTCTCCCAAAAGATCCTTATAGACAAACTGATCAAATACAGATTAGATAAGTGAACAGTGAGGTGGACTGAAAACTGGCTGAACATCTGGACCCAGAGGGTTGTGATCTGAGCACAAACTGCAGTTGAAGGCAAATCACTAGTAGTGTACCCCAGGGGTTCATACTGGGGCCAGTACTGTTCAACACCTTCATTAATGACCTGGAGGATGGGACAGAGTGCATTGCAGCAAGTTTGCAAATGACACACAACTGGGAGTGGCTGCTCCATCAGAGGGGTGTACTGCCATGCAGAGGGATCTTGACAGGCTGGAAAATGGGTATGAGAGGAGTAGCATGAAGCTTAACAAGGGGAAATGCAGTCTTGCCTCTGGAGAGGAATAATCCTAGGCACCAGTACACATTGGAGGCTGAATGGCTGGAAAACACCTCTGCAGAGAAAGATTTGGGGGTCCTGGTGGGCAACAAATTGTCAATGTACCTTCATGGCAAAAAAGGCCAAGAGCATCCTGGGCTGCATTAGGAAGAGTGCTGCCAGCAGGCTGATGGAGGTCCCCTCTACTCAACCTTGGTGAGGCCACGCCTGAAGTACTGTGTCCAGTTCTGGGCTCCCCAGTATAAAAGATATGGACCTACTTGAGTGAGTCAAGTGAAGGGCCATGAGGATGATAAAGGGACGGAAGCATCTGACACATGAGGAGAGGCTGAGAGAGCTGGGGTTGTTCACCCTGGAGAAGGCTCAGAGAGGATCTAATCAGTGTATATAAATACCTGAAGGGTTGGAATGAAGAAGAGGGAGCCAGGCTCTTCTCAGTGGTGCCCACTGACAGGATAAACTGGAATACAAGGGATACAAATTAAACAGAAGAAAAAATCTTTTTACTCTGAGAGTGGTCAAACTACATGATCTCAAGAGGTGTCTTCCAACATCAATGATTCTGTGATTCTATGAAGACCCCTGCCACTGAGATGGAGGAAGCTGTCTTTAAAAATCAGTCTTTAAAAAGCAGTCTGGAGTTCCTCTGTGGCTTCTGGTTTTAGAGTCCAGACCCATGAATTCCATGAAATCTGGTGTCTTACTTAGACCTTAATTGCATGAGTATAAATTTTTATTCTTGGAAGAATATCAACATGCATAGCTCCAACCTCCATAGCTTCTGAGAAAACATAAGGAGTGAACCAAAAAGACTGTAAACCATGAAGGAAAATAAAGAAGTAAAAATATATTCCTTTAATAAAACAGAGACAAATAGAGATAGAAAGCTAAAACATACTTTTGGGGCTAAGCTTGGGTTTTGCTGAACATTAGGGACCACTATTGCTCACCCAGTCACCAAGGAAGTTAACTGGCAAGTCTCTGTGACTCCTGTTTGCAGCACTCCAGGTCACTGCACTCCTGAAATCCCAGTAAAGAGCAAACAGAAGCCAGTCACAGGCATCTCTCACTCTTCTTTAAGACCTTCCCTCAGCAGGTTGCTTCTTGTAAATCTAAACATGCCCCCCACATGCCTCCTGACCACAGCTCACTTAGCTCATGAACACCATTACCACCACATGCTCCTTCTGCCAATGCTGACCTCATAGCAAACGCAAGTAAAATAATAAGGAATTTCAAAGAAGCAGAGATATCGGTTACAAATTAAATGGACACTTCTCAATTTTACCTGGTCTGATAGTCTCAGTGAGTGAATAATCAAATGCAATATCTATTTTCTTTCTCCAGAATGCTTTTAAGCTATTCTAAGCAGCTTTGTTATGGATTCGCATGGCTGAGTAATGGACAAACTTGAATAATTTCCTGTGATACTGCTTTAGAGGCAATACCCAAAGACCAGCAGAAACATCTACCATCTGTAAGCAAAATCTGAGCGTTCAGTGTCAGTGTAGCTTTGATGAAAAGCCCAAGAGCTTGTTAGCACATTCTCAGCTCTGCACATTCCAATTACAAAGAAAGGGAAGATTAATATCATCAACTTCAGTCACCTGAAAGTTAGTTGACTACTTCAAAACAAGTAACCTTAAGCCCTGTATGTATCACAGGAATGAATGAGGCACCTCCAGAGGGTAATTCATCTCATCCTAAATCTGGTGATTTATATAAGATGAATCTCTCCCTGCAGTCACTTGATTCATTTCACCGACTACAATACTCAAGAGTTTAAACTTAGACAACTTCCAAGATTATAAGTCAGGTAGGATAAAGGTTGCATAAAACACCTATTATCTGAACTCTGTTATCAGGCATCTACATAGGCATTTTCATTGGGCATACATGTCCAGAAACATCTAGAAAAGGATGTTCCATAACAACAGGCAGGTTCTAGGTGCAAATCTTTGAGAATCTAGCACAGTTATTATATAGTCAGTAGTTACTAGGATCTGAAGATATTATACAGTGCTATATAATGCATATGATTCATTAAAAAAGCACATTTTTGCAGAATTCTGCTAATGGACTTTTCAAATATCCTGTCTCAGACACTGCAAAATGAGCAAACATAAATTTCCAAGGAGAGGAGCTGCTGAGAAGGCTGCAGTAGTTAGAAAAACTAAACAAAGCATGAACTCTAAATTTAAAGTGCCCAATTTATTTGTGGTTTTACTATTTAAAATATATTATTCATTTTAGTACCATTATGTGTGGAATTCTGCATATACAAGGTAAGACAAGGTAATGCTCCAGTTTTCTTACACAGCAAATGCCAAAAGTACTGATACCACAGGTATGTGTCATGAGAGAGGAAATAAGCACGTAACAAAACAAAAGAGCACAGAGGTGTTATGGAAATAGTTAGGGAGTTGGCTGATTAATACCTCAGACTGGAGTTGTTAACTTCTCATATTAAATTAACCTGTGTTACCCTTTCTGTTAAAAGGTTGACCATCCCCCCCAGTCTTTTCATCACTGCACACTGACAGGAATTGGAAATTTGACTTCCGATCACAACATTTTGGGGCCATCTTAGGAAACATTTTCTTCTTGTCTCTGCTTATAAAATAGAGATAATGGCTGGGATTCAGCTTGAGATTAAGAAAGCTGGAAAGTAATTCAGTTGCCTAAGTGCAGAGATCTAGTGCACATATAATGCTTTCACCTATTCAGAACATCTACATAGCGCTGGTAAATATGACACAATGCTTGAGGCAGACACATGCTTCTACAATGGCAGCGAGAGAACAGAGGAAATATCCCACAGAGACTATATGACACAAGGGATCTACATATATGCAACTGAATCCTTCCAAAAGGTAGGTGCCTACAACCATGCTGCTTCCTTAAACTCTCATTACAACAAGATCTAATCAGCATAATCAAAGGAACCTAGCAAGCATAATCTTACCGAGTAGATATTGACAGCTTCATTTATTTGCCCATCTGTAGACACCTAGTATTATTTCAGATGTCATAAAATATTTTTTAAGACTCATGGCTACCAAACATGATACAGGACTTGAGGAAAACCAGTGTCCTTCTGGAGTAGTGGCTGGAGGCCAGCAGGGTAGCTCTTCAGTATCTCAGATAGCACTAATATCTGTGCAACCACCCCTCCTAGCTGGTCACCTGAAGCTTGCTCTGCGCTCCACTCACTATATTGCCTAGATGCTCATTTTAGTTGCTTAAGCATAAGAACCTAATACCATTTGAGATGTCCAAAGGTCTTCCATGTGACTTCCAGAAATGCTAAGGCCTCCCTTAGGCCTTTTGTCATACTTACCAAATCCATGCAGATATTCTGGACACTTTATAGCATCTCAGATGGTTCCCCTTATTTAGGTAGCTGAATCAAGCCCTAGCTCTCCATTGACTATAGAGGTACCTGAGACATCTAGTATACCTACAGGTACCCCCACAGAGATGACAAATTTAGGTACATTAATCTCAGACTGAATCCCATGCAAGGTTCCTTATCTAATACTTAAAATTAACTAACTCAAAGGTTGTTAGAAGAGGGGGAAAAAAGCATGAAGTGCTCAGGGACTTTCAGTTGAGGGCATTATTCAAGAACGCTATGCTGTTACTAGTAAGAAGAGTAAAATTTGTACCTGTGTTATGGGAGCCAATGTTATGCACAGAGCTTCAGATGCACATCAATGTAATTGTTGGCTCTTCTTTAGACAACAGTGCATTCCTCCACTTCTAAAAACTGAGTAACATTGTTTTGGTACTTTGCACTGTCACAGCTATTAGGTACTCTTTTCCCAAACTAAGCCTCCATTTCATTATGTGATATATGTAGCCAAAAAAAAGGGCAAACCTCTGTTCTACAAACTTGCAATCTAATAATAAGACAGGAGATAGCAGATGGAAACTGGTTGGCACATAGAGGATGCACAGTGAAACCACAACACAGCTTTATGACTTCAAGTGCTCTCTGTATGCCAGCAATCTAACTGTTAAGTTCTCTAAGAAACATAATTTCTATGGGAAGTTCTTAGTTCCTAAACTGATCTAAAAGCTTTTTCCTTATTTTGAAGTAAATTTATAAAACACCTACATCAGAAACAGAGAGACAAACAGATTTTATTTTTTTTAAAATTGTAGACCGTATCTAGATTGTACCAGAGACCCCACTACTCTTGACATGATTTCCCACTCCAGAATAAAGGGATAGGTAAGATGAATTAATGAATTCTAAGATTTATTTTCCCTTTTTTTTTTTGTCTTTTAATCCTCCTATCACCTTCCAGCAACAGTTTCCTCTGTGCTCTTTCATTAGACTAACACTGTATTAAAAGAGGGTGAATTCTGTAAGGAAAGAGTTAATCATGTAACATCCAACATACTAAGAGGATGTGACATGTGGAGAAAACAGAAGAGGAAAATCTCTACAGATTAATTTTCTGAGATTTTAAGTTTACATCAGTCCTGAAAAAAAGCAGTGTGATAATAAATATATTGTGCAGAAGACCAAAATCTAAGGGATATTTTTCCTACCTAAATATCTGACTCTTTAGCTTCAGTGGTTATCGTTTGAGCACTTAGGAAGAATTTTTTTCTCAAATATAATATCTGCAGATGCAACTTTAGCAGACGAAGGTTTGGATTTATTTTTATTTCTTTTTTTGCTGTGTTTGTTTCTAATAGAAGGATGAATTTGCTTCTCAGCATGCATTGGCATTTCATAAAGATCCATCTGAAAGATACTGGAGTTTTTTTATCCTAGCACATCTGTGCTATTTGCAGTGTGTGCAACATGAAGGCACCCACTAACAAAATGACACAGAATGGAATGGATTAATATGTTGAGCTAAAATAGAACACAGTTGTTCTGCTTGAGCATGGCTATAATTTCAGAGCCTTGGTGCAGGACTGAGCTGAAACAAAAAAAAAACCCATACAAAATTCACATTAACTCTTTGAATGCTTTCTCCACAAACACTTACTTCTTTGAGTCCATCTAATTAGTTTTCTAGAAAAAGGTTGAAATTAACTGTTTCAAACAATTTTATTGTTCAGTTCATAAAAGAAAAGCCAAAGTGTAGGATTGTTTATTTAAGTTACAAACGTAAATAAATTTTGGTAAGAATAGTGGGGAAATGGATTAACAAATAGTGTGCCAGAACACAGTCAGAAGCATTTGGGCTACTGGAACTCGGCAAGTTACCACACATTAGCTGAGATGTGATGATTGACCATTGCAAGCTCCTAGCCTGTCCCAGTTGCAACATAAAATACAGGTGTTCCAATCCTGAGTTTACTTGCTTTTAGTTGGAGGGGATCAGAGCACATTCATCCATGGATATTATCATGCTTTTTGACTGTATCTCTACTCACAGAACCTGATTTAAATATAGCATGAAGCTGCGTAACTTACCATTACATTGATTTACTAGGGAATTCAGAGTCACAGTACATTTCAAATAATCACATTAGATCAGATCTTGAAATGTGTTGATCAACTTCAATTTCCTTTACTCGCATTTACAAAATTATCAGATCTCTGAATCATATGAGCTCTGAATCATTTGTGATTCATTTTTCCTACAAAAACACTTAACTGCACGTAAGACCACAAAGGAGAGAGATCTACAGTGATCCAGACCCTGGATATTTTAGACAACCGAGACTCGTAATTCTCCCTTAGAAAACTCCAATTGAAAACCAGTACAGTTGTTTGCTTCATAACTCACATCTTGAGGTAGTTCCAGAACCTCATTTTTCTGGGGTTTTGCACCAATTTTGTCTCTAACTTAATTATAGCTTTTCCCTATATATCAGTTGTTTACATTCTGATTAAATGCTCAACCACTTTTCAGCCTTTTTAAATCAGACAAGACAGATCCTTCTGGTAAAACAGACCCTCCATTCCCCTGTCCTCATAAATTGTACCTACAGATCTTACGGGTTTTTTTTCTTTTTAACTTGGACACTTAGAATTGTATGGGATTCTGAAAACCAGTGTGTTTCACTGTGGCATTAACACTCCCATCTTTACCAGAAATATCTTACTCCAAGTACCCTTGCATCATACTGATCCTTTTCACAAATACTACACATTTTTAGGCCACACTGATTCTGTGATTGACTAATTCAACTAAAGCACTACAGTGTCACAGACACTAATGTACATGCATTAATTCAGTCTGGAAATAAGATTATTTCTAATCATCTAGATAGACTGACTCTAAAACAGCTTTCCAAATGGAAGAGAGCATGAGGGAACAACCCAATTACTATTCCTACTTTGAAATGAGAAACATAATGTGGTCACCTGTGAAGTGATAAGAGAGAAGGCAAACTGGTGATCCAAAGTCCCCGTTCTCATTCAAGGCTGAAAGCAGCCCAAGGAGGATGGGAAAGAGAAACTGCAGTCAAAAGTCTGCTCCCTTGTAAAGTGATGGAAACCACATGATTCAAAGGGGCAATTTCAGAGGTCAAGAGGTGACAGAGAGGCAGGCAGGCTTGAAATCTGGCTCCTTCCTTCCCATTAAAATTCCCCCCACTATATAGAACACAAAGTGCTATACTTGTATGAAGAACTCTTCCATTTTATGGCAATGGACTTCTAGCACCTTTAATACTTGAACCTACACTGTGCCATGAGCTGGCACCTCTGCTGATGTTTCAGTACTTGTCAAGAATATGTAAAACCTCAGTTCACTGCTGCTTTAGGATGGGATCGATGACACCCAAACTGCAACATAAGCCTAATATAGAGGAAGCATCACAAAAAGCTATTTGAAAATACATCACTGGGAAAAAAAGTATTCTGGGGATAAAAATATCTGGTTTTCTTTTCATTTGCATGTTTGTTAATATTGCATTTTGAAATTATATTAAAAATAAAACTGTACTTCCCTTCTATCTTTAGGTGCATTTATTTTATTTCTTTGGTCTTAATTGCTACTCAGGTCTTTGCTTGGATTTTGAGATTTTCTGTTGACATACCCCTTAAAAGTTCCTCTGTTGCCTTTGATAGTATAAATTCTTGTTTATTTATACAACAGCATATATTTTATATTGTTTGCAATACTTTACAAGTGCTTCTGGTTTACTATGAATAAAAATTTTATATACTACTTCAGTGCTCTGTTCCATGACGGCTCAGTATATCAGAGTAAGATATACTTGATGTTTGCAGTATCTCACTGTGACATGCTATGCTATTACTGACAAATTGGTCTTCTATTTAGCATTAATCAAAATATACTGTTGAAAGGCAAAATATGAGTATTTGCAGTGGCTTTTGATCTTTTCAATTTGTTCTACAAATACAGCAGTACATTTGATTTTTAACTGGGCACATGGCTGAAAACCTGCAGAAATATGTCTCTTTTCCCCTAAATATTCTGTATTATGTTTGAAGATCAGGCGAAACAAACAATTACTCTAAATTCTGTATATTATGTTTAACCATTCCTCAAAAAAGATGGAAGGGGGGTTTGTCAAACACAATGTGGGAATTTGCTTATTTAAACACTTCAGTACATTTAGTCTTCTCATCTGAATAGAGAAAATAACCTTGCCAAACAAGGATATAAACTGAACTTAATATTTAGAAGCTGACAAAATTTCATTAGCTCTATACCTATACTAACAAAACCAAAAGACAAAACTTAAAAAACTAACAAAACTTAAAACAGTAAAAAAAAATGGTATCTATATGATTATAATTTTCTGAATGCATGTCTGAACCACATGCATTAAGTGTATGAACAAGGCAGCTGCGGATGCATTTAGTATTCAGTTTTACTTGTGAGATTTTCCACATGCATGTGCTGTTTCGTGCCCTGTACATCTATAAATATTTTACTCAGGGAAGGCTTTATTATTGATATGAACATTCACTGCAAAGGAAGACCAAATTTCTCCTATCTGCAGTTAGGTAGGTAATCACACTAATTAATTGAAAGTATGGTGTTTCATAACTAAAACAATTATGTAGAAAAGGCTGCCTGTGACTGAACTAAGCACCCTCCCATCAGTATATAGCACAGCCACTGTGCAACGGGACAGGAAAAGAGAAAAGAGTACAGTGAAAAGCAAAACATTATGTTATTTATAACTGTGCATTAAAGAGGGACTGTGATAATGAAAAAAAGCCAAAGCTACCCATGGCGCACACAGCCAGGGTAAAAACCCTGTCCTTCTAACATAACCAGTTATCATTTTTAAAAAGCTTGTGCTTTATCTTGCCAGCTCTCTCTGATAAAGGAAGAGCTTGTTAGGCACCTGTTCCTTCATCAGAAAAATCCCTCTGAATCACCACATCAAAACTGTTACTTAAATTTTGTACACCAGTGTTACCAAAATCCGGAATAAAACTCCTTAACAGCAATGAGAAGTTAAGAAGCAGGCACTCCTTTATTGCAGCTCTGGGCACACGGGGGAT
>JANZLQ010000013.1:15211141-15276031 GCA_026212715.1 Elanus axillaris
TCTACTAAAATATTTCTCATAATTCCATATTCATATTAGAATCAAAATCAATTCTAACTAATGGCAAATCGGTAACACCAGCACAATGAAAACCAAATGAGACATGAGGTAACCTTTTCAATTGCTAAAATCAAAGTAAGCACATTCATGAGCAAAACCTGATAGCAAAACCTTTTAAATTCACAAACTCAGCTGTTTGGTAGGAAAAGATGACCAGCAAGTGATGAAGATGATAACATGACATATGCAGAATGAAAGAACCATTTAACAAAATTCTAATTTATACTCCATTTCATCTAGTTTACAAATTGTTTTTAGACATCCTGTTGGACAAGTATTTACTCATTTCCACTTGCATAATTTCTACTTTTTCATCATTACAGTGGTTACCCTGTTATACCCTGTCTTTGAAGGTATCTTAACAAAATACCCCATATCAAAAACATACAGTTTGCACACAGTCCAGTCTACCAAATAATCACATCTTTATACTTTATTCCCCTGTTGATGTCAGATTGATTCCATTCCCAGATGAACAAGGTGCGGTACTGCTCTTTCTGAGTGAAAGGAAAATACACTATGCATATCAAAAGTCCCCTAAGTCATATTTTATGCCAAGTAAAAAGTTTTCTGTTAAACCACACCTCTTAGGAAATTCGTTCTTCTCTGTTGTGCATTACTTGCTCTTTCTATGCATTTTCTATATACTGCTAAAAATACTTTATGTGGTCAAAACCCCCCACCTATTATATTATCAGTTTAATTTTTTTCTACATTATAATTATCATATCATTTGCATGTTAATTTAACATTGCAGCATTGTCCTCTCATTCTGTGGATTTTCCTTTTTCAATAGATGCATTTCCTCATCTATTTTGAGATGAACAGGAGCTATATCGACTGACACAGAAGTCATTTAACATATTCTCCCTAGCTATTCAGATTTCAATGGCATTAATAACAATACTTTTTTGTGATAGGTTTAATATGGGAGGCCTGACTACAGCTTTACATTCTCTCCTTTCCTAAATAAACACTAACAATTTCAGACAGGATCATCAAAGTTTGAAGAGTCTTCTCTGCAGTAAAGGAGGATGCACCAGGGGCATTTTTGCTGGATCATGGATTACTTCAAAACAGGCATTGTAGCCTTCTTTCCATTTTTTTTCATTAATTAATCTCTTTTTTTCAGAATAATTGCTATGACACAACAGACAGATACCATAAAATGTGCAACCAAAGTATGTGTGTACACAGAGATCACAATGGAAAATAGAAACGCGCAGTTTTTTCAGAGCTCTTGCCTTCTTCTGGGAAAGCTTCTAGAGTTGAAAGGAGAGTTCTCAAAAAATTAAAGAACACTCCTATTCGGCCTAAGGAGCCAGTGCTTCAGAGTATGGAAATACATGTGCCTGGACTCTTTTGACACAATTGTGAAGCAAAACTAGGTGTTTCTACACAAGTAACAACAGAAGTTTTTATATCTGTGTCTCATGTTTATCTCCTGCTCTAAATGTTGCAGTAACTATATGAACCCTTACTGGTCTTTCAGCTGGAAGAGAGTATCTTCAGCAGACTGGAATGGGGAAAACATTAGATACAACTTTCTGTAGTACTTGGCAGACAGCAGTGAGTCAGTCCATTTCTTCAAGTTTTGCTCCTTTGGTGGTTAATGCATTGCATCAGCAAGTAGGAGCAACCACAGAATTGAAAATCTGTTCCTTTAACTCACGCTCCTTCAGTGGACTGGTAGAAATTCCAAGTTCCCCAGGGAGAGTTCAGAATAGCGCATATGAACATATATGAATATTACAATATGCACTTTTATAACGTACTTTATGTCAAACAGTCAGCTTTGATTCATTATGACAGGATTAATAACCTCACTATTTTCTTTTATTGTCCCTAATTAAGACAGGGTAATTGATACTCCCAGAGTGAACCAATGCAATATTGTACATGGCCTTCATAAGAAATTGTTTGCTTTGTGTCAACAAAATGTGGCCATTAATCCATATTATTACCCTTATGTAAAGGTTTAGTTAAACCTTTGCTATCGTTAAAGCTGTAAAACCCTTCACCCTTAGTTTATATACCTGCAACAATGAAACAAAACCATTTCTGTTATGGTGGTGGCTCTGGAATCAGTAAACTTTGGAGTACTGTAGTAAAATAAATTGTATCAACTTTATTTTTAAGCAATGTACTTATTGCATAAAATAGATTCTAATAGCAGAGTTCAGTTAACTGCAAGAGGTTTGTGCATGTATAGTAAAATGAATCAGTTAGCATGTTTTTAACAAATTTAACTGCATTTATAGAGTGTCTAAAGAAAATATTGATTTCTACAGCAAAAAAAATCTGGATTGTTACTTGAATAACAATTAGGTATTGAAAGTATTAATGCACATGTTGTGTGTGTGTGCATACCTCTCAAAAGAAAAGGGTCCATATAAAATCTCTTTGATTGCAGACTCAGAACAGAACCTGCAACTTAGAAATATCAGTATGCTTATAACTGTTGTGTGTTTACATGATTCATCTGCCCCTTCTTTGCATGCTGGTAAAACACAACTCTAAACTTTTTAAATAATACAATAACCCAGCTCAATTTACAGATGACTACTTCCACAGATCTTGCAACTGTGGCTTTAATTCAAGTCATAGACACAAAAGCGAAGGTCAAAAACATTATATTTCACTTTTGGATCTTAACTACAATACCAATTTAGCCAGCCCAAAGAGAGATTCAGATTTGAGGTGGGATTCTCCATAGCATGTAGACTATACTCATAATTAAAGCACTTCAGATACATTTAAGGTCAGGTAGGAGAAATCCAGTTCTAAGTTCCCAGTTCTTTTTCCAGATGTTCCCTATAAGAGCCTGTTTCTATGTAATCTTCAGAAAAGTTGCCCCCACGATCGCTATCGCATTTTTTCCATACCCTTCCAATACACTATTCATTCCACCTAAATACTGATGTCTTAATCAAGGATTTGGCTAAGGAATCTTCCTTGCTGTCTTCTTTGGCAATGAAGAAAAACAGGCACCTCCAGTGAGTTCTTAGTTAACTTGTCTCAGATGTATGTTTTAGGAAGAGCTGAACAATTTGAGAAGCCTGTCTTACTGTCTGTGAAGGGCTCCAGAACTAGACCTCAACAGCTTACTTCAGATGTCTAAGCTAAATGAATCCTGCCCCTAGTTTCTCATCACAAAGAAAATAACCAGTAAAACCGAACCCACACACTTATCCCACTATAAATGGGTGTTACATTTTAGTATGCCAGTATCTTGCTAAGTATTTGTTCACGCTATTTAAGCTGCACCCAGTGTGACATGAACTATACCATAAATTTCAGAAGGCAGAGAAAACAGTGTCAGTGCAAACAGTGGCTACAGGGATCCGTATCCACAGGGAGAATTTTACCAGCGAGAAGTACGGGAGGGCAATGGCAGAGCCTCGCCTTCCCCGTGCCGGGCAGCTCGCCGTCCCCTGCTCCTGTCCCGCGCTGACTGACCCTTCCTCCGCTCGGCCCCGCGCAGTACTCCCCTCACTACCGCAGACAAGTCACTCTCATCTAACAGCCAAAATGGCCTTTGAAACTGTGTGGCCAACCTCTCACCCCACAGCTAAATGAGTTCAGCTCACCCCTCACTGCGCAATAGCGGTGCCATGAAATGGCGGCACCGTGTGTGTACCTCACACCCCACTCCTAGTCTGACCAGGTGTCAATATTTAGTAACATCCTCTTCTAATGTTGCTCATACTTCCACAAATGCGCCGAAAGCTCGGCTTACATTTTAGACCACGGAGGACCCTTAGCCCTCGCCCTGGCAGAGAAGTCGCCCTCGAGCTTGGCAGCGACCGAAGCACGCTGCCCGGGCCTGACCTCGGGACAGCCTCCCTGCCGACACCACGGCTTCCTCTCCCCTCGTGGCTGCGTCCAGTGGGCTCCAGCTGCTGGAGTCAGGCCCGCGTGAGGAAGCCGCTTTTTGATTTTTTTCTTGGGTTTTTCTCTGACGACCACGGCAGCGCAGGGGCGGCTCCCGCCCGACAGGCGGCGCTGCAGACGGTGGGCGCAGCGAGGCGCTTTGTCCCCGCTCGCTGCCCGTAGCCCGCCCGGCGGGGCTGACGTGTCGGGGCGAGGCGGCGATGGCGGCCGCCTGGGAGGAGATTCGGCGCCTGGCGGCCGATTTCCAGCGGGCGCAGTTTGCCGAGGTGGCCCACAGGTGAGCAGGGCAGCGCCGGCACCCGCCGCTGCGGACCGCCTGCCGGTGTCTCTGCCCGCGCCGGCGGCCCCCAGGGCCGCGGGGAGCGGTGTGCCACGGCCGCCGGCCCTGAGACGCGGCGAGGGCCCGGGGGGGGTTCAGCCAGGCGCTGCCCCGCTGCGGTCCCCCTCTGACTGGCACTGACCTGCGTGTCAGTGCTGGTGAGCCCCCAAGGGGCGTTAGGGCCCCCCGGGAGTACGTGTGGGTCCGTGGGTCTGTAGACGCCCTGAAGTTCAAGCTGCTAAACGTCGTCACGGCTCCCCTGCTCTGTTTCTTCTGTATGTGCTGTTGAGGTTGTTGCCTGGAACTTGTTTCTATTAGAAAAAAAGAAAAAAGGCCCAAACGAGCAGAAAAAATATAAAAACTAAAATAAGAAAGTACAGAAGGATCAAAGACACAAGTTCTGTAAGCACAGCCGTGCCTAAATTCACAGGTGGGTGCATTCTTACAGCAAAAAGGGGCTGACAGCTGTTCAGGAGGAGAGTAAAGTTTGTTTTGGAGGGGTGACCCGCATAAGTGAAGCCATATGGATGATTTGGGGGTGATAAGTAGGATCCTGAAATTAGTTTTGTGTCTTAAAAAGTATTCACACAGAACTGCAAGTAATCGTTGTCCTACTTCCTGTGTTTAGTATTTTTGAAACAGCAATTTAAAGATAATTTTAGCAAGTACTTTCTTGGAATAACTGATTATTCTTTATGCTCTTGATAGATTGTCAGAGCGGAACTGTATAGAAATTGTCACTAAACTGATTGCAGAAAAGCAGTTGGAAGTAGTGCACACACTTGATGGAAAAGAATATGTCACTCCAGCACAGATTAGCAGGGAGATCCGGGATGAGCTTCACGTTTGTGGTGGTAAGTGTGGCATTTGCTTTCTTCCTCTGGACTTGGAAGTTGATTTTGAAGACTACAGAAAGATTTTTAAAGTTTTCTTTGGTACCCTTAATCTTGCATAAAAAGTGAGCTTGCTTGCTATTATTGCTTTATCCACATATTAATTCACCTACAATTATTTTATTTTCAATTCAGATCTGTGTTAAGCTTTTAGGTAAGCATATCAAGATATGTTACTTGGTTCGTTTTCACCCATGCAGAATTTCTGAGGTAGAAGTGGTCCAAGAACCATTTTGAAGGAAATCTGGCATTTTAGTATGGTTAAGTATCTAGTCCAGACGTTTGGCCTTGACTCAGAATTTGAAAATCATTCTCCTTTCATGTCATTATTAATAATATTTTTAAATTGTCATTGACAGGTCTTTTATTTTACCAGTATGAAAAGCCATCTGCTTTGTAAGATCTGACTTAGATATCTAAGGAAGCAAATACGCCTCCAACTGCTATTTGACGATGGTTTTAATGAGAAGACAGTGTATTGTACTTTTAGTTGTATTTAAGGGTGAATGTCATGGCATCGTATGTTTGGAAAATTAACTTCCTTATTATGTTCATACAGATTAGTTATTTTCTTATGATTACCGCAAGTATGACACAGATTGTGTTAAGCCATTGGGTATCATATCAGTATGATAGCATGAATTGAATTTAAAGTTGCTGGGCTTTTTTTGTAGCATTACAATCTCAGTTTTGATACTCATGGACTCATGGTCAAATCCAGATCAGCATCAAGGCAAAAAACTAATTGGGAGGGGATTTGAACAGCGATTTTTACTTCTGGAATTTCTGTAGTGGGTTGTCACCAAGGCCATAGGGTGGAACAATGGGGCTGTCTTGCACTGACCACCTGTGGTTTCTGTGATTTGACAATATATAAAGCTGAAGTTGGTTTAATTGGTCTACAGAAAAGTAATGAATTTTGTACATGATGGACTATGCAATATTCTAAATCTGTTCAAACATGGTTTATATACTAAAATAGATTTGTATTTTTTTTGAAGGTCGAGTAAACATTGTTGACTTGCAACAGGTAACTTTTTAGTAGTAAAAACCTATATACTTCTTTCTTTTCTTCACTATGTATTGTAAATATGGAGTTCATCAGTTATACCCCAGCTAAGTTATTTTTTTAAGAGAACAAAGTTTATGAAGAGCTGGTAGCTCATGTTAAGAGTACTTCAGATTACTTCATCCATCCATTTACTGCTTTGTTGAAACCTCCTCTCTGCTTGAAGATAATTTAGGACCTCTGAAATCACCACTAAAATAGACAGATTTCTTTATGAAATCTTTCTTTGTAAACTAAGGGGGGCAAACAGAACAGAAATACATTTCCAACTTAAAGCTTCAGGAGCATGCATAATTAATTTTGCATGCCTCTCTGGATCTTCCCTCTTCCTTCATTAATCTTTTTCCTCCAGTAGCCGTCTTCTGTGACTAATTTTCCCTTCTGGCTTGAGTAAAATTACTTGGAATCAGACAACCTTTCTGAAAGACAATTTAGTATTTTCTGTTCATAGCTTTCTGGAATTTTTTATTCTATAGGTTTCTTTTAACCTTGTCACAGTTGCAAAGAGAGCTTTTTTTCCCTGTAAAGCATTGCTGCTTTATTCCAAATCACAGATTAACTGTGTATGTATGCAATACCAGAAAAAAACAAAAGCAGCTTTCCTCAAGACATAGGAATGTATAAGTATAATATGTCAATGTTTGAGAATTAATTTCAATTTAAAGTTCTGATAAGAGGTTTTGTTGGGTGGGTTTTTTAGGTAATAAATGTGGACCTTCTGCACATTGAAAACAGAGCTAACGACATCGTTAAATCTGAAAAAACTATTCAGCTTGTACTGGGACAGCTTATAAATGAGTGAGTACTTTTCAGGAGCAGTATGTATAATTCACAGCTTTTTTATCTTTTAAAATGCACACTAAAAGTGGTGGCCAGCTTTTGTTACTTCTGAAGTGAAATACATTTTTCTTAACTGCTACTAGGGCTGCTTGGTGGTGATTACTACTTCTTTTTCCAAATGTTGAGTGAGGTCTGTCTCAGCAGAGCATCCAAGGAATCCACGGAGCAGAGGCGTTACTGAATGCCTCTGCCTAGTATCCTGCACTTACAAGTCTTCATTTCTTACCCAGTGTTTCTGTGTACAGTAGACAGATCTCATTTGCTCTGTGGCTTTGCTATCTACCTCAGCTATTGACAAACCCTCTCATTTTTTCCCACTCTTGCTTTACCTCACAAGCCTAAGATGTACGAACAAGTTATTTCATGGCATTCAGCACACTAACAACCACTGAAGTAATATTATGGGGTTGTCTCTGTTATTGATTCCACTGCAGGATTTATTCTTGGCAAAGAATGTGAAGTTCCTGGCTCTTTTGAAATAATTAAGACCTATCTTGCTCACTAACACCCTTTTCTATGTCTCACTGACATATAATGTTTACCTGTTCCTGCTTTTTGACAGTTTCATACAAGCAGATAAATGGCCAATTTTAATACTGGCTACCTGATCAGCAGGCTTTTAAAAAAAACCCACATTTTCACTGACACCATTCTCTTTTATTCATTTAAAGTAACTTTCAGTTTATTGTTGCAAAGACACAACATAAGATGTATAGTGCTTGGTCAATTAATAATTCAGCATGCAGCTAACAGGTTGATCTTGAATTTCACCCTTAATGTGTTGGGGTTTTTTTTTCTTGTTTTTAAATAAGGAGTTACCTGGATCAATTAGCAGAAGAAATAAATGATAAACTACAGGAAACTGGCCAGGTGACAATATCAGAACTCTGCAAGGCCTACGACCTTCCGGGAGACTTCCTGATACAGGTGATGCAAGCCACCAACCTAGCAAATGTAGAATTGTTTGTGTTCACCTTCTTTTGTGATCTTTGCTATATCCATGGCTTTAACTGTGATGAGCTGCTTGTCATTCTAAGCAGAAAAGTATTTGATACATAAAGTATTGAATTGCAGCGTAACAGCTGTCCACAGATTGAGGTTGATGTTTGCCTTTTCACTTTTGGGCAAAATTTCTTCAGAATCTTTATGACTGCTAAGAGCAGATTAGGATTAGGAATCCTAGGAGCAGTTTAGATTAGTGGAAGACCTGAAAGTGTCTTTCTTTGAAATATTAGAGAGAAGCTGTAGGTGTAATTTCATCAGTCTCATTAGTTACCCAGGAAGAAGAAATACAATGGTAGAGACCCTTCGGTTTATTCAGAAAAGGTAAAATACATGTTTATTTCTAGAAGCTGAAGCCAGACGTTCAGAGCAGAAACAAAAAAACTATTTACCTTTGTTAGTGACTATTATAGTGTTCGTTTAAAAGAATTAGAGAGAATTCTCTTGTCACTGTTGACTTTCAGTCAAGGTTGGACTTTGGAAGATACTTTTATCAAAGGGTAATCCTGTGGCGTGTGTTAGGTGAACAGTCATACTGGGTACCACAGATAACCTTGCTGACTCTCAAATTATGAGAAAATTTCCTGTAATATTTGTCGCATGATCAGCTTCTACAAAAGCATTTGTAACATACAAAAATTATTACATGGTTTCTCTTTGTTTCCTGGGCAGTATTTCCTGGGTTTAGTTTACATTGCAAGGATGCACATTTATAAACTGTTTGCACCTCTTTCTTTTGTGTTTATTGTTGCTAATTTTTATCTTGACTGAAAAAGTGGACAGTGAATTCATCTACCACAGGTTTGTACAAAATTAATATAAAGGTTAATTCTTAGTTTTCATTGTGCATCTCCAAAACATACTTATTTATTTTGCAAAGTTTCCTTTCATCATTAGATACTCATACATTTTTAGAAGAGGGCATTGTTAGGAAAGCTGAATTCCCTGAATTTTGGATTGTGGGCTGTAATGGCATCAATTTATATGTAGTAAGACACATTCTCAATATACCTAAATAAAAATTTCCACTTGTAGTCCTCATTTCTGAATATTTTGTCTGTCTTAGCAAAACTAATTTGCTGATCTGTTAATACAAATTTTTTCATTAATTTTTGTTTAACATCATTAATATACTATTTTAGCAGTCATCCCAGCTTCTATTTACAGGCATTATCCAGGCGTTTGGGTAGAATTATTCATGGACAGCTAGACCAGGAAAACCGTGGGGTGATTTTTACAGAAGCCTTTGTGTCCCGGCATCGAGCACGCATTCGTGGTCTCTTCACTGCGATTACTCGGTAAATTGCAGCACTTGCAACCATATATTCAAATGTTTTTTACCATAGGTCTTCATGAACCAAATTCACTTGTGGTTGAAAAGAAAACAAAGACCTATGGATAGATTTATTCAAGTGTAGTTCAGTTCCTGAGCTGAAATATTTAGTTATATTAGACTCACTGTTTTGAAATGGGGACCTCCTTTTGAAAGGAGAACAAGCGAAGTTTAACAATATGCAGCATACTTAAGTTTTTTGGCTGAATAAAATGTTCATCAGTAGTTCTTTAATTTGTTTGGAGACTATCTATCCTCACTGTCATTCCACTGGTCCCCAGTCAGTAACATGCTGATGTCTACCCACTACATGTGATTATAGATAATTTTTCTTACTAAACATCAGCATAGCACCCTGGGGCTGAGATATTATGTAGTTTTGTCCATCTGGAGTAACATCTCATTTCTAGATTCTCCACATCAATTTCAGGTCATTAACTTACATTGTTTTGTTTTTCTTTTTTCCAAGGCCTACACCTGTAAGTAACTTGATCACTCGCTATGGATTTCAAGAACATTTACTTTACTGTGAGTTTCATTCAGACTGTTTTGTATTTTTGTTAGTTAATTCATAGATTTTTCATTACTAGAAGTGTCCTTTCAAAGAAGCATTTTAGTATATAGCCTTAATTCTGGAGTAAAGAACAATACGTTTCTCTTCAGTGTAAAAAGTGTTAAACCTTTTGTGCTATCCATAACTGAAGAGATGTTTTCTGTATCTAAAGCAATGAACGCATGCGTTGATGAAATGCCTCTGGGGGCAGAATGATGCAAGTACAGTACTCATTTTGTCATCTGTTTTGTTATTTGCCCTTAGCTACTCACAGTTTTATCAGTGAAGCACACAAAAGGGGACAGATTTTATGTAGCCAAATGGCATTAACTGCTCTGGATTTTATTTACTGACTTCTCTGTGATTGCAGAGGCAGAGCTTTTGTTATGCTCTTAGTTAAATGTCTTTATATGCTGAGAGATAAAGCATATCCTTAAACTGTTTGTTTTTATTTTCTGCAGTTCCTTTTTAAAATAGAAATGCATAAAGATTTCCTACACAACTGCTGAAACTTTTACGCAGTACTTAATAGTTTCTCACTTCTAATGTTGCAGCTTTTCTTTGACAAGCCCCTCCCGTCTGTCCAAAATGCTGCTTCAGGCATCATTAGTCTTGTGTGCTGGCTGACCAAGTGTTGCTGGTCTTGGGAATCTTTTAATGGTTTTCTCTATCTCTTGTCATGAAAGTTAGTATGTCTCTTTTGTTTGATTGGGTCTTTTTGCCTTCAGGGCATTGCACCCTTTAGTTCCACTATAATATCTCTCCGCTGACCTTGTTCTTTGCAACAAGCTTATTCATTAAAAATTAAAATTGTAGCATTTAAATAAAATCATATAAACACTCTACTTTCATGTAATGAATTTAAGGTTTCCTCTTTTTTTTTTTTTTTTTTTGGAATGTGCCACCCAGGTATTCATAGATTAAAAAGAAAATCTGTTAAACTGCATTATAGTAATGTTGGAGTACCCAACAAATTTCAGTATGTGGTTGCAGTCTTTTTCAGACAGGTCCTGCAAGTACATGAACAAGTTTTGCTCATGTACAGAGTAGATGTGAATTGAAGTTCTAGTGTTTTCCTATCACCAGTAATCATCACAACGGCTAAGTGTATTTCTAGTGCTTTATTTTTCTTAATTTTTTTTTTAGTGAGTTTGTTCATTTTTTTCTTCAGTTTTTCTTACTGTTTGCCATTTCCCCTGCAGTTTCATAAGTTTCAAAGACCTTTTTACTCACTATCAGAGCACATTTGATTTTATTCTATCCATTTGCTGAGATACCATTTCAATTTCTCAAATGCTGGAAACATGAATAATATCATTTAATGATGTTACTTATACTCTTTCCTTTTTATGTTTGTCATTATTAGCAATGTGTTTTAAAGTGGTCTTGGTCAGTTTTGTGTCTCTTCCAGAAAAAAAAAAGTAACTTCAGTGTACTGTTTGTATAATTTGCAAACAGCTAATTAATTAATCAACACTTAGTGTCAGACAAGATAAGCAATATTCTTCGGTTCTATTACATAGCTGTGCTGCTATTAATGTTAAGCTGGCATAAAGTTACAGAAAATAATTTTAGAAATAAGAAACTGTTTAAGTTAAAACACTAATTACAAAGCATAATGAAAGCACAGATGTTCTTTATTTCTGAATATTCTGTTGCTGTTGTAGGACAGGCATGAAGGGATGCTTATCATCTCTACCAGACTTTGATGGAGACTTAATAAAACTACAAACTACTCAATCACCTTTAAAAATAAGTGTGAGATTACAGTAGTTCTGCAAGGGTCCTGTTGTTTTGTTTTAAAACAAAAGACTGTCTAGGCATAATTGTAATAATAGCTATGAAATCTCCAATGAAAGCACCTTCTTTGCCCTGGAGTTTAGTTTTAGAATTGGCACTTGAAATAATAGAAAAATTAATTGGCATCTTTACTTCTCCCCCATTCTTTAAAAACTCCGGTTCATTGCTAGTACTCCACAAAATTGTTTGAATATTAAAGTTTTACTCTTTTACCCAAAAACTTTGAACAAAAACAAGTTGAGATTGCAAACTGAGAAGCAGACTGTATTGTCAGACAATTGCTTAAGTAGAATAGGCACATTGACTCTTTTCTAGGGTAACTAAACTATTAGTAAGTACAAAAATCTATGTTTATTTTCAGACTCTGTCTTACAAGCCCCATTTTATACAAGGTAACTGAACCAGAGCAGAACATGATTTGTAGCTCTTGTCTTAGATTATGTAAAGCTATGTCTTGTTTAAATCTGTTTCTTTTTCTTCTACATTTTTTCAGTGTAAGTACTGTTCAGCTTTGTTAGTGGCAGTTGTGTTCAATAGCTGCTAGCTTATAGAGGCCTATCTACACTATAGGCATAGCTGACCAAAAAAAAAAAGCATCATTTAATACGCAGTATTTCTTCTGGAACCAGGTTTTCGGGTAAATTTTCCTGTCTAGGTGAGCTAAACCTCCATGTGCTGTACTAAGCGTGGTGTGATGTTGACTGCTACTCATATTTAATGAGGAAGAAGCTGTACCATGTGATACGATTTAATGTTCTGTTCCAGGGTAAAATCTGTCTTTTAATGAAATAGAAATCAACACAAACTGAGGATAAAAAAGCCATCTAGCAAAGCTCTAGAAATCAGCAGAACTTGGCAGTTGATGTCACTGATTATTTTAATATATCTAGTGAGTTACGAGAAGACAAAAGCAGAACATAGGAGGCAAATCAAATATTCCTGTGCACCTTTAATGGATTAAAATTACCTTATTTAGCATCCAGAAAGGCTTAGTACTTTGGTACTGCCGTTACTAATACGTTCTTTGTCAGCAATATTTGTGCATTATCAGGAGGTTATTATTTGCAACAGCGTGAACATTGTAAACTGTGAAGATGGTCACCAGTAGGAGGTGCTCGCATTTCTGCAGTTTAGGTAGCAATTTTTCTTGTCATTTTAGCGTGTTCAGATGTCTCTTTTTTTCCATCTTGGTTAACATGGAAGCAGTGAATTCGAAGAGAATGTTATTAATAAAATGCTCATATATTTTATTGTCTGGACAGTGAAAGATTCTTTTATGACTATATTCTCTACATTAAAAGCTCAAACTCTCCAGGTATATATTCAATAACAAGTGGTTTGATCCTGCCATTGTGACTCACTCTTTTGAAACGTTGTATGATTTCCAGACCTTCTGTCAAGACATTCTCATTCTCATGAGTGTTAAAAATAATTGATAGAACTCAGAAATGTTTCACTAGAACAAGCACAAACAACTACTGGGTGGGAAAAAAGAAGAAATGAAACAGAGAAAATAATTGCTATGTTTTGATTAATAGATATATTGAAGTGGAAAATAGCGCTTCATTTATTTTCTTCTTGTAGCTGTGCTAGAAGAACTTGTTAACACCGGTCGTCTAAAAGGCACTGTGGTTGGTGGGAGACAGGATAAGGCTGTGTTTGTTCCAGACATCTATGCCAGAACGCAGAGTAACTGGGTGGATTCCTTTTTCAAGCAGAATGGTTACTTAGGTAATTAATCTATATCCGTATAGATAAAATATCTTTCTAAAACTAGTTTAGGTAATTGGTCTTACCCAAACATAGCTAGCGTCTAAAGTGAAATCTTGCAAGAATAAGTGGAAATCAATACAGTAGTTGATACTCCTCTGTTAAAAGACCATCTTGCTTATGATGATGTGTGTTACTTTATCACAAAGAACCCTATTTCAGCAGAGAGAACCATACTGCTAGACAGTAACTTTATTTCTCACAGAGTTACAAATGCTACTTTTATTACTGTTCCAAAAACATTTCTTAGACTGCTCATTGTAGACTTTTCAGATGATTATGGGTTACGCACATGGTTGGAGTTTTAGTCCAAGTGTCCAGATTACGACCAAACTTTGTCTGTTAGTAGTTCAGATAGCCAAGCATGCAGTTCACAGGGAGAACCTTTTCCAAAATAAGATTTGTAGAACTGGAGTGGGTAGCACTAGTGACCTGGTTTGAATCCAAATGAGTCTGTCTAGCTTAAAGCTGAGTGATGCTGGACGACGGTGTTTTAAAACAGGAGCTATGGGAAGATGTGGACCTGAATAAACAGAGGAATGTACCCTTAAGGTCCCAAAGGGCCAATCCTTAAGTAACAGTCCTGCAGTTTGAAAAGTTGCAGCCTAATTTACTGTAGTAGTATTAAGCATTTCTGTAATATTGCTTGACTGATAGAGTATCTGTCAAAGTCTTTGAATGTTTTCAGAACATCTAAGTATAAACTGCCAAATAGTTGAAATGCTTTGCTTGTGATGCGTTGTGTAATTCTACGAGTATATTGGAATAATTTTTGAAAACAAAACATTTTGACATTGTATATATTGTAAATACTGCTCATGTTTTATTAGAATACTTTGTGAAGATATAATCACAAAGATAAACTTAATGGTATAAGAATCTGAAAAAAAATACAGTTTTTCTGAAACTCAGACCAAAATCATGTCCATGATTTAACCTTCATATTTTTATTAACTATATTTAGGTGTAGCTTGTACTGAACTAAGTTTTAGACAGCATCACCTTGCGGCTGCACCTACTTGTATAAATACTTTATGTAATTTGTTTCCTGCTTTCAAAAAAATTACCAGATAAGATCCTGTATGTATATGAAGGTATTTTAAATGTAACAGATATTTAACTATTTTATAGAATTTGATGCCCTGTACAGACTTGGCATCCCTGACCCAGCAGGCTACATTAAAAAAAGATACAAGTCCACACAGCTCTTATTTCTGAAAGCAGCTTGTGTTGGTCAAGAAATTGTGGATCAAGTTGAAGCCTCTCTAGAGGAAGCCATCAGCTCTGGAAACTGGATAGATGTAGCAGTAAGTTGTTGTTGAATTTATTTATTTTGTCTTATTTTTGTGTCAAATGATACTTTATTGAAAATACACATATGTATAATGAAAGTTCCATGTTTTCAAAGAAGAATGTTCAGTTTAAGTAAAATAACAAGTAAAAAGGCATTATTTGCCTTTAAGTTGGTGTGAACAAAAACAGGGGAAGGATGTATCAGTATTCAGTTCATAGATACCTAAGACTAACTTTGATTTGAAAATTAGTGCTAATGTATTCTGCTAGACAACAATATATTTCTGTGGGGGATATTTGGAAAAAAGTTTAAACTGAACTCATATGACCGTTTCAGTAAGTAGAGGCATATTAGCCATTTTGTCCTAGCTAAATCCTAATTTTAGGCCTTATAGCACTACTTTGTCACTTGTGAGGAAGCCTGCTGCTGTTTTGTGTTTGGTCTTACTCTGTATCTGTTGAGCTGCATTTTGAAGAAGTTGCTGTGTGTTTTCCCAGAGGTAGCACATATTCTAGAGTAGTGTTGATTTGGGATATTAGAAGATTTAAAGTAGTGTTTTAAATTACTCCTACGTTACTGGTTTAATTTTAAAAGTGCAATATATTCTAAATAATTAACATATGTTAAATGGGGTGTCTGTGGATTCATTTTATCCATGTACAAGTATGTCTGTCCATTCTAGAACAGATTATTGTATGTAAATGATTTTGATTTTCTTTACCCTAGACTCTTCTGCCTAGTTCTTTGTCAGTAGAAGATGTTGGGATTTTACTTCAGCAAGTGATGAGATCTTTAAACAAAAATTCTTCAGGCTTAGTCTTCAGTGACACGATTGTGGTCAGTGAGAAATTTCTAAGCAGCTGTGCTGATCTATTTTCTGATATGATGCAACAGAAAGCTGAAAAGGTACATACAGGTTTTTTTGATCAAGATGCAATATACATTAGATTAGTATACTTAAAAATGGCCAAATGGCTTAAAATTCTCTGTATGTATCTTTTGTTGCTGTGTGTATCTGTTTGCTGTTAAGTGCATGTTCTTCATTTTAGGAAGTGAAAAATAGCCCTGTTAATTTAATCACTGAAGAAGATTTAAAACAGGCTTCTGGTTTAGAGAATTCCTATGCTAATAAAAAAGACAAAAAGGATGAAAGAAGGAAGAAACCAACGGGTAAGGCATCAATATTAGTGTAAGCCAAAAAAAAAAAAAAAAAGGTTTGTTTAGCCTTGGAAACATCCAAATATAAAGTTACTATATTTGTAGTCCATTAGTTGCCTCCAGTCCATTGCTGAAGATACTTAAGAAATAATCCAGCTACTTTTCATTATTATACTGTAGTTGTAGATATATCTGAGCTATGTCCATGATAACTAATTTCAAATTTAGAAGTGTAGAGGAAGTACCATAAAGATACCTCGAGTTAGTCCAACACGAGTCAGCTGGCGTTAGAAGCAAGGAATCTATGTTCATTTATTAGTGTATACAGTATGGTCACATAAGATTAAGTTGCGCAGAGGACTGACCAAACCAGTATTAGCTCGAGGATGTCTACCATTTTCTATTACACAGTGTAGATATACTCTTACTCCACTTTTCAGGGATCCAGGAAACTTAAAAATATTTAATAATCTTGAGAAGTTTCTTCCAAAATCACTGTCTAAAATGAGAAATTAAGTAGTAAGATGGGGGTTTTTGGAGAGTAATGTACATCTTTTCTGAGAATCCCATGCCAGGCATTTTTCTATTGTTTGCACACATAACAGTTATTTGGAGATTCACACAGTTTACTTTAAGGTATATTCTGGGTTAAATTAATCCCAAGCCTTACTCCATTTATATGGTGGCTGTTTGGAATAGATCCACGTGTCTAGACATGTTCATATCCACAGGTAACGTATGCTGCACCATCAGCAAGCACTACCCTTAAGTGCTTTTTTGCGGACTGTTAAGTATATTATCTTAAAACAGTCACCATCACGATTTGAGGATTAGATGTTGTTATTGTGTAATGGCAAAATGTGGCTGATGCCACATTGCCTATCTTAACGTCTGTGCATGACTGGATCAGTATCTGCTGTATAAGCCTTACCTGTTGTGATGTAATGTTAATGCAATTCATATAAATATGGATTCTGTCATGTATTGGATTAATGAAAATTTTCAGGATAATTTCTCTAAGGCCCGTTTGCAATACCTTTTGCAGCAGTCTGTTACAAACAAGTATCTGTAGGGGCATGTACTCTTGTAATCCTTTCTGTAGGTTACAGTCCCTGTATCCTATTGTCATAAAATATGGCTTTTCTGGCCGTAGTTCCTCCTGCTTCATCTCTTGGTGGATAAGATCTTGACTGCAGATTGCAGCTTTTTCTGTATGGCTATTAAAGTGGAATACGAATGAAGGGACTGTATTTCCAAAATAACTTATATTGCACAGTTGACAAACAGCTTGTATATGTTCAGCTAAATGCAGTTACGTTTCAAATAAGCTTGTGAAAAACACCAACTCTTTTTTTTGGAGAGGTCAAAAACTCAGAAGGTCTCTCAAGTACACTGTACACTGCTAGCTGCAAGCAAACTAGTTGCTGTTCTTGCAAAGGAATGCTTAAAAATCCATCCATAGCATATAACAGATGCAGTTAGCTTTGTGAGCAGTAGCATCTTGTCTTTGTTGTTTCCTTTTCTTAAATGACAGTACTGCTACATAATGTAGTGACTTGAAATCTTGAACCTTATATTTAAATGGAAAAATAATTGCTTTCTCAAGACTTGGTGCATGTATAGAACCAATTACTCTGGAGTTTGAATTTCTTTCAAGTGAAAAAAAGAAGGGAACAAGCTGTGAAAAAGGGAACAAACAGCAGAACAGCTTGGCTTGTGGAAAGGGATTGTTGCAAATTGAGCTCCTGTCTGCAGTGTGAATATATGGCTTACAGTACCTATGAACAAAGTAATTTGTTATGTTTGTCAGAACTAGAATGTTGCATTGCTTTATAGTCATCTAGGCATAGTCGAAAAAGAGTTAGTGTTCTAGTTAATTGAATGCACACTTACAATAATATTTTGGATAAATGCGTGCTGTGTAGGATTCTTTCTCTGAAAGTTAACAAAGTTCTATTATCAGGGCTGGTTTTGAGTAGCTCAGTTATTTAGCATCACTGAATAAAAATGCTAAATGCTTACCAAGTTGCTATGTTCACCCAACAGAAATTGTCCCATTACATTACTCATCTGTTTTCAACTGGAAAAAGATATTGCTCTGGTTTTTTTTAATGATATGTACATTTGATATGATTAGTGTTTGTGTTCATTAATGACATTAGCTTAAACAAAGCTTTGACTCAGTTGCTTTCTTAAGAACGAAAATTTATGGCCCTAAGATTCTGGAATATGTGTTGTTGGTTATGTTTAGAATCAGGTTGTGTTTTTTTAATTCGGCATTAACAAGTAATGCAGATAAATTACCACAATATTGTAAACTTTTTTTTAAGTGCTAGAACTTTACTGTGTACTAAGCAAATAATATTCCACCAGAGGGCAGTGGAAGCACGAGAGGAGGAGGAGGAGGAGGAGGAGGAGGTGGTAATGCGAGAGAGATCAAGATTAAGAAGACCAAGAAGAAAGGAAGAAAGGATGCTGACAGCGATGAAGAGTTGCAAGCAACTAGCACAGGTTTGTCATTTTATTTTTAGCACTATCTACTCATACTGACAGGTTTTTATCACCTGCTTTTCCACATCTCTATTTTTCCCCACGGTATTGGTAAGGTCAAGTAAAATATCAAAGAATTTGAGAACACTATTCCATTAGAATTCTATCAATGGATATGATATTGCTATCTAAATGAAATGGGCATACCCTATTCACTGAATAGTATAATTTAGTCTTTAAAGGAGAAATTTAAGTAAAGGAAATGAGAGCAGGTGGCTTGGTTTTGTTGGTTTTGTTTTTTTAATTTTTAATTTTTTTATCTGATTTTATGTAGGAATGCCTTACATCCTTACATTTCAGGATTAATATTATACTTGGTTTCTTAACACCTGCTGAATAGTGTATGATAAATTGAGAAGTTCTCATTCAGTTCCAAAGCTTAATTAGCTTAAATTAACAAATCATAGCAGTGCAGTACTTAGATGTTTTTCCTCATAAGGATAACATATACAGTCAAAATAAAGTTTTAATTTTTAAAATGTTATTGTAAATAACATTCATCTTGATTAACTGTGACTTCTACATCTGAGCTAGCTACCTTTATAACTATTAACTTTGTAATGGAGGAAAGTAGGCACTTTGAAGGCCTAGTCTATCTCACTTAGTTTAGATGTGTATTACCGAATGACTCTGAATCTCTCCCTATTGGTGCCCATTTCTCTACCTTTACTGTTAGGAGAAGGAGCATGGATGGCTTCCTCAGAAGTAAACTCCTGCATTGTTAGACTTTTAGTGAATAGTGGTTGCAAATGAAACAATCATAATTTTGTGTTATTTCTTTTATTTGATGGAGTACTAGAAATATATACTTCTATTTTATGTATAGTATCTAGATTTTCCATACTGACTGAAAAATACTTTTAAACATGATATTTAAAGTTGTGAAGTACAGCATCTTAATTTTGTATGACACTAGTCTCATAGATTACTGTAATTCACATATACATGAAGTTATTTTTCAAGGCTACTCAGTTACTGAGTAAAACTTGGTAACTAAGTAACTCAGTAACTAAGTGTTAAATTACCTTTTTTTGGTGTAGCCTTTCATGTTTTACAATTGTTGCTGCTTGCATTGCTGTACTGTAATAAACAGGTTGAACCAAAATCCCAAGATAAATTCAGATGTAACCATTCAAATATAAATAGGACCCTTTGAAACCCTGATTTAAGCTCCCTTTCCACCTGTTTATATAGCCTTGTATGTTGTTCATTGCTACTGTGGCACAACTAGGAACATCATTGATTTCCAGTCATTCAGTTTCCTTATGTGCAGAATAAACCTGGTTTATGTTGCATCTGTCATCAACCTGATCTCATTCTTATATATAAAAACTAAACCATTCTTATATATAAAAACTAAATTCTGCAGCATGCAGACAAACTTCATATTTTGTCCAAAACCAAAATACACTTGCACTAATTTGTGTGCATTTACAAGCAGCATGTAATGTGATTTTATTAATAGAACTTCTTGTCTGGGTTAGTATTCTTGCTTTATTGTGTCTCAAATTTTGTACTGTAACGTCAAGTTTAAGATACTCTGTTAGATGATTGTGTACCTTACTAAATGGGGTTTAAAAAAAAACACCATCAACCATGTGAAATCCTTCAAACAGGAACGTTCTATTCAGTTTTGGCATTTTAAAAAACTGTTTGGTCTTGGTGATGTCATCTTTTCTAAACTAATGGATGGGCCAGGCAGTTTGAAATGTCTTGCCAAAAATGCATGTCCTCATACACTACTTAAGTTGTCTATGACAGAAAATAACTTCCAAGTGATCAAAAGATAAATTTTATCATTTTTTCAGATGTGTAAAATTTAACTGTCACGTGTAGTCTTCTCTGGTTTTGCATTGTTGATAATCTATTTCTTCTGTGGAGCTCTGGAGTTTGAGGCATTTCAATGTCTCATGCCACAGAGTAACTACAGCTAAAACTAAATATAATGTTTTCTCAATGAATGTTGCTCATGGCCGTTACAGGTAGAAATAAGCAGCCAGAGTTCCCTTTTATGTCACAAGAGGAAATTCAGGATGTTTTAAAGACCCGCATGCAGGATTGCCCTGAAGAGCTTATTACAGAACTTGCCGAACATCTAATAAGGTAATTTCAGTAATTCAGCTGGAGTTAGAAAGTCTGTGATTCACTTCAGATGAATCTTCTCTTCAGTCTGTTTCCTTGCTTAGAAAAAAATGTTTTGCTGATGGAAGTGAACCACAATATTCTTTTTCTATACAGCTTCATGTTACCTACTTGCTTATGTATTAGAAAGCCATGCTGGCGCAGTGATGAGAAATAATGGTTAAGCTTAGCAGTAGGTGGTTCTGCGTCCTTTTGTCAGCAAGCACATTTTCAGGTTCATTCGTGTATTTCCACCCCCTTACACTGATCCATGTTGGGGTTTCACCAGTCCCATCTTCTGTACAGCCCTTGGTATATGTTCATGTTCCCTGTCTTTTGTGGCTCCACCTGGTACCTGTGTGAACTGGGTAGTAAGCTGGGTCAGCAAACTGATCTAAGTGAAGGTGAATAACTTCTTTTAAAAGATGTTCCATATAAGAGAGAGGGTGTGAATATGTGTGTTCAGGGCAAAAAGGACATGATAGGACTGTAATAGCCCAAGCTTGAATACGCTTAGGAGTACAATGGTAACTACATCTTTATAAAGATGTGTGCTATTTTAGTGCAACTTAAGTCTTTACCTCTTACAGCTCTTAGTGATCTGGAATTTGCCCACAGATCCCTGAAAGAGTTGAACAGCATTGCTTCTAGAAAATCGTTTCTATCTTTCATCTTCTTCCCATTTAGGAGTTGTTATGAGTTAAAACCTTGGCAAGCACTTACATACCATGCATACAGTAACCAATAGTACTTCTGCAATTATAAAAGTACATTTTAATTTCCTAGTGCTTTTTTTCTGATTTCTATTATTGGCTTTTTATTTATCACCATTCTGGGGCATTCATGTCCCCTTCATTTACTGTGTAATAAGGTAGCTTTTTCTATTGCTGATATATTTGGAAAAACCTTCTACAGTTTTACACTTTGCTTAATGTTCCCTTTTTCTTCTTTCTCCTTCCCTCTTCTAAGACCTTTAACAAAAACTTACCAGGAGGTTGTGCGTTCTGTTTTTACGTCTTCAACATCTTCTTCTGGAGCTAGCAGAAGACAGACTATGAAGGACTTGCAGGAGGAATTCTCAAACTTATACAACAACATTCGGTTATTTGAAAAAGGAGCAAAGCATTTCACAGGTACAATAAATATATACTTTAAAAAATTAATATGCTCCTTCAAAGATATTGGGTTTATTCTAGAATCTACATTCAAGGTCAAAGAAGAGCAACAGTTTAAACAGGAAAAACTTAGAGATATGTTTACACTGCCTAACACTGACCTTATGCTGGAGTACATTGATTTGCACACCAACTGAAATACGTTCTCTTTATGTCATATCCACAGTCTGTCAAGATAATTGTGGGTTCTTGTCCTTCCTTCAGAAGTGCTTGCATCTCTTCTCAGTTTTTATTGTCTGGGGAAAAAAAAAAAGAGGGGGGAATTTAAAAAAATATATTGGTAAGCTTACTTCATTTTGTCACCTGTGCACTAATGAAAGAATTGAATACTAACTGATTATAAGAAGCCCCTGTTAAAACCTCTTTGAGGTCTGATACTGAAAGTAGCTGCTTCTTGTGGGTAATTTTTCAAAAAGGTATAGATGCATTTTGCAGTGGGTTACTTTAGCTACCTGTATTTTGTGACAGAAAAGTTGCATTAGGAAAATATTTTAGACATTTCCAAGGTTCTCTGCTGTATTCAGCTTTCTTATAGAACTTTCCCTGCAGAAAACTTATAACAAAAGGAAACACTAGCAAAAAACACCAATATTCCTATGTTTAGGAATAAATGGATTTATTTCTGATTAGCCTCTGTTCTTGTACATGTGTTCTGTAGCCTCTTTTTTCTAAAATTCTACTGTTTCAGTCTTAAAGTCATCTGCCTCCTCTTCTGTTTAACTGCTTGTTCTATAGACTTTTCCTTCACATACTTTATACTTGTTGATGGATAGCAGTGTTTTTTCATCAGTTGTTCAGGAGGATTGTACAGGGAAAAGTTTACTGCTCATACAGATACACCTTTGAAAGACTAACAATGCATTAAAATGTGCTTATAGACCTGAAAGCTCACACTTTTCACTGAAGAATGTTCCATAAGCAACTGCAAATGAGCTATGTTAGCTTCATGTATCCAGATAACTTTCTGATACTGCTCATGGTTGATAGAGTCCACATTTTAGGAAGTGCTGTGATAACTGTCATAGGAATCAGATAATTATGAGAAGTTACTTTTAATCACTTACTTCTTTTAACAGATGAGACTCAGACTAACCTTGCCAAACACCTGTTGAAGACTGTCTGTACAGATATTACAAATCTTATTTTCAACTTCCTAGCATCTGATTCAATGATGACAACCGAAAATTATTCTACAATCACAAGTGAGGTACACAGATAACAGTTCCTTTTTAACAGTCTCAAGTAGATCAGTGATGTTTATTTAATACTTGGTTATCTTCTGTTTAAATATGCCTACAGCTAAAATGGTAATTATTATTACAGATTATTTCCATTCTTGTCTCATACAGGTCCGGACCAAGATTTTAGGTAAATTGCCAGAAGACACCAAAGGTCCTTTAACTAAACTTCACACTTCCCTGAATGGCAAGGTAAAGTGATCCAGAATCTTTGAGTTAAGATTTTCCATTCTGCTGATACAATGCTAATAAATAGCTGACATACATAGCGTAGTACATAACTGTTGCTGCTGCTGTGAAGGATGAAGGCAAAATAATCTTTTCAATTTGTGTAAGTCAGTGAGAGCAATTACATTTTCATATCTGTGAATTTTAAGAGGTGAAAACCTGATCTTACATTTTGATACTGGCAGTCACCTAGCTCTTTGCTTCCAGATGGAATCCAGTGTGTCTTTTATGTGCAGGTGAGAAAAGTAAAAGCTGAGAGAGAATCTGCAGTTTAAAATTGTTGATATTTCTTGTATTTTGTTCCTGAAGTTCCTGATTGTTCTCCTATGTATTTCTTAACAAGTAAAATCCTGGATATTTTTTTTAAAAACTTCAGATTATGGCAGTGTAAGTACAAAGGAAAGTAATTTATTAATTCTTTTATGCAAAAGGCCATACTGATATGTTTCTTAAGCAAAAATATATCTAAATAATTGTAGAACGTGTTCCTTTTTTAATTCCACTTTTAAGACTAATGGATTGTAGTTTGTTTTAGTATTTAAGTATATGAACTATTGGAAGATGAATAAACTTAACTTCTATGAAATACTTTTTACTTTCTCTTTTGTAGTTTATTCCAAATGTATTCCACAGTCATCTGTTTGTGTGATTAATTATGAACAGTAATTAACCTTTTTTATAATCTGTTAACACAGGTTAAATATTTATATCATTTTTTAATAGAGCATAGAAGATTTTCTTTCATGCCTTGATTCTACAGTGGATATTTGTGGTATTATGGTGAAAAAAGGAGACAAAAAGAAGGAAAGGTACCTTAATTTTATTTATTCTATGCACAGTATGTGAAATGTAGCTCTGTTGCCGCAAAAATGTTAAGATGGTTAGTTTGGTAGCAATTGCACAGAATGTGTAAGAGGCACTCTTTTCTTTCCCAGCTGTTTATCTGAAAAATACAAAGTCAAGCAGTCCTAATTACATGGGAGAAGGAGGAGGGGAGAGTTCATGTTTAGCTAATTTGTTTGACTCACTGCTTACTATGACACAGTTTATAAATTCTACAGGGGGCTTTCAAAATGTAAGCTACACCAGTGCTAGCTTTTTTTTTTCTTAACGTGGAATTTCACATAAAGAAATGGTCAGTCAGTAGAGAAAATTAAAATTATTTGAAGTTAGATATGTTTTAGAGTCTATTATCAACTGCTATAAGAGAGAATGAGAAACATATTTTTATATAACATATTCCTGTTCCTTAGACAAGTCCTGTTTCAGCACAGACAAGCTCTGATTGAACAGCTAAAAGTCACCGAAGATCCAGCTCTTGTTCTGCACCTGACATCAGTACTGTTATTTCAGTTTTCAACCCACTGTATGCTTCATGCGCCAGGAAGATCAGTACCACAGATCATTAATTTCCTAAGTGGCAAGATCCCAGAGGTATTCCTTTCTAGCTTTTTAAGGGGAAAGTGCCTTTTTTCTATGGCAAAACATAAAGACGTGTCTTATACTATTTTTGCTGCATAAGACAGGCACCTTTGTGTTTCATGTCTAATCATTACTTTATGTACAGAATATAGCATTTCTCTTATCTGTGTTGTATATTAAATCTATTATTTCAGGGATCTGTCTTCAATAATTTTTTAATAAAACTAAAAATCACTCTCTTATTAGTACTGTAGCTTTTACTTTTATCCATAGAGACAGCTGTGTATTGGGGAATTTTGTAATTCTTATAACTAAAAATTTATACATGCTCTTTCCTCCCAGCTAGAGAGCATGGTTGCTTTTTAAACTTTTGTAATTCAGTTTTAAAGAAAGATATACCTCCTCAAAAGTAAAAATATTGACATTTCATTTTCTAAACTTCCAAAACTGGTGGTCTTTACTAACTGCATTGCTTTCCTGCTTCAGTAGTTTATTGTCCTGTTCTTGCAGCATGGATGCACTTCCATTTTTCTGCCTCTTCAAATGTCTCTCAGAATTTAGGTTTTTAATTCAGACCTTTAATGAAAGGTCTGTGTACCTTCTCTGTAACATTGACATTCCTTTGGTTTGTTCTGTTTTTTCCCCTCAGGATCAGCATTCTCTATTAGTCAAATACCAGGGATTAGTAGTGAAACAACTGATCAGCCAGAGTAAGAAAACTGAACACGGAAACAGTGACACAACAGATAAACTGGAAGAGGAGGAAGGAGCAGATACCATTCGAAAAGAGCTGCAGGAAATCACTAACTCTATCAAAGATCTTGTTCTCAGACCTAGGAAATCTTCTGTAACAGAGGAATAAAATTATTATTCAGTGCATCCACATCCATGATACATCCACATCCATCAGATTTTATTTTTTTTTTATCCTGAAGGGAAGCATAGCAGAAAATGCTTGACAAACTTTAAAATTTGGCTTCTAACTATTGCAAGTCATAGCCAGGGAACACAGTTGTTGGTTGATGGTGGGCAGACAGAATTTTGTTACGTACTACTACAATGTACGTGTAACACACTGTAAATATAAGTGTGACAGCACAGTTTTGGACACTATGGGTATGAAATTAGTGTTTTTTAATTGGCGTCTTCATCTGAGGCCTCAAGAAATTGTTATTCTTCAAATAACAGTGTATTCTGTTCCATACACACTCACAGGCTTATAGTTTACTTCTCTGATTTGGATTTATAGTGATCTAAGGGTTGCATATAAGCCTGTATATCTTAATTTCAAATACTAGTTTTGAAACATATACTGATACCTAATAGTATAGCAATGAAGGGCCATCTTTACTTTCTGGTATCATTAGTGGATGTTTTCAGCTTCTGTTCACTGTACCGCAACAGTAAAAGCATTGAGTACCAGTAGATCTTGCTAAACTTAAGAGAAGTGACTCAGTACTAATGTGAGTTTCTAAATGTACTGAAAGCTTATGAAAATCAGCACACTCATGCTATTAATGTATTCTGTTAATGTCCCTAATAGCTGTTCATTTAAAACTTGTGATTCGGACAGAGGATGTGATACCCTTTTGCATTGGTATTTTGGGAGTGGATAAATACTTTTACACCTGCCATATTTTACATGCTCTATGTTCATTCAGTGGGCCCGTGGAGTTCTTTAGTCCATTTCCCATAGCAGTTAGAAGCACTTGCTCGCATTTTGTCAGCTCATTGAGAGAACTTGTGGTATTCTGTTTATTCTGAGTTTCTTGAAAGGAATTTAGTTTATGATCTCTCTACATAAACTTTATAGACTGAAGTATTTACTAAAGTGTTTCCTTCAAATTTTTTACCAGCCTTATTTTTACACGAGGGGTACTTTATGTCTTCAGGAAAGTGAAAAAATGTGTAAAATGGAGTTCTGCCACTATTAATGACATAATTTTTATATGTCAAACATACTTCTAACTTATTTTTAAGTGAGGAAAATTTGCAAACAGGAAATACTCTAATTGTGTTACTTAGTAATGCCCATTGTTTTCATGTATGTAATCTCAGGTTTTTGCATAAAATGAAGTTTCAGTAGTAAGACAAGGAAGAGTTCATTTCACTAAACACGTCATTTACCCATTCTTCCCAAAATTCTTTCATGCTGAACGAAAGCAGATTATGTGCAAGCCCTACTCTGTTCAAGTCTTTCTGGTTTCAAATAGTTCACATATTCTATAAGCTTAATCATAAATATACCCAAGCCTGCAACTGCAACAAATGACAGTTGAAGAGACCAAGTACAGAAGCTCAGTAACAGATTAACCAAGGTTAAGTTAATTTTGATAAGGTAAAAAATTGAATTTTATACATATATAAAAGGCAGTAATGTTTAACAATGTTCACATCAGTGCTGATCTTTTACCAACTGTAAGGCAAAACAGTTTGCTAGTTGTAAGGCAGAAGCAAAGGCAGTTTTTCTTTTCTTGGCTGGAGGCTATCATAGCTGATAATAAAGGACAATGAGCAGGCTGTTTAACTGTGTTTAAGAAATGGAGTTTGCATACAGGAAATAGGTTTGATTTCTTGTTATTTAGCCAGAATAATTATTAAGTTTCTATACTGAATGTAAACAATTTTATATGACATTGAGCTATTTTGTAAATAATATGCCATATGACATTCTGTATGCAACTTTGAAATTATTTTAATAACATTAAATGATGAAGTATTTAAAATGCATTCTGCTAATTTAACCAATGGTTGACCATCTTAAAACTTGCAGCTTTCAAACAGCAATTGGTAATACACACCATTTGATTTAACATGCCATTCTGAGTGTCCCTGTAATTTTGTTTGATACTGTCTCACGCTGGAATAGTAATGAACTTATTATAAAATTTACTATATCATATGTTAGACTTGCTATATTGCAGCCAGTGTTATAAGAATGGTAAAAACATGCATTCTTTGATACAAGGGAAGCACTAAAATTCAGAGATAGCTTCTGGCTACTGACAGAATTCAAGGAGATGTAAGCTGGAAAACATTCCCAGATATTTTTGTTGTCTCTTAGATGTGGAAAATCAGTCTTCAGTTTATTGTACAGAAGTATTTTGAAAGAGAAGGAAAAGGAATATTCACAGTTCTCTCAATATTTTGCTAATTCATGAGGTTTTTCCTCTCCTTAGGAGGAATATATGCAGGAGGAAGAATAATCTTATCTTAGAGGTGCAGTTCACAAAACAAAACTGCCCTTTGGAATACCTAGGAAAATGAAGGTCAATACAAAGTATACAAATTAACACTTTTACTTTGTTTTTAAGTATTTAGTGTCAGCTTCTCATGCCTTTCACCTATGATATGTGAACACTACCATTATATTTTTATAGACTTAGAAAGCTGACATGTATATATGCATGTATGTATATATACGCAGCTATATATAATTATGCATCTTGTAGCCTCATTTGCTGCTACTCTCAGCAAATGGAGATAGGTGCATTAACCATAGGTAGAATAATACCTTTCTCAGCAATAGCCTTTCCCTGTTTTTAAGTGGCAAAATGTGACTTGTAGCTGGTTATTTGTGGTTCTGCTAGAAATAAGCAAACTGCTGCTCTGTTAGAACTTGAAGCCTTCTTTCCAATTCTCTTGTTTCGCAGCTTTTTTAAAAAAAAATTGGGACAGGTTTCTAAGTAATAGCACTGGGATTTGTCTGCGTGAATCCATCTTACAGCTTGTTCAGATAAAACTACTGTACTTCTGTTTTCTATGTAGGCTCATGAGTAGGCTACTCATGCAGTGGTTGCTTTTTCAATTTTTTTTCTAGTAAGTAACAGTTACATTTTCCTTAGGCCAGGAAAATGGAATTTTCTGGAAAACTGGGTAGATTTGGCAGGGTGGGGGGTTAATAGGAAGTTTAGTACTCTTGGAGAAGACACAAGAGTGACTGTACTGGGTCAGATCAAAGGTATGTGTAGCCCACTATTATGTCTCCAGCAGGGGCCAAAAAGTGGATGCCTAGGGAGGAATACAAGAACAAGGCATGTAGTGGTTTTTCCCTTGAGTGCCTTTTGAGCCGCCAAATATGTGCTACTCAAACTTTTTGAATGATGATTGTACTTTAAACATAGAAAATTGTAATTATCTGAAGCTTTTGGATAAACAGGGTACTTGTGAGAGCAGAATTCCTTTCTCTGCTGACCCAAATAACAGAACACATTCAGTAAATGCCAAAGATCTTTTCTCAGGAAAACACCAAGTTATTTATTTATTTATTTATTTAAGAAATTACTTTTTTTTTTTAATTAACAAAAAATAATAATCTGAATTAGGAAGAGCAACTTGAGTAGTTTAAAGAGAAACACCATTCATTTGATTAATTTCCCAAATCCTCAATATGAAGAGGAAGCTAGGTCAAGACAGGTCATCTCTGGGGACAGATGAAGTAAGCTGCTTCCTATTTCAGGAAGTTCAGGAAGAGATGAGAGCTGTAGGAGACATCATCTACCTGATACTCTGAAGAAGAAGCAGAATTTTTGTTAACCTCTTCAGTTTGCACTGTTGGAAAAAACTGATTCTGTTCTAAATGCTTCTCTAGGCACGTCTTCTATGAACACAGTTATAATCTCTGTCTACAGTTGGACAAATTTGAGGGTAGTCTTTGAAGTTGAAGGAAGTGATGTGCTGTAGGAGGTGTCTACTTCTCTTCCTTTCTGGAAAGAACATATTGCATTAGAAGTATTTCTAAGTGTCATTAGCTCTTTTGACAGATCCGGTTGGGTAATACTTTTGCCTTTCTCTGATTTGTGAACTTCAAAAGGTACTTGGTCAAGAATTGTACTTTCAATTTTCTCTTTCTGGAAGTAAAGGCAGGAGGAAGCTATCATGATTCTCACTCTGGACTAAAATTCACACCTAACTTGTCCTCTCTCTTCTCAATCTGCAAAAATCACAAGCTTGAAAAGTGCTTGATATAAATAAAGCTTATAGTTCATGTAAAAATAGGAGAAAAGAGTTAACTCTAGTTTAAGTATATGACAAAATAAGTGTCTGTAGAGGTTTAATAAACCAGTCAGCCACAAATAGATGGTCAGTTCTTAGCAATAGTAGTCAGAGTATCAGTCTTACTTGCAAGATACTACCTAGACACAGATAACCTCCAGAACATATCTATCCAGATTTGGCAATTTTACCAAAGTCTTCAGATAACGTAATACATCTTTAAACCATTTATACATTTCCTTCTTTCTTCTATCTGTGATATGAAACAGCTCCCACCACTTGACATTATAGACTAAATGATTCAGATCTATTGGCTCTCAGTTGTGGAAAAAATCTGCCTGGAGGTCAGTCGTGGTTCATACCACAAGCAGCCATCCTTTTTTTCACTCTGCTTAACTTCAGCTTGCATTTTTAAATGGACACAATACCCCTGCTTTCAGCTGCAATTGATTAAAGGTCTGCATCGGGTCTCATGCAAAGTATAAGCACTTCTGTATGCTCCACGCATGTGGTAGACTGTCTGTGAAAGCAGGCTGGCCCTGTTCTGTCGAAGCAAAAAGTGTCAGAGAGGACTGCAATTCAAACAGGGCCAGAACTGAGAAATACTGAGAGAGGACCCAGAGGAGGCCACTGCTGCCACTGATGGTAACACCGTATGAACACCTTCCTGCCTGCTGGAAGAGCGACAAACTGTTCCAGCCCAGCAGCTGCTATAGCAGTGTCAGAGGAGTTCTGCTGGGTCCCCAAAAGTCTCTTCTGAAATTGCAGGACTGTTTCTCCCTCCCCCCATTTCCTGTACACAACAGTCACGCTTTAGTAATCATGACTTTTCTATTTCTTTTCTGATTTACAAGCCTGCATGAGGACTTTTGGATTCATTATGCACACACCAAAGCATACCTGGGGATGAACGATGATCGACCTTTTTTTACTGTTTTCCTTGTACCAAACAGTTTGGGGCTTGGGTATTTTGATTCCCTAGTATTTTTAACAGAAATGCTTTTTTTGTTTTGAGAAATGTCTGAAATATATTCCTTTAAGAACCTCCTACATGGTATGTATTTGCAATTTGTAAACACAGTATGTCAAAGAATGATTTGATTCAGTGGTGAGGCAGCCAGCTATTTGCATGTCATGAGGTCTAAGGGAAACAAACTGACCCTCAGCCTTCCTCCATCCAGCCAAATTCTGATGGGACCCTCAAATAGCTCTGGCAAAGTGTTCTGTTTCTTTTGGACTTGATGAATGCTTGTTTCTGTGAAGACGTGTAATTATTTCTTCCTTTATTTTGCTGCACAAGTTACCAAGAGAAGCAGCTTAAAACCAAATGTGAGTATTGAGGCTCTTTTCCATTATACCTTTATCTGATAATGTTTAAATGTGGTAGTATAGAGGGTACCTAATTTAACATTTTGAGCAAGTAAGCAGGAACTTTTTTCTTCAAACAAAAAACTGCTAATTAGATAAAGAATGCTATACACATCAAAAGTTTTTTATATTCCATACCGAAAGAGATGCTACACCTTTTTTGGATGCAATTGTTTTCATTTTATTAATTGGCTCACTCATTAATTTACGGGAAGATAGTTTGGGGGTTCCTTTGTAATGAAACGAGGATTAGTTTTGTTTACTCCAAAGAACAAGCCAACAAAAAAAGTATATGCTGTTTCCTGTGACATTTGAATCACTATTTTTACCTCTTAGCAAGCTTTCATAGCTATTTGCTATTGCAAGAAAACTTTCTACATAGTAGCTTTTCTGATAAGGTAAGTCACTTGTTTCTAGCAAAACTAATTTTAACACCTAACGTGGACTGTTCTTGCTTTTTTTTTTGAAGTAAAACCAGTTTCCAAGCTGGTGTTTACAGCAATATTTTGACTTGTTATAAAAATAAAGTATCATCCTCAGATTCTTTCTCTGTAAGACACTTTTTTTTATCTTTTAGCTATCACATTTTTAGGATCATAATTTTGGTTTGGAATTTGAAAGGAAAGAGTAGTATTGAAAGGGTATACCACTGTTCACTGAAATAGGGCTGGAAACGTCTGCCTATGTTGCAGAATTGAAAAATAAGTATGGGTAACCATGGAAATATTCCTTAAATTAAAGACTATGTATATTAATTGTACTCCTACATGATTTCATAATGGCAGTCTTTTTTATAAGGAGATTACAATTAAATTTGGACAAAACTCTTAAATACAAATAATATGAATGTTTTAAAGTGTTTTTCTTTAACTGTCCCTATTTTCAAAAGATCTGGTTTTATATCTGGAGCTCGGCACAAATCTCCTACATTTAGAAAGCACATTTCAGATGGCTTTTTTTGTTTGTGGTTGATATTTTCACCCATATTTTTCTTCTGTTTGTGTGATGAGTTGACATTTCTAGAGTATTTTAGCAGAACAGGCTGTAACAGAGTTAATATATTAATGTTATAACAGATTGCTGATGGTCTTGCCATGTAATTTTATTGCAGTTTCACAAGTCTCTTTGATTCAAAGTTGTGTAATAGGTAGAAACTTAAGATGGCATACTGAACTTCTTGTAAGATTAGAGCAAAATGAAATCAAAAGCTGCTTGAAAGAGATTCTGATCAGTTCTGACCTATGGTATCTCCAGGTTATTTGCAGGCAGTCATATTTTATGAAGTGTCTATTTTTGGTTGACTTAGTAAGACATATGTTCTGTAGGCTATATAGCAATAAGCCCAGCTTTCTTCTTTTCTTTCCATATCTGAGTTTCATTTCTCAAAAAAAGTTTTAAACTTTTAGTGTTACCTATCCATGCACAGCCAGAAAGAAATACGAAAATTTTAACCAGCATGCTTCCAAATGTCAAGCCCAAAATCAGAGGGTGAAATTCTGACCCTGTTCAAATGAGCAGCACTCCTGGCAACTAAACAAGCTCTAGATGTTGTTCAGGCTTTTAGATCACCTGAGAATAAAACTGACCTGAGTTTTTCTGTACACTTTCCTGCCAGCTAAGAGTAAGATGATGTCTTATGGCTAATTTTAGGATGCTCATAAAACTAATGATTTCCAGTTCAGCTGTTCTATTAAAATATCTGGATCCCCAAGTTTGGAAGTTGGCAAAATGCTGCTGATGCTCCACTTGAGCTCCTGCAGCAGAATTCATTCTTCTGGGAAGAGAGCGTGCAGCTCTACTGAGAAAGGAAGCTGTGAACTCCTTGTTTCATGTATTTGTATTTTCCTGTAAAACAGAAGCGGGATGAAATAAGGATGGGTTTGTAGAAATACGGCAACATTAGTCCAGAAACACTGAATTGATATATTAAAAATAAGTTAATAGAATTCTATAGCAGAGATGCAGTGAGGGACAAGACTGTTACAAATGCTAACTAATGTCCCTTGGCTGCCTCTATAATGATGGCTAATTTAAGTTTCTGCTGGGAATCACCCTGCAGAGGAATTTATCTGTCTCTTTTAACAATAAATAGTGCCTTGTTCATTAGCCTCAGTAGGCTTAGGTTAGCTTTTGTGAATATCCCCATTATTCTCTGATATTGTACAGTATACATCAGCTATCATCTCTTTGTGTTTCTCTTTCTTAGACTGAGTTTTCTTTGATTCCACTTCATTCATGTTAGTAGGTTACTTTTCTTCTCAGCTATGGTTGCTTTTGAGTTTGAATTTTTCTAGGTCCTCATAGAAGGACTGGTAAATTCTTGCACATCTCAGCATATTATGGATAATGTATCTGAACAGGCTGCCCTAGTTTGTTGCTGGCCTCATGCTTAGATGCTTATAACTCAAAAAAATATTCATTTTCTTGTGACGTGTTTGTGCGTAGATAGCAGAATTGATAGAAAGAATGACCTAGTGACAGAGCACGGCGTAGCTGTTGACAGAACACACACACAGGAGACCAGAATTCAGTCCAGAGTGACCTCCAGCAAGTTGTTCTGTGCCTCAGTTCCCCATCTGTAAACTGGGTTGGTTACACTGGGGAGAAAAAAATGAGTTAAAACAATGTTATCCAAAACCATCTGGAAACAACCCAAATTCAGTGGAAAATCCTTCATAATTAGGAACTCTCTCAACCGCTGTAGTCCTAAGAGGTTTGACACAAAACTGGAAAAATTCCACCCAGAACATTTTGCGTAAGAATATTAATCATAACCTCAGAGTCATTAAGGACAATTGCAAAGTTCACAGCTGGAACATTTTGTTGCTTGACTAATTTTGGAAGTGCTTTCTACCTCTAGCACTCTAAGTTGACCACCTGGCAACCTTTGTACAGTGCTTTTAACTATTCCAGGCCAATGCCACGGACACAGCCTGATGAGGAGACCCATCTAATGGCAAGGGCATAGTGACTGGCTTCTTTCCTTCCTACTCCTCCAGGTTTGCTCTCTGACCTTGAGCAAGTCAGTTACTTTGCTTTCACAAGTATTAACCTTTCCTGTAGACAAGTATCTCACAACTGTGTTTTAGGATTATTGTTGCTAGAAAAGCATTCTGAAACCTTTGAAAGAAAGGCTGTAAAATACTTCAGAGTATTAGGTTGTAATTCTATCAGAAGCCCAGAACAGTATTAGGCTGTAAATCTATTTATCAGGAGCCCAGTCTTCCTCAAGTGAGCTCTTCAAGTTTCAGATTCAGCCACATCATGATTCATTTATGTATTATAACATGCAAAATTGTGGCATAATTAGAGTTCTGTGAGTCTGGGATTCTATTTGCATGAAAAAAAAAGGAAAAGACTAGAGGAAAAACTGTTTCATGTTGATCTTCTAATTGTCAATCTGTTTAGTTGGGTGCTTGAAAATTGAAGACCACTGAGAAGCATTTCAAATTGAAAGCTTCAAAGCATTTTGGTTTGATTTGTTTGTGGTTTGTTTTTTTTTTTAAATACAGTAGCAGAATTCTTAATTTGTTTAATCACTTGCTTAGACTTTTTACTGAAAACATTTATCAAATTCGATATAAGTTAGTAAAAAGGACTTGAATTGTATTTGTTCCTTCATGCAGTTTCTGCTGCTGCTTACCATTCTCCTCCTCCTCAGACCGACCTTATCCCCTACAACTGATCAGAGTTATGGCCTCTGAGCACCATCCCATACTGAAACCAGCCAATTCCATTCTAGGTTTGAGAAGATGGTTGCTACATGTCAGGCGTCACATCATCACTTGAAAAGACTTTACCGGTTTCAGCAGACTCATTGTTCCATGATATCCTTGAGTTACCATGTTCTTAAAATGTTCCTAAATGTTAGAAAGGAATGTCTTCATTCTTGCCTAATTCTTCCAGAATTCTAAGACTTTACTGATGGATTTTATTTGTCTGAATCAAATGTCGACTGTCTTGGGTGTTCAGATAAACTTTAGCGTTAATTTTCCTTCAGTCAGAATAGAGCAATCCTACACTGGAACCAGCTTTTAGATAGCATGTATTTATAATCATAGAAAGAAATCCACTCTGAAAATCATAGTGCCAAAAAAAAGGAGCTTTTCACATGCCAGGACATTACAAAAATCCCAGCAGGGCTGTAACTGAAGGGTCAGTAACCTCTCATCATAATAAAGACAAAATACATGGTATACTCACTGCGGGGTCTAATTTTAAATCATAGCCACTTTTAGGAAGATAGACTATGTTAAAATAGAAAGAAATATGTTTAATGTCTGGCACAGAGATTTTAAGGCTTAAGGGAAATGTTAGGATACCCAGTCACATTATTGTTCAGTAGACCTTATCTCCTAAATAGGCAGAACGGGTAATATAAGAGGTGCAAAGATTTCAAGTACGCAGCAAAGGTTACTGGCAGGACATGAACAGAACCTGGGGCTGAGTTTCCCCAAGGGCTGGTCGATATTGCTGCTCGCAGGACATGAGGACTGAGGTTAAAACAGAGTTGATGCCATGAGATACTCTATCTTGTTTGACAGGACATTATCTACTCAACTACTCAAGACACAAGAGGTCTTCAATTAGCATTTCTTTTCTGGGTAAGGGATGATGCACAAAGCCATGTATTTAAAGAAAAGAAAGAAAAACAAGAAAAACCACCCAACATTGTTTTCTATACTCATCCTAGTAACACTCCATTATTTTTCCTTGCTGGTAGAGGACAAAGAAGCTGAAGACCTCAAATTCCTACCCTTTCTTCCATCAGCCCCACTCATAAAGGTGTTCACTGCTTTCAAAAGTTCTGTTGTCAGCTCTCTTCTAGAGCTGAGCTTTTATATTGAGTCATATATCCTTTTGCTGTGTTGGAAAGAAATGTGGTGGTTTATTATTAACAGTGAATATAGGACATGCCACAAAAGAATGTGTATTTCTGAATATTTTACCTTTTTTTTCCCCCCAGCCCAAAGACCAGCAGCCTGCCCTTGACGCACCTGCATAGTTAAACTAACAAGATTTTCCAGCTCTACAGTACATTTGAAACAATTACTGGGCAGAGAATAAAAGGGAAAAGTCTCCCTGTTATAATTCCACATCTTTGGTGAAATGCACACACAGCCAAATTGTACTAGTTTGTTACTGCAACCTTGGTGCAGATGTTGAGACTTTGTAAGTGAATTGTGCCTATCACTCCCCAATAGATATCAGGACACCAACCCTAATATGCAGAGTTAAAAACCTAATCTGGAAAATTTTAAATCACCTAATTTGACATCTATGAATTGAGTGAAATTAGTCAGCTATGTTAATTTACATACATATGCAAATGTTCCTGGGGTCCTATTCTAAGAGAAGACAAAGCAAGTGTTCATGTAACACTTAGGGGAAGCAGAAGGAAGTTAAATAAGTCTGCTTAAGAACACCCACAGTGTGTTTTCATGTTGGTTGGTTGTTGTGCCCTTTCCTGGAAACCTTTCTCACCCTCTGTCTCATTTGTATTTTATAACCAATTCATTACCGTAAAAGCAGTAGAATACAGAGTGCCACATCTTTCAGGTTTTCTTCACCAGATTAGACCTTGCATCATCTGTCCACCTAACAGACGCAATATATGCGTGTTTGTAATATGGCTGTGTTATCTGTATTCTGAAGACAGTGCAATTGCAGAGGATCATTACTGCTAGGTATCATAGCAATACCTATTGTGTTAATTGTCAGCAGAAATCCAGAGTACATGGGTAGTCCTTGCTTTGAGATCAGGCTGTTACTAGCTCTACTCAGTGTTTCTGCCCATTCCTTCTCTCCTTGATCCTGCCCCATGGGACTGCCCATCTTGAAGCCTGTTTTCCCTTCGGAAGTTCCGTGGAGGCACATCATGGAGTTCCTTTGCATGGAGACTGCCACAGCAATGGTCAGCCTAAACAGCTCACATAGTGTGAAGGGAGAGTATATATGCTACATTTGCTGTTGCCAGCATTTCTTAGACTATATACAGCAGTGGCTTCACAAACAATGATTCCTGTGGGCGTAGTAAGCAGTCCACGGCTTGTCTGCAGAACTGTATTGTCTCTGTTGTCAGTGAAAAGTCTGGTGAGGAGGTGGCAGCCAAGACTGATGGAGCTCCACAAGCAGCAAAAGCAGCCATTCATTGGGCCTACAAATCTAAATACCTGGGGACAATGATAATGGAAGTAGGGATCTTAGATACCAATACTCCTTACAGTAACCTTTGGTTTTTCTAAGTCTCGTGGTTTAAGCCCAGCCTGCCACAAAGCACCACGCAGCCGCTCACTCCATCCTCTCCCCCGGTGGGATGGGGAGAATTGGAAAAAAAAGGTAAAACCTCATGGGCTGAGATAAGGACAGTCTAATAGGACAACACAAGGAGGAAAGAATAATAACAGTAATACTAATAAAAGAACGTATAAAGCAAGTGATGCACAATACAGTTGCTCACCACCTGGAACCCAATGCTCAGCCTGTTTCTGAGCTGTGATTCCCTCCTCTCCCCCACCCCAGCCACCTCCCCCAGTTATATATATGGTATCTAATATCCCCTTGGCTAGTTCGGGTCAGCTTTCCTGGCTGTGCCCCCTCCCAGCTTCTTGTGAAAATTAACTCTAACCTGCCAAAGCCAGGACACTAAGCTGTAAAGCCACCTAGCTCATGACAGACTATTAACAGGGCTGAGATCAGAAATCTTTAGATGTGGTTCATTTTGATAAGGTGGCATATTTTTATTACAAAAGTGCTGTAGCTTGGTTTATTTTTTTTTCTCAGAAAACTAGGTCAGGTTGGCTCAGTGCGGTTGGGAGAGAAAAGAAAAGCTGTGCCGCTGCAGCAGATGCTTTATTACCACTTGGGGTTTTTATATGTGGTTTTGGGGGAAGGAGGCCTTTTTTTTAAAAAAAAAATAGGGTAATGAAAATCCTTTCCAATTGTAGCTTGCTGCTAACATTGCTGCTACTGCTCGTCTTTTTCTTATCGCTCATTTTATTTCTTAATGTAGTTCTAAAGTAGGTCACAGGCTTTGAAAGAACCCAGCTAGAAAAAGTTGTACTGCATACTCAGCTGTAGTTGGGTTTTTTTAAAAGGATTTTAAATCATGTGATGTACCCATTCTCACAAGACACAGTACTCTTCATCCACCATTCTGGTCCTGAAATAAAATGTAAGGGTGAGGGAAATCCAGTTTCTGCAGTTGATGCATCTGCAAAGACAAGAAATAGCCTTTTTTTAATTAAGATCTTTAAGATTGCTGTCAGCATCGGTGTTGCCTATTGAAGCTTTGTTACTTCTTGTTAGTGGCAAGGCTGTTCCATTTCATGGTCTGTGAGCACTTTACTCCCTGCTGTATCACAGGCATCATTTCCTATCACTATTGTTTTCCCCAGGAAAACTTTCAGTCCCAAAGGTGGGCTTGTGTCATTTTCAGGTAGATGTGTTCCTGCCCAGCGGTGTTAGTGTATTGCTGAAATGCTGCTGTTTCCTTGGTGGACTTCTGCTCAGCTGTGCAGGCACTATGGCTTTGGTGCGTTGCACAGAGGGGAACTGGGTGGCAGATGTTTGATGTGCAGATGCTGCTCTAGCAGAGATTGCTCAGGACTGCTGCTCTGATTTGCACACTGGGGATGAAATCACTGGTAAAAGTCTCAGATCAGGACTTCAACACATGTCTTCATTTGTAACTTTCATTTTCTTCTTCTTTAAGCACTTTTTGAAGTATATTCCATAATCAGGGGATTGTAGGTGAGGGCAGAAACAGGAAAGGGGACTGGAAAAAACAGGCAGAAAAGGTAGCGGGGAAGACTTTGTATTTATTGCCAGAGATCAGCTGTGACCTCAGTGATCAGTTCTCATCTTGACCAGTTCAGCCCCAAATATTTAATATTCTTCTCTTTCAGAGACATTTAGCGCTTGCTGAGTTTTTGGTTGGTAGATGGAAAATACGTTAATATTTCCATGCAATGTTAATCTCTACATTCCCATCATTTTAATTGAATAAACTGTAACCCAGCATAAATGTCCTTTTACTACCAAGTTTCTTCTCTCAAAATGAGATCTAACTCAGATTCATATCTTTTTTCTCGAATAAAAGTCAGCTATAAAATTGCTTCTTCAAATGAAATTTTTAACTTTATATCAAAGATGAAACTTCAATTTTTAATAGAAATTTTTCTGTTGAAAATTTAAGATCCATTTTAGACCAATATTTTTCAGTCAAATTTCACTTTTTTAATCTTACTTTTCTAAAACAAACTGACATTTTCCATTAAGTGGGTTTTTTCAATTCACAAATATTTTCTATTAAAATACATCAAAGTTTTTAAAAAATAAGTGTTAGAGCATTTTGGATCAAGCTTAGTGCAAAACTCCTTTTTCTTCCAAAAATACCCTGATATAATAACTTTTAATTTGCATTAGTTTTTGAAGCTTATAAATGCTCAAGTTTCAGAGCATGAATGTAATCCTCTAAAAGGGATTAGGAAACTTTCCTCATGAGCAGGTTGTTGCCTAGCCATCTCTTGTACGGTTTCTTGCCTCTTCCTTAGGGTGGTTTTGCCTGCTGAACTGAAAAAAAAATATAAGTACAGTTATAGCCATTTTCCTTCACATAGTCTTTAAGTCATTGCAAAAGAAGTTTTATATCTACTTTCCCTCCTGAGTCCTGGTAAGGAGTATATTTAGTGTAGATGTCAGTGCCCCAAACTCTCCTTTATTCCTTGTTGTTCTGTACAGGGCAGGGGCTGAGCAGAGCACTGCCTGTTTCCTTCTGAGCAAAGTCATTGAAATAGCCAAGGTCACTGAAGACATCCAGACCTTTACATTTCTGTAGTCTGGTCTGTAACAATTAACACCAGCTTAAAATTTAAAATGATCATTGCGGAAAAGGAGTTTTGACTTGCACCAGCATGCAACAACAAAAGAAATAAAATTTTCTTTACTGTGGTAGACAGGATACCACAGAGCAGCTGGTAACTCCATCAAAAAGGGCCCAGCTTTTGGGCAGTACTCATATCTAAGTATTGGAATGGTTGACTAAGGACATATTGATCATGTTTCACACTCGGTGACAACACAGAAAATAATATCTGTCTCTCTTAATTTCACACATGGCTGGGACTTGAGAATGCTGGAAGTGATTTTTCCCTGTGGAAATGCTGAAACTACTGAAACTGGGTTTTTCTTTGACAGAAATTATCTGGAATCACTAGTTTCCTTTGCTCTTTCCTCTGTAACCAAATTCGTGCAATTGCACTGAATGTATTTCTACTGAAAAAGATTTAGAGACTACGTTTACCAGCTTTGAAATATCAGGAAACATTGAACTTAATTGTAATGAAGAGCCCAATTGCTTATATGCTTTTTAAATTGCCACTTTTTTATTGTCTTTGAAAATATCTTTCAAAGTCGGTGCTCCAAGGATATAGGCAGCAAAGCTTTAAAGCATGCATTCAGCTTCAAGCATGTAAATATTACAGCTGAAAGCAATAACATTTCTCATGTGTTTTGACTACATGCATGTCTAGCTTAGCTGGGGACTCACAACAAGTCATCTACAAGAGACCTGTTTTGTTGTTGTGGGAATGACCTCACTCCTGCTCAAATGCCAAAAAGGCAATACTGAGGTTTTGTGGATTCTTTCACCCTCCCTCTTATCATTCAGCAGCGATAAACTTTTCTGTGGTCCATCACAGAATAGTTGAGGTGGCATGAGACCTGTGGAGATCATCTAGTCCAACCCCCTGCTTAAGCAGGATAACCTAAAGCAGATGGCCCAGGGCTACATCCAGTCAGGTTTTGAGTATCTCCAAGGATGGAGACTACACAGCCTCCCTGGGCAACCTGTGCCAGTGTTCAACCACTCACAGTGAAAGGCTTTTTTCTTCTGTTGAAATGGAATCCCTTGTATTTCAGTTTGTGCCTGTTGCATTTTCTCCTGTCAGTGGGTACCACTGAGAAGAGCTTGGCTCCCTCTTCTTCATTCCCTGCCTTCAGGTATTTGTACACACTGGTGAGAACCTCTCTGAGCCTTCTCTCCTCCAGACTGAACAGTCCCAGTTCTCTCAGCCTTTCCTCACAGGAGAGATGCTCCAGTCCCTTTATCACCTCTGTGGCCCTATACTGAACTCTCTCCAGTAGCTCCATGTCTCTTGTACTGGGGAGCTAGAATTGGCCCCAGCATTCCAGCTCTGTCTCACCAGTGCTGAGTAGAGAGGAAGGATCAGCTCCCTGTACCTGCTGGCAATGCTCTTCCTAAAGCCCCGCAGGATGCTTTTGGCCTTATCCACAAGGGTACGTTGTTGGTTCACGTTCAACTCAGTGTCCACCAGGACCTGCAGGTCCTTCTCTGCAAAGCTGCCTTCCATCTGTCTGGCCTACAGCATGTGATGGTACCTGCAGTTATTCCTCCCCAGAGGCAGGACATTGCAACTCCCCTTGCTGAACTTCATGAGACCCCTCTCGCCCAACTTCTCCAGCCTGGCGAGGTCCCTCTGCATGGCAGCACACCCATCTGGTGTATCAGCCACTCCTCCCAGTTTTGTGTCTTCTGCTAATTCGCTGTGTGTGTACTCTGTCCCATCTCCAGATGATTAATGAAGATGTTGAACAACATTGGTCCCAGTGTCAAAGCCTGGGATACACCACTAATGGCATTACTTTAAATTGTCTGCTTTAACATTGTATCTAGGAGTCACTAATGATTTCTCACATTTAGGCTCATGGCTGCTTTGCTTTTGGAACTTGGGCAGCTGAAGCTAATCAGTTTAAAACTGTCTAAATGTCTTCTAGGTATATAACTCACCAGCTAATTTGAGTATCTTTTAATCACATGGCCCTTTTGTACCAGATGCAACCCTCAAACCTGTTTTATGGTTGAAAATAGAGAGCATGACTGAGAATACTGCCAGGGTTTTGCATGAAAAGGTACACCGATGCACAGCTGAAATATTTCATGGCTTCATGTCATTCTATAAATCTGACAGTAGTCAGAAAGGAATGAGGTCCATAATGAACACAGGAGAAAATTTTGGCTCTAGCAGACTAGGTGAAAACTTGTAAAAAATGTGGGTATGAATGGTTTAAGAAAAAATAAAAAAAAATATCTAAACCATAGCATTAACCCTCTTCTTTTTCATGTACTGTTGCTGGTGAAGATATTGACAGCACCCAGGAATCTGAGCAGATGAAATGGTTTTGTGTTCCTAGGTAATAGCTTGGGAGGGACTTGAATCAATACCGAGCACTCCAAAGACAGTTTGTCTCTACTTAAACATGGAGCTGCATTACTGACCAGCAATACTGCCAATCAGCCGAGCTTGTTGTGTTCAGAATAACAGGCCAGTTATTCTGGAGTGGAATCTCTGGGCACCAGTGTAGTACTTGTCTCACATGTTGATTTGTTTTAAAAAAATAAATAAATAAAAATACAGCAAATAATCTAGGTTTCATTCTGTAGCCAGTTAGCAACTTTTCTGTCCCCTTCTTTCACAAAAACCAGCTTTCAGCTATTACATTAGACATGCTTATTTCTGACCTCTAATCTCTCTGTACAGTGGGTTTACTGTGATGGTAATTCTGGAGCTTCACTAGCAAGGCTTACAGTAGAGGAAGAATATCTATTAGGAGAGATGCATACAGAGCCTTTAATTTCAATTTTGACAACTAAACCACTTAGACTGATCTCAGTAGCAAGTACAAGTTGTATTGGACAAGCTGGATGCTGCTGGTGAAAGTTCTGTGGATGAATCCATGATGAGTGGTGTCCCTCAGGGGTCCATAGTAGGACCAGTACTGTTTAATATCCTCATCAATGAAAAGCCAACCATATCCCGGGCTGCATCAAAAGAAGTGTGGTCAGCAGGTGACGGAGGTGATTCTCCCCCTCTGCTCTACTCCAGTGAGACCTCACCTGCTGTACTGCCTTCAGCTCTGGAGACATGGACCTGTTGGAGCAGGTCCAGAAGAGGGCCACAAAAATGAACACAGGGATGGAACACCTCTCCTGTGAAGACAGGCTGAGAGAGTTGGGGTTGTTCAGTCTGCAGAAGAGGAGGCTCCAAGTCCTTATTGTGGCCTTTCAATATTTAAAGGGGGTTTATAAGAAAGATGGGAACAGACTTTTTAGTAGGGCCTGTTGCAACAGGACAAGGGGTAATGTTTTTAAATTAAAAGAGGGTAGATTCAGACTAGCTGTAAGGAAGAAATTTTTTTACAGTGAGGGTGCTGAAACACTAGTACAGGTTGCCCAGAGAGGTGGTAGATGCCCCATCCCTGGAAACATTCAAGGTCAGGCGGGATGGGGCTCTGATCAACCTGATCTAGTTGAAAACATCCTTGCTCATTGCAGGGGAGTTGGACTAGATGACCTTTAAAGGTCCCTTCTAACCCAAACTATTCTATGTTTCTACGATCCTATGAATTAAAGCAAATACTGAGCTTGCCATAGAGGCAATGGGGCTAAGCTATTCCAACCTACGCTGTAGCTAGTAAAGAGAGTTTGAGGGACATAGGCTAGTCAAGTCTTTTCTGCAACAGCATTTCTGTGTGTCTGCACCACTGCGATCACTTAGTTGAGGCAGTTTCACTGCTCTAATTTATCCTAGTTTGAAGTTTAGGTAAGTAGTAAATTATGCTGTACTGGAATAAAGGAAGTCAATTTAGATGACTACAACAACATTTGCATTTGCATGGTGTAAACAAAGCAGACAGCAATACCAATTAAGGAGAAAATTACAGAATTCTTGAGATGCTTGATCCCCTAGTGAAGCCAGAGCTCTTGTTCTTTTTGCTTGTAGTCACAGGATGTGTAAACACAGTACAATGCAGTACGGTGTGGTTACCAGATCAACCTCTAAATGAGCTGCTTTGCCTAGACAGTCCACCAAAACTGTATCACTTGTGGACCCTGAAGCAGTATAGTCGGATTGTTACAGCACCATCATGGCTGGCATCCATCCTGCATCAGCAAGAGCTCTGCACCCACTCGGATGTTTTCAGGACCTGACTTTGTATTGTTGTGCTGCACCACAGAGATAAAACAGCTTGTTCAAAGTTAGCACCCATATCTCTGCTTTCCTGTAGGTTGTTTTGACTCGACCTGTAATATATACCCCTGGTTCCTATTGCTTCTCTAGCCATTTTTAGTAGAGTAAAAATTCTAGTATCCTTAAACACTAGAGTATAACTTAAAGGTATCACTGGGAAAATTGCAGTTACTCTAAGGGAGGAAAGAGACAAAGCAAGGGTATTGCCACTGTTTTGAAAATACATCATACATTTAACTTGTGGGTTTGGGTTTTTTTGAGGGGTCAGGACTTTTATTAGGTCTATTCACAATAAAATAACATATTTCTGGGGGGGGTAGCAGGTATCCAGAGAAATCAAGATACTGTGCTTTCTGGAATGAGGAAAAATTTCTTTGCAGAACATTGTTAGGAACTTTTATTTATAAAATAATGATATTGTTAGAAACTTTTCCTTACAATTGTATTGTTAGCTTTGTAATGCAGTTGTAACCTTGAGTCACTAATGTATTTTGCAAATGTATGTGATTAATTGTTCAGCACCTCTCACAAAAAAAAAATAGGGAAAATGAAGTCAGCAAATTCATGCAAATAAGTAAAAACATATTCCAAGATGAAAACACGTACTTACCTGAAAATAAGTAAGTACCTGGGATGCCTTGCAGGGGTGTCCCCCTTGTAATAGATAAATTTGTTTTTCTTATCCTTCAGTGTTGTGGCAATGATTTATTTTGCCACCATTTTTCTTTCTTTACGCTTCTCTAATAAACAGCCTTATTCCAGTCATTGTCTGTTCTTAAAGAAAAAGATGATGCAGTTCAAGGGCAGGCTTATTTAGATCAGGAAATAGTCCATTAGAATTGCCATAAAGCAAAAGATATATTTTTACATGTACACATATACCTATATACATATGTATGTTAATTCCCATCTAAGTAGTATTAACATTTCTGGGCTTTTTATACTTATATAACATAAGGGGGATTAACATACATTTATAGAAAATATGAAGATAAATTTTTAAGAGATATATTAACATTGTGGCTGTGCTCTTTAGTGCCAGTGAGAAAACAAGCATTCCTTTCCTGATTCCTTTCCACATTTATCAGGTTTCACAACTTCATAACCATTTTCTTACAGCTTTCTTCACTGGAAGTCTTCTAGTGCTCTGCATTTTATAGGAAGCCATTTGACTCTACAGAAAGTCCCTCTTCTAAGTTGTCGTAGCTAAATTCTATCTTAATCCGCTGGAACAGCAGGCAGACTAGCCAGCTCTGTTGTTTTATTTTCATCTGCTTTATAATTCATACCATGAGACTGCTGCATTCTCGAATCTGACCCAGGGACTCCAGTTGCAATATCCTCACATCCCTGGCAACATCTCTCTGCACCCCCTTGGAATATTCTAACACTATAAATGATATCATGTATCTGTGCCTACTAGATACATAAAAATCAACAGTATTTAGCTTTGTTCCAATTTAAATAACAAAATCCTCTTTTCCCAAGGAATGAAGACATCACAGTCTTTCCCTGTGCCTAGGACACAAGTTAGCAGCTGGAATGCTGGAGTCAGCGTTTCATTCCATGAGAGTGAACAGTATCAGACCTCTAGAGAGTTCTTAACTGACCTTCAAAACACAAAGTCTAGCTTCCAGCAAACTTAAAGTAAACATATTTCTCTAGAGATTAGGATCAAAGCACAAGAAAAACATTCTACTTAACTACATGGTGCTCATACCATTACTTATTGGAGCAAGTGTAAATGGTGCTGGGGGAGACGAGATTCACTTTTTTTGTTGCACTGTCTAATGGTAAAAGTAGTTCACAAAGGTTACCCAGAACTTTGCCAAGAGATTTGCAAAAGTCACGATTCTTTTTCATGCCATCACTTCTTTAATCCCAAACATGGTTTTATATCATCACAGTCAAACTCTGATGACTTTCTCTGAAGCAAAACTTTGGACACCCCCAGGTTTTGACTCTGGTCTTGGGGGTACTATTGAAATGTTCTCAAGCAACCACCATCATCTGTAAAACAGGAGTGATAGCACTCCCATATGCTCCCATATCCATATGGGTTTTTAGGAGGATAGCTACATTACAAATAAGGAAGTTCTGAGGTATTACAATAGTGGGTCTTCTTTGTGCACATAACCTGGGCTTCCTGGAACAGATTGATTTCCTGGGGAAAAAAAAAAAAAAACAAACAACAATAATAAGGAGAACGACTTTTAAAGAAAATTTTTCGGTTTGCAGAGTTTTTGATAACTTAAAAACCTATCGCCATTCATTAGAACGAAAACAGAGATGAATCTGCGGATATCTTAAGCTATTTGTTGGTGAGCTTTGTGCAACAAAAGCGCTAGAAGTAACATAAGCATGCCCCATTAGTTGCCACTTTTAGGCTGAGATGAAACTATGTTAGGAAGCTGGGGTACTGATTCAGCAGGGAGGACATCAGAAAGGTGATTCACTCAGGGTTATCCTCAGGGGCAGTTCATAACTAATTCCCACAGAAAAAAAAGGAATGAAAATTCTTCTGAAACCCAGTTTTGAGGCTGTCCTATGACCTTGAATATGGAGCCCAGTTAACCACAAACATTCTTTGATTGTCTCCCTAGCCACCAATTTATACTGCTTCCCCAGTATAGAAGAAAATGGAGCAAAGCTTAACTTCGGTTTCGGTGATGACTATGTAGTGATTGTGCACTAAATGGACTGCGCTGTGTCCAGTTTTTATATGTTGTGTTGTGTAAATGTACAAGCTGATGGATGTCATTTTCTTATATACATGGGCTCATTCAATTCACATTCAAATCTCTGTTTGATCTTAAGGAAATGGAAGTCAGCTTCAAACCCTGTTACACTATTATTCCAAGGATATCACATAAAACACATCTGTAATATTTTTTAAACAAACATGTTTCCCACTGATCTGAGTTACAGATTATTTGATTTCTTTACTACACCCTGTCTTGGCTAGCACAAAGTTTTAGGGCAGTCAGAAATACAGTAAATCAATTCAACGCAGAAGATTTTCAATTTACAGGAACAACAAGTTTTCCATAGCTTGTGCCAAACGATCAAGTTATTACTTTTGGTCTGAAAAAAAGCATTATAGTCTCTCTCCTTGCCCCCTTTCCACTGTCTTACTACTATCCCTTCAGGAATAGATTAATAAATGCCTGACCTTATGCATTGGTGCCCTTGGAGACCTGCAGTAATTGTTCTTTCTCATACTTCAAACAACCATTTTGGATTACATCTCACAAAGCAGAAACCTACAGAAAAAGATGAAATGCCTTTTTAAAACTGAACCATGGCTACAGGATGGGCAGTGAGTGTATAAAAATAAGTATGAGGGAGTAACTCTGTATGGACTAGATGTAAGGTCTGTGATGGTTAAGCGCTCCCTCGAATCTTGTTCTTCATATGCTGCTCTTCCTTACTCTTGGGCTTTTTACCTGTTTAAGATGAACTAATTTGCACTGTTCCTCAAAGTGCAAAGATTTCAGCCACCCAAAGTCATTGATACATAAATATTTCCTGGTTGTTCTCAAGTCCTATAAAATTTATGATTGCTGGTGCTGGCTGCAGCTACACTCAACAGGTTTAATGAAGAGTGCAAACCAATGAGTCCAGCAGATGTTTCTGAGTTTGCTTCACTGGGAACTGTCTGGATTCCTTTTCCTTCATTCCCAGGAATCAAGACCCAATTTTAGCAAAGTGCTGATGATCCAACCAGCAACAAGAAGACTGAAATAAGTCTTGATCTCCACAATCCTTAAAACATTCAGCATTGCAGATCTATAAGCAGCTGAGGTTTGGATGCTTATTCAAGCCTCTTTAGCCTGGAAAACTGAAGGATGGGAAACTCGTACCATTGGCTCTCAATAGATTTGTGGTATTTCCTGCACTTGTCTGGCACAGAAATATAATCTATGTCAGTATTTTGGCACTGCCAACAAGGAACATGGCAATAAAGAAATATGTAAGAAAATTCCAATAAAAACAAGGGAAACTTTCTTTGAGTTATGATTTAGTTTATTTCTCTTTATATTTTGCTCTTTTGCTATCCAGCGTTATTTGTGTCACCCTACATTGCTACCAAATGTTAGCAGCACAGCTGGGATTATGCAGAAAACAGCCATATAGCTTGGGATATGGCTGTTTGAACTGAACCTTCTGTTCGCTTAGGTAGATGTGAGGGTATTTTGAAAAGGAAGGAATAAGCAGAAAGACAGGAATGGCAAGAGAAAGCCAGGAACACACTACAAAGTGCTTGCCACTTCTCTTTGGCCTTTTAACTCCACAGTTGGTTTAATTTTTGAACTATTGCTTCTGTCTCCATTCCCTGATTTCTGGATAATCCATGCCTCATAATCCAGTACATAATGCTCATAATGCCAGTAATTGTACATATAAAATGTGAAGATGACTAAATTTTCAGGTATCTGACCTATCAGTGTAAGTACCGCTAGATTAAGCTGAAGCAACCTTCTTGCTCCCCATTATGTAGGTAACACAATACACAGTATATGTTGGTAAAGAGTACCATTTCACTATAGAACAGCCCAGCATTAGAAATCCAGGGCACTGCAAATGACCAAGGAATGCCTGTCCTAACTTTCACAGGTAAAGCAGCACTACTTATTAATTGAGCAAGCAAATGGTCATCCACTGAATTACATGATTTTTCCATCTTTCCAGATCACGTGAAGAACCCCACCAGAATGACCAGCAATCACACAGACTGTCATTACTGCCTGCAGTCTCTTCGTGGAAGAAAGTATGCATTAAGAGAAGAAAATGCTTATTGTGTTACATGTTATGACAGCCTGTTTGCCAACCCCTGTGAAGAATGCAAGCAACCTATTGAGTGTGATTCCAAGGTAAAAATTTAGCTTTCACTTCTTCTTCTTTGCTAAATTATACATGAATCACATTTCTTTAATGGCAGATTCTATACCTAACCCCCTGCATATCCCTGTACTGGTGAAGAGATCTAAGCATGGCCATTGTGCAACTGTGCACAGAAAGGAGAAACATTGCTGTTTTCCCAGAATAGGAAAGGTCCAGATTAGGAAATGTGCACATACATATACCTCAAACATACAGCAAGGCTGTGGTGTATGTGTGGACCACAACTAGATTCCATCCTTCATTTCCAATCACTCACTGGCTGCAGAGACTGCACAGTGCTTGAGGGATGGTAGGGTGCAGGTGTAATTCAGTGGACCAGATTGAATTAAACTTTGGAAGTTCTTTGGAATTTTCACTGAAAAAAATATTTTCAGCATTGGATAAATTACTTTTACTGTAGGTAAAATATAGGTTGACATGCTGATGCCAAGCTGAAAAGAAAACATGTTTATAACTTGTATATTATTCTCTCTGTCTTTTGGAAATGAAGTATCTTTTCATTTTAACTTAATTCCATCCTTACCCTGATCATCTCACAGATGGCATGTTAGTGGCAGTGTTTCTGAGCTTGGCTTTCCTTTCACCTCTCCCATTTTTTAGAATATTAATTAAAAATACGAGTTTCTCTGCGGTCTTTGACAGGGTTTCCAGTACCCCATACTTCAATTTAAAGCCTGTACACTTGACTTTGAATTTTAAGTTTAGATGAAACCTATCAAAATGCCTTTGTTTTGCCAAGTTTGGTATGTAATGCTCACCTTCTCCCCATGCTTACTTTGCCTACATTCTTTTGAAATAAAAGGTCAGAAAGGCCTCTCAGGAGGTCTCCCCAGCCAAAGCACTTCATGGTTTTCAAAGCACATTGTCTGAGTACAGCTCAGTATTGTAAAGGAATCATCCGACAAAAATGGTAATTTGGATGAAGTCACTTCTCAAACTCTCATCAATATTTTTCAACAGCAAACTTGTACACATAGAAGGAGTCAGGGTCACCTGGAGAATATGTGCTCTGAGCTTACTAATTTCACTTTTAAAATTGAAAATTAAGTAAGTGGCAGGACTACCAATGCCAAAGATCATTAACAAATGTCATGCCTTTGGACTGAGTGGAAGGAAAACCTGAGAGAAAAAAACAGGAGTAACAAGAAAGGAGTGCAACAGGCTAGAGTCAGCTAGAAAAGTGGCCCATGGAGGTCTACAGCTGGTTGTCCCACCTCTGCCAAGGTGCTAGAGCTGGGCTCTCTTCCTCTCCTTCTTACCCAGTCTTTGCCTCAGGCTGCTCTGGGTTGATAGTCTACTTTCCACAAGGTTCAGCGTGCTAACTAAAGCAAATGAAAGTGGTTAGCGCTCAGCACCTCCTGAACTGAAGCATGGTATTTATTTTATTTTTAGTACTTAAAAGGGTGGGGATCTGACAAAGGAGAAAAATGAGATTGGATTTGTGCCCTTTTGTGCTTCTTACTTGTAAAGGAGACCTGGAAGGGTCTGGTTTATTTTTTAAGGTAGGGGCTTTTTTTGGAGGTGCATTTTTCCCTTGTTTTTTTAACCTTGGAAAAATAAAATCTTCTGTTTACTCTTTTTTTGAATTCTTAGTTGAGGTCTCATACATATACTGTTAGCTTTTTCATCCCCCTAAGCTTGCTGAGTCTTAAACAAACATTTTTCTGCAAGTTTTTAGGAGGAGTTATATTAGGTATAAACAAAAGCAATGATTTTTTAATAATCTTCCTAAGAACCATTTTGTTTTCAATGAGATTTTAATTGCTTGTTTTCTGCAATAATATGAGCTTTCTTTAGTGTTGGTAGTGTCAGCAGAAGAAAAAATAGTAATGTTAAAAAATACATGAGGTTCATTTCAAAGTCTGTAGAGAATGCACTTCTTGTCAGGTGGCCTGCGCATGTTAACAATGTTGATCACTTATTTCCCCTTAAAAGCCAACCATAAAACATAAAATGATTCTTCCAATAAAAACATCTCTGATGTTCCATAAGGAAGGACAATTGCCTGTGCCTAAGCAGTTCCTAATGGCATCTGCAAGAGATGTACAAAATATACTGACACAGTGACATTGAGTACTTATATCACTTCTGAGCACACCTCCCACCAGACCAATGTCTCACCCCGTCAAGTTGCCATTGCAATGCTCTCCATTTTTCACTTTATTTCTGGGAGGAGCTGAGGGATAAAAACACTGTAAAGCAATTTTTTGTTTAACACAGACTTACTTTCTCCAAGGATCTGGCCTACAAAGGCCGCCACTGGCATGAGGGGTGCTTCAAGTGTGCCAAATGCAGTCGCTCACTGGTGGAGAAACCATTTGCTGCCAAGGACGAGGTATTGCTGTGTACTGAATGCTACTCTGATGAGTATTCATCTAAGTGTTTCCACTGCCAGAAGACTATTATGCCTGGTAAGACAACAGGACCCTTTGGTGAAAAATAGAACTGCATTTTTAATTATAACCACAGCCTTGAATAACCAAGCTACAAGTCCTTGACTTTCAGAACAGCTTTCAGGAGACGACTACTACTTCGTGTGTAGTACCCTCCCAGCAGTGAAAAGAGGGCAGACAGATACCTCTGCTCTAGCACTGACAGGGCTTATGAATCCTTATAAAGAATATTAGAGTTCAAGATAGGATAAAATGTGGTCGTGTTGAGCCCTTGATTCTGCTGCAGTTCTTAGGAAGCATATCCTGCTGTGAGTGTAGGTAGACAAACAGAGCTATCGTTAGCAGGACTGCCAGATTAGACAACATCTGCATTTTCTGTCTGTCACATTGCCCAGACCTTGGGCTCATGTTCTTTACACCAATTATTTCACTCCAAAATAGTTTTTGTTTAAATTGTCAAAACACGACATTCTGTGTTCAAATCATTATCGGCACCTTTTACTAAAAAGAGTACAAGTACATTTGTGTTTATGACAGGTTTACTTCCTGCCATTACCAACCTTGAAAATTCTGCACTTTCCACTAAACTGCTTCTCAGCTTTTGGTCATGTCTGTTCAGGACATCCTCTAGGCCTTTCATTGCTACCACACCAGTAAAGCTCATAGAGCAGAGAGGTTGCCTAAAAGCTGCCTCTCCAGAGGCATCTAAGAGAAGCCACAGCACCGTATGTGGCAAAATGAAGCAGCTTGCTTAGGAAAGCGGGCCCCTAACGTTTGGAACAGCAAACTACCCTCAATGCTTGAACTGTTTTACAGATCATGTGTGTAACTCCAAATACCAGCTGCAAACTATCTGCCATAGCCTCATGACTACTAGTTTGGGAACCTTTGGCCAAGGACATCAATAAATTTGGCAGTGACATAAGAATTTTATTTTTCAATAAGGTCTGGGCTGTGCAGAATTATTGTCTTAGTATAAATATTAGGTTACTGATGTTGTGGTTCAACCTGTAACATTGATTTGTATTTTTAGAGTTTATTTCCTTTTCATTACAGATAAAAGCTGTATTAGTGTAAATAAATGTAGCAATATAGATGTGTTCAGTTTAAGGATGATACACTGCTTAAATTTGATATAGTTTTAAAAAGTGTTGTCTAATAGGCACATCTTACTTGATGTGATGAAAATAGTACCAGAATATACTTGGGTTTTCATTATTAGCCTCTGGTGTGTATCCACCTTGCAGATTTTGCCTCAGAGTCTAGGAGACTAAATCCTTGCAGCAAGCGCTGATGGTAGGAGTAACAGTGCAGAGAACTGGCATGGCATGGGAATGCCAACTGTTTTCTAAATCATTAACTTCTTTGTCATCAGCTTGTCAGCTCTGTGTTGAAAAGACCCAGTAGTCAAAGATGGTGAAGTCAGCCTTCTGATCACTGGGAGGAAGCTGCAAACCTTTAATGTTTAAATTCAACCAGTAGTATCTCTCTCTACTAGCTCCACAGTCCAGGAAACAGGAATTGCCAGATTAACCAGTTATATCAGCAATTCTCTTCTTCATGTGGAAAGGACGGCAAAGCACCTGGCACCTCTCTTTGCAGTCTGATGCTACCAGCCGGGGAGGAAGTTATGGCAGAGAGTCACTGGAAAAACTGTTCTCGGAGGCATGTGTATATCTTAGACTTACCCATCAACATTAACATGTACAGGGCACCTGAACACAAACCTAAGAGCTCTGAAACTCCTCTGGCAGACATTTAACTGAGTGACTTTCAGTCCTTGCACTGTATCAAAAGCGTCTAGTTAAACGTGATAGAAAGAACTGTTGATCTAGGACTGAAATGATGAGATACAAGAAGAGGCAGTGTAGTGTGCTTTATCACAGAAAAGATATTTACTTTTAAAAACTTGCCAGCTTAAGCTGAATAAGATAAATAATGCATTTATAGGTGAAGCAGCCTTAGTTTAAGTAAGACAAAAGGCAGGACATTAATAGATGTACTAAACAGCCAACAAATTAATCTTTAATTTATAAAAGTGCTGTGTACCTGAACATTTTCACTGAGTTGGCTGGCCTGAAAGAAACTCTGAGCATATCACGGCGAAGTAACCCTAAAAGATTCATATAAGGAGATACTCTAAAAATCACAGCTTAGGCAATTTAGCACGTCTTTTGCCAGGTGATCATATGGCACTGAATGTGTCCTTGAAATTTCAAGTACATACTTAGAAAGTCTATTCAATTGAGGATAAGTGCTTTCTTGGGTAATCCAATACTGAGAAACAAGATTAAAAACAAGAGTATTCCTGACATTTAAAATTTATGTTACAAGGCTATATCTGGGTAGATTTTTCACTTTGGGTTTTTGCAGGTTCCCGTAAAATGGAATTTAAGGGAAGTTCCTGGCACGAATCCTGTTTCGTTTGTCAGTATTGCCGGCAACCATTGGGAACAAAACCATTGATCACCAAAGACAATGAGAATTACTGCATGCCCTGTTTTGAGAAGCAATTTGCTCACCATTGCTACTCTTGCAAAAAGGTAATTAAACATAAAATGGCAAAATTGCCCTAATGAGGCAATATCACTCACAGGGGAAGGGGCTGGATCATATAAAATGTCTGGTGAACTAAGAGTAAGAGCGTAGTCTTCCTTTTGGCATCCAACACTGAAAGCCAACTGCGACAGTGTCTGCTGTCCCATCCAGTTAATATTAATCTAAGCCTGATTATATTTGAAATAAATTATTGACCAAAACAAATACTTTGGGGTTCTTTTGTTGTTGATTGTGATTTTTAAAAAAGGCTGAATTTTTCACTGAAAGTTATGTAAAAGCCTTCTTTCCTGATAATCTCTGATTTTGCCTTGATAAACATGCGTCCCTTTCCAACATTTGCAGATATATTCACATGCATAATAAGCCACCTAAGATGAGCAAAGCATTCACAGTCTTGACTGTTTTTTTCTTGAAATGTATCAGGCAATAATCAGACTAAGTAATATTCAATTATGATAATACTAGTCAAGAGTCCCACTGTTTCAATATATGATGCTTCCTCCGTGGGTACCAGGAAGCTCAATTTCAAATGACTTTTTCTTTTTTACCCAAATACAAATAAATCATTTTATCCCTCCCTCAATTTCTCATGTTTTGGAATTGTGTCTGGTTGATGAAAACACTCAAAGTATTCTATTCTAGTGTGATACTGTTCTCTAGGGAAATGTTTTAATCTGCTTTTTATGGCAGAATCTAACTTATTTTTTAGTACCTTTATCACTCTGGAAGCAAGAATGACTTTTTTTTTTTTCACTTCTTCAAAAAACTTATAATTTCTGTAGTTATTTAATTTTTATCTGTAAACCTCTACCTCTAACAAAAGCTTTTAATTTAAGAAAAATCTGCTGCCTGTTTTTTTCTTCAGGAGTTAAACTTTAGAAAGTACTTTTATGTATTGCTGTGTCTCTACATCTAGCCTCTAATTTGCATTAAATAATCACATGGCAAATGTAGTATTTCTGCTCTGTTTATTAGAGGCATTGAGGTTAGCAGCACTTATATATGAAATAATCAGGATTTGCTTCTTAAAAAGTCTAGGAATGCAAAGAGTCCCCCTACATAATAGCTAAAACAATTTTACTACTTAAACTTGCATCAGTTCCCATAAATAAGAACTGAGACCAAAAAGATTAAATCGCCAAACTGGAGTCTTGAATTTTGTGCCAGAGATTTTGAGATTTTAATGGAAAAGCAAATGAGAGTTAGTAGTAGGCCAATACTGGAATGCTAAGGGAATCAGGAACTACTTAATTTTTTTATTGCCTGACATCACCCAGTATTATTCTTTATTTCCCTGAAACTGTATTCCCCAGGGAAATTTGATGGTGCCACTATTTTTACTTCATAAGTTTCTCCGACATTTTCTCCTGCTGTTCCAACTGTATTCATTCATTCACTGTCGTGCACGTGACTTGACAGTAGAAACACTATCTTACAGCTCATCTTTATCTCTACAGAAATTTCTCTGTACGGTCTCTCACAACTTCTGTGAAACCAGCTCTTTACTGCACGAATGGAAGCCATAGGGCAACTGGAAATTTCCCTCCTCAGAAATAACCAATAGAGAGCTATGAGTTGCAGGGAATGGGAAGTTTGATGACACTGATAAACACCATTTTTTCTTCTGATAGTGTAGATCTCCTTTCTGTCTCACTTCTGCCTCTTTACTTTCCTCCTACTTAAAATACTGTTTCAGTGGTAAGACAGCAAAATGCCAGTTTCAGTTGGACATTAGCTATAATTTCAGCATCGATATTCTCATCCACTGTCCATCACTGAGAACTTCTCTTCTGAGAGCATGCCTTATGCTAAGCCTTTTTCCACATGTATAGTAGAAAAAAATCCATAAGAAGCTAACCTGTTTATTACAAACCATGAGGTTATCCTGTGAAAGAAAATTGAGAATAACAAACCACTGGAATGTTCAGCTCAACTAAAGTTAGTCAGTTTGATATTCCAGATGAAAAACAGTTGATGTGACCACAGCCTCTTCTCTTGTGCATATGGGAAGAGAGGGAACAAGTGGAAGGACTTACGAAGGACTGGATAATCCTTCACGATTCACACCTTTGTTTCAATACTCTGTCCTTGTTTGTTAATACATCAGGTAATAACTTCTGGGGGAGTGACCTACCATGACCAGCCTTGGCATAAGGAATGCTTTGTGTGTGCTGGGTGTAAAACCCAGCTGCCTGGACAAAGGTTTATTTCCAAAGACGAGTGTCCATACTGTGTAGACTGTTTCAGCAAACTGTATGCTAAGAAGTGTGCTGCTTGCAAGAAACCTATTACAGGTGAGTCTCATCTTATAAAGGGGACTCGACACTGATGAATCATCAGTCTCCTCTCAGAGCAGACCTTTACTTTACAAAACAGCATTAAAAATAGTCCCATCATAATGAAAGACTGAAGGAGTTAACTACTAGAGAGACACTCTCTCCATCACATGTAGCCTATCTTGTTAGGACATACTGATCACATGTGTTCCCTAACTGCTGAGGAGGTTTTTTTATGTGCCAAAAGGAGTTCCTCCATTGTTTGATTTACTACTTTCTGCACTATAATTCATCCTTAAGAATAAATGAAAAGGCACTTTTTGGCTCTTCCCATGACAGTACACACAAGTCCCTCGTGTCTGTAATTTCTTCAGCTTTGTTTTTAAATGCATATGTGATCAAACTGGACATGAATTAACTGCCTGCTGGTAAGGCACACCTGTTGAATTAGAAAGCTTGCCAAATGCAACAAAGCTCTATTGCATGCATTCTTTGGTACTTAGATGATTAATAATTAGACATATATGTCATTAGTCTATAAGAGCTGAAGTTTTCCGAGAGCATTTGCTGGTGTTCCGCTTTGTAATTCTATTATGTGTTGGCTCAGCTGTTGAAAAGTCCTGCCTGATTGTTACAGGTGCATGCTGCATGTGTAAGTGGACAAAGAAAATTACAAATACCCAGTCAAATGGGCATGGTTTTACCAAAAAACCCAAAACAAATAAAAAAAACTCCACCACCAGTACCCCCAAAAACCCCAATACTTTATTTCAAATACTCATGCTAGGACCTCCATGATCTGGTAATTTCTTCAAGACTCCATCTTGAAGAAACTTAGGTGGAAACAATTAAGTTACACTCAGTGTTCTATAGAAACTATATGTATCAACACATTGCAAACAATTTTCTTGAGAGTTTGTTGGGGAGTTGAGCAAACCTGAATGGACATTCTGATAAACCTATTCTATTCAGAGTTCATAATGGGATATGAAAACAAGCAAGTGACTTGTGGTTTTGCTTAAAATATTTCTCACTGTATTTAATGATAAAGGTTTTTTTCAATTCAGCCAACAAAGGATATTTCAGACTATGGATTTCTGTTCATTTGTTTGTTTGTTTGCTATATGAATGACAACCTGATCACACATCAGAAAACAGCCTGTCATGTTTCTGAACTGTGTCCAGAAATACTGGATTCACACCTTCTTTCTCATAATCTCTTTCAGCTCTCGGAGGTGCCAAATTTATCTCATTTGAAGAGCGCCAGTGGCATGGGGAGTGCTTTAACTGCGCAAAATGCTCTGTCTCGCTGGTGGGCCGGGGATTCCTCACTCGGCAGGATGATGTCCTTTGTCATGAATGTGGCTCTGCTTTATAGTTCTGTGGAGAGCTGTACAGCTGCATTATTCTCACTCTGTAATGATGTACTTCATTACTCTGCAGTAAGAAAACCATATAAAAGGTATAACAGTTATTTAGTTATTCAAGTAACTTTCCAACAGCAGTTTAATTCTATCATAGCTCTCAAATGCTTATAAAAGAAATTTAAACAGCCCCATACTGGTTAAGAAAATAATGCAGAAAAGATTTGTATATATTTTAAACCTAACTGCAGTGTGTTTCTCCTTGTAAAACAGTGCACTCTGCTGTTAGAAGCTTAGAAATTTACATTTTGTTTCCCATGAACCAAGGCAGACTGTGAAAAGTATATGGCATATGACTAATGGCGAGGCATTGGCACTGTTCCACAGATGCAGACGTTGGTGTGGAAAGCTGGGCATGTGCATTTTTCTATTGGCTCATAATATTGGTGAGGAAAACTTGTAAATATCAACTCCCTCCATACTTCGGGCAAAAAAAGCTGCTGACAAAGCAGGCAGAAATTTCGAGGAGGGTGTACTTTTACACAGAGGGCCACCAAGCCAAAGAGGCCCATTCCAGGGCCAGATAAAAGGAAAAAGAGTAATTTTCCTCTCCTTACTGAGATTGCTCCTCAGAAACAGTCTTTAGTCACCCAAAAAACTTAGTGACAGGTCCTTTCCCAAAATTGGTTAATTGTACTTAATTTTTCAGGCACAATCAATTTAGAACATAAATAAACCCATATTTTGAGCTACTGTAAGAGGTAAGGATTGCCCAAGACTGGATAGTGCTGATGTACACTTTCCCATAGCTAATATGCCTTAAGACTCTGTCTCCATTGTCTTCACTAGACCTTCAAATACACACATAAAATACGTATTTTTATTAGTAGACACAAGAGCCAACTCATACTTGTCCCTTTCACCTTGAACTTTTCCTCCACTCGAAACCTGTTTGCCAGCAATCAAAGCACTGTTAATGGCCTTACCATTGACACACTGCTAGGTCTTTGATTCAGTCTATCCCTTTTCATGTAAATGCCTGCTTGTCTATAGCAGGCTATAAGCTTTTCAGAACCAATACCCAAATAATTTTGCCATGGACCACATGCATTTGCCAACATTATGTCAAGTATCAGTAATATTGCAAGCTAGGCAGTCCTTGCTTGTAGTACAAGGTATTAGTTTCTAGGTGGCTGGCTTTGAGAAGGTCATATCTGCTTACTGAGCTTCAGCACTCAAGTGTCTGTTATTAAAGGTCATCTAGAGCTGAGTTACAAGCATTTCTCTTCTTCCTTCTTCCATATCGTATGTTACAGTAGCCTGATTCACGTTTCAGTGTCTGTACTGGGCCGTTGTGAATGGTGCAATGATACTAAGAATGTCAGATCCTGCACTGCTTAACACTGTGTAGTCCTCATCCTGCAGGTCTTTAAGTCATACATTCTCCTTTAGACTCTGACCTTAAGTGCATAGAGTTATTTGCCTGACTTCAGTGGGCTTTATTCATAATGAAGACAACCATTACTTTAGGTAGAAAAGGGGAGGAGGGAGAAAAAAAAAAGAATATGTGTGCATAGCTAGGCCAGAGCTGAACTGCAGTGGCATAAAATCAATATGGATAATGACTGACCAACAAGTACATAGCGGTCTGTTTTCCAGTCAATAAAATATTGATCTTTTGCTCTACATGGTGTTCATTTTTGGTTTTCAGTTTCTTTTTTCATGGCAGCTTTTATTGCAGTCTAGAGTTTGATTACTTTATGCCTTTTCATTTTATCCCAGCTGCTTCCTATTCTATTTTCACATTTCACATGGCTGATATAGGTTTTTGATAAGACTTGGATTCCCATAAATAGAAATATGTTTCATTGCCTTACATATCTATATATATACACACACATATAGTGGTTCACAGTTATGTATGATGTTCTAAAAATGAGTTATCAGAAATTAGTGCATTAGTCAATGTTAATTGTCTTAAATTTTTAAATGAAAATGATGAATCACCAGATGCAGGTTTGTCTGTAGGGTGTACCTTTTGTTTGTGTTCTGTGAAATAACATTCAGCAAATTGCAAGAATGTGGTTTGGGCCTTTTATTCAGTCTTGTCTGAGCAATCTTCCAGCTTAATTACAAACTGACGTGAGAATTACAAGGCAGAGTCCTAAGACATGACAGAGTCACAGGTCAGACATACTGATCATGATAATCCCAATCTTAGAGCCTTAACATTTGGGAAAATGAAATTCTTCTATGACTCATCAACTAATTATATTTTTAGAAATACCAACTGAATTATTTATTTCTCCTGCAGTAAATACACTACAGTCAAATCTGAAACTGAGCATTTTCATTTCAGAGTAATAGTAAGAAATAAATGTGATTGCTATAAACAGTTTGAATAAAAGTTAAATTAGATATCAGATTGATATTTCCTAGACTATATCACCAGCTACCAATGCCTAAACATAAATACAGTAATACTCTTGTGGTGGGTTGCCCGTGGCTGGATGCCATATGCCCACCAAAGCCACTCTATGACTCCCCTCCTCAGCTGGACATGGGAGAGAAAATACAACGAAAGTCTCATGGGTCACGATAAGGACAGGGAGAGATCGCTCACCAATTACCATCACAGGCAAAACAGACTCAACTTGGAGAAATTAATTTATTACCAATCAAATCAGATTAGGCTAATGAGAAATAAAACCAAATCTTAAAAAACACCTCCTCCTCACCACCCCTCTCCTTATTCCCAGGCTTAACTTCACTCCCAATTTTCTCTACATCCTCCTGCCCAGCAGCACAGGGTCACAAGTCCTGCCAGAAAACCTGCTCCAGCCTGGGCTCCTCTCTCCACAGATTTGCAGATCCTGCCAGGAGCCTGCTCCAGTGCGGGCTTCCCGTGGAGTCATGGCCATCTTTGGGGGCATCCCCCTGCTCTGGCGTGGGGTCCTCCCTGGGCTGCAGGTGGAGATCTGCTCCCCTGTGGACATCCATGGACTGCAGGGGGACAACCTGCCTCACCATGGTCTTCATCACCACGGGCTGCAGGGGAATCTCTGCTCCGGCGCCTGGAGCATCTCCTCCCCCTCCTTCTGCACTGACCTGGGGGGCTGCAGGGCTGCTGCTCTCACATCTTCTCACTCCTCTCTCTGGCTGCTGTTTCTGTGCCCCCTGAAACTTTTTTTCCTTTTTAAATAAGTTATCACAGAGGCGCTACCACCATTGCTGATGGGCTCAGCCTTGGCCAGTGGTGGGTCTGTCTTGGAGCCGGCTGGCATTGGCTCTGTTGTACATGGGGGAAGCTTCGAGCAGCTTCTCACAGAAACCACCCCTGTAGCCCCCCCCCCCAACCTTGCCATGCAAATGCAATACACCTCTGCACAGTTTGGGTCACCTGTGCTTATGTAGATGAAATCCAACTTGAATACGTGCAGAGAAGGGCTGCAAGAAGGAACAGTGTGTCTCTGTGGAGGACTGTAGATCATGGAGGGGATTAGATAGCTACTATAAGCCAAGACACTACATTAAGTTCAAGAACAAAGGCAAGTAAACTCCTCAGGACCGGAAATTGAAAATTAGACGGCTGCTGCTGAGCTGTGATGTTCCAGGAGAACCTCTTTCCAGAACCACAAGGGGAACAGCTATGTGGTCAGTTTTAAAGGGATGCTTGATCCATGTGTTAAATGGTGTATATAACATGATCACCTGGGATAGCAAAGCACTGGGCAAAATGAACCAGATAGTCAGCTTCAGTCTTTGTTGCTAACATTTGATTTACTGCAGGATGATCAAGGTATAGACGCCAGTGCAATTCAATTTTCTTTAATAAACTTCAGAGGATGGAAGTTTGAGAGATTTATTTTTAAGTCAAATTTTTTAACATCATGCACTTTTCTTTAACATTGTATTGTTTTATTTTAAAATATATATAGTTCTTTCCTTTGGCTTAGCTGCCTAGCTCTAAGATAATCACATTGTTTTGTTAAGGTCAAGCTCAATTATTCTAAGGTGCAGTGATGTCTCTAATGCCCTAATCACTTCTCTGCTGTACTTACAGTTTTCCCAGGGGACTGGGAGGGAGACTGCCATTTGGGACTAACTTCTGAAGAGTGAAGTAGGTACCCTATTACCTTCCTCAGTGCTTAAGGCTAAAGTTTAAGTTCTTTGACCACCACCTAATTATCAGAGAACTCCTGGAGATAACATGCTTAGAACACAAAGACAAGCCCTGCAGTGTTGTCACCAAGTGACCCTTCTCTACCCATATTTCTGAATGTCACATTTTTCACTCTGAGACAAGTTCATACAGTGAGAGCAAGATATCAGCCTTTTCCTGGACTACTACTTTTAAAATCCAGGCATGTTTTCAGTAGATGTAGCAGACAACATAGCAGCAGTAACATTGGAACCCAGGATCACTTCCCTGCATTTCACAGGCGGAAGCACCTGCTCTAGACTCATGACATGTCTAGGATGAAACCTAGACATCCTCCATTCTCTCCCTTTGTCCCGTCCCCTGGTTTTCTGGAAAGAAAATCTGTGAGTCTAGGCTGGGGAAGAGCTAGAACATAGTCTGGCCATATCAGTGAAGTGGGTGTCACATCACAGTGTAGTTTTTCTGCAGTATCTCAGCACATGCAAGTTCAGCTGGCCCTTGTACTCTACAAGTGGATATCGTCCCAGGCTTTCCTCATGGTAAGAGTGGCTCAGTGCAACCACAGGAGCATTAGGAGGGGAGTGGTAAGTTTTTCCAAGGCTTTCTGGACCTGTGCTTTCAAACACTTCACAGGCCCCATCACAAGAGGGGAGGTACTTCACTGAGGTTTATACCCCACTGAGTTGACCAGCAATTTTAGCACCTGGTCAAGTTTTTATGAATCTCACTTGATTTAATAGAATGGATGTAGAGCAGTGTATTGTATTTTAGGAAGCCAAATGAAAACACAGTGACATTTATACAATGACAGATACCAATAGCTGAAGGAAAGTAATGTGAAATGACTGCCTAAGTGGAAGCTGGGAGATCACCTCTGTAAACAAAAAAGTTGGATGGGATTCAAACCTATAGCCAGAACAAACTTGTTTACCAATCAAGCAGGAATGCTGCAGTAAATCCTCTACGTTCTTGTTAATAATACCTCAAAGAAAATGTGTGCGTGTGCATGCACACTTGTTCACCCTCAAATTGCCAAAACTTGAATGGACTGAGTCACAGGAAACCTGGCAACTTAAACCAAAGTACAAAGCATCTAGCACGGTTATAGACTACTATTTCCAAACAGAAGTTTCAGTTCATCATGTTCAGAAGTACCAGGTAGAAGTACTTTAATAGAAACAGAGGACAGTTAAGACCTTTGGAAGACAGATATGACTGCACACAGGGTTGTAACACAGGGTTAGTATCCAACTGGCAATACACGGCTGCAGTGGAGGATCTAGAGATACCAACTTTGGCCTGAATCATTAAGCTTTTATTAGTTTGTTAGGGAGAACTTTTTTCCAATAGTGCCCATTTAAACACTTCGTAGACTTTCACCCTGCATTTTTCACCCAAGTCCTTACTGGGGCTCCTTGAAGATGGTGCCAGACAGGAGAATCTCTACAGCACAATCACAAAGACATGCACAATGGCGAGTGAATATAGCCCATAGGAACCTGGATTTTCTCAGTGAAAACTAATTCAGTGTCAGCAGAACAACCATTGTACAGCATTACATCCAAGCTAATAAACCTTGTCTCTGTCTTCAGTATAATTCAATACCTGGTTTTATCAACTTGTGCCTCTACTGTACATTTTCTACTGTCCTCTTGAGTAAGATATTCAAGACTGTAGGTGCTCACGATTCACTGCAGATTTTTTTTAACACTGACTGAATTACTAAGTTACTGCATACAAGAAGCTGCACTACCACTACATCTCTGAAAAATGGGAGCTACAAGTCCCTTTCATGCATAGTCTGTGTGAGGCTTTGAGAACAAATCACATTAAAACAACAAAGAAACACTTGGCTCCTGCCTGTAGCCTGGGCACAGATAGGAAAGTGACTGACAAAATACTCAAAGATCACTTACAGAGCAAGAAAAGGAGCATGGCCTCAGAGGTCTGAGGAACTGAGTCAAGCAGAAAACTACCTAGCAAAATCAAGAAACAATTGAGTAAGTTTTGTGGGTTTCAGATGTTTCATCCTGGTATCTCAGAGCTCTCCCAAGTTACTTGTTAGCTCTTGCCCAACACCTCATGTCCTAACCATCCTCAGGTGCATCCCCGTAATTTCCACTTGTGACCAGGAAACCAGTTCTCCACAAAAGGACCTCAGTCTGGCACAATGGCCCAGCCTCAGGAATCTCCTGGGTGACATTAAATAGAGGATTGGGCCAGATGGAGGTAATGAAATCCAAACAGCCTCAGATAGTTGCTCACATTTGGAACCCAGTGCTCCACTTGGAGTACTTTTCTAGAAAAGACCTACCTCAGGTAGCCATATCCACATTGTTCCTGGGTGAAGTTCCTCATTTGACCATCTCTGTCTTCACCATAGACTTTGGATTAGCTTTTGCTAGACTAATTATCAAATAAATAAATAAATAAAATATCTTCCATCTGAGCACTGCTTTCCTGGATTTAAAAAACAAAACAACAACAACAAAAAACCCACAAAACCCACAGTGCAAAATAATGTAAACAGTTTATCCAATTCTGCTGAATTACATTTTTTGTTGTTCTTGTTTCCCAAAGGAAAAAAAGAATGGACTACTTATTTCTTGAGAACAAGCTCCTTACTTATAAAAGCAAATCAAGCCCTTAGTCAAACATTTTCATTGGAAGGACAGCAATCTGAGTAGAAATTTCTGGCTATGAAAGCAGATGGCCATAAAAGGCTGCTAATATGAGGAAAACGACTTACCTCAAATAATAGAAAACCTCATAACAAGTCTGTAACAGAAATGGTAGCCTAGCATGTACTTTGTAAGCCTGTGACTGAGGACCAAGCTGAGGACACCAGTCTCCTGTTGGGGGCCAGTCTGTTCTCATACAGCCTTGGATAAGTGACAAGTTCGGTGACCCTAACGTCACATTCCAATGTTTTTAAACATTTGGATTTCTTTAACCTTTAACTCTGGAATTTCCTGGCTTTCTCACAATAGCCATCTTATTCCTTGCCAGCGTGATTCTTTTTTAATTGCTACAAAATCCTTATTGTAATCTTGACTCTTAAATTCTTGGAAAATAAACCCACCCTGACTGATTGGGG
>JANZLQ010000013.1:15288806-15302515 GCA_026212715.1 Elanus axillaris
GGGGGGGAGAAAGCAGTTTAGCCATTTCCTTTCTATTGTGCTGGAAGAACTGGCTGAAACAAGCTCAGCACACAACCTAATTCGTTTAGGTGACAAATAAAGAATACTCATGTGCAAGATAATGGTAAATTGGGATGGGACAGAAGGCTGGAGTATTTCACATGTGAAAAATTGCCTTTGTGACAAAGCACAGCTGGTTCTCAGCCGGTGGTACTCTGGCTTATACACAACATCACAAACCTGATCAGGTACCACATACCAAGAACCAAATGACAGCTTTCCATGCAGGGGATGGCAGCAACAATGTGTACCCATGGAAAAAGCAAGTCGAAGTAGCAGCTGCCATTGTGAGTGTTGAGGGAGGAGAGGAAGGGGAGGTTTGCAACATAAACAGCCCTTTCAAACAAAGTCAGCAAGATCTAAATATAGCAAAAATATGTAAAGTAGAAGGATCAAGACTTGGGTACCCCAGAATACAATGCATTTTAGGACTGCATGAGCAACAACAACAACGAAAAAAAAAAACATAAAAACCTACTTAGTACATATATTTGTGTTCAGAATATTTTCTTTTTTAAATTAAATGTCCTTGACATAGGAGAAATTCTGTGGTCAGAAATCTGTTGATACAACAAAAATTGCAGAGTTTAGACCCAGCACACAAGCTTCAAGTGATATACCACCAAATAAGCTTGTTTTCCCTCCTGTCTTATTAAATAAGATAACCCATGTGAAAGACCCATGCTTGTTCACCTATTTACTCTCTTGGTGGAAATAAGCCAGTCACCCTTCTCTTACATTTGTAGGTCCGAGGACTGCAACAGCTGACAGAACCAGCTGTTCTCCATTCCTCTCTTCTCATAGTTTTTTCCTGGCAGAGCATCTAATTAAGTTTTGCTTGGATGCAGTTTATGTGGTATTGGGTAAACAAATGCATGTATTTACTAAAGCAAAAGAAAAATCCCATTGTCTGGTTGGATCATATTGCTTAAATCACAGCTTGGAGCCATTGCTATACCCCATGTAAAACTGCAGAGAAATAAACACCTGAGGCCTGGTAAACAATGGAACTTACACTAAGAAGTACATAAACTTAGCCAAAATAAAGCAATATATTTAAAAAGTGGATGAGAAAAATGGATTATTTAGTGGCCATGAGTACTCACTAAAGTAAAGGCTGGACTGCATCATCACTAAAATAAATTTTAAAGTCTCCTGTGGTTAATCCTGTGATTACTAGGACAGTATATCCAGTGTTTCTCTCATTAAGATGCCTGGGAAGAAAAGCAGAAAAGCTCTAAAGCAGTCAATGGAGCACGGTCTAACTGAAATTTGCCAGTTTATTACAAATACAGTGGAAAGGACATTTTCTAGAGCCAATAGGACCAACTCACAATTTGTCATCTAGAGGGCTGTCATTCTCATTAAGGAGAAAAGAAGAAAGATTAAGAGAAGAAACAAACTGTTGGCAATGCAGTAGCATATTTATCATAAAATCGGAGGTCAATGGTTTTCCCCTTCAAAGTCTGATATAATTAAAGCTTTTCTGACATGTGGGGAAAATAGCACAAAACAAAACAGAAAAAAGGTGATGGTAACAATAGGAAAATAACAACAATTGAAAAATGGCTACTGTTGCCTGAAAATTAAAAAAAGTTTAATATACTCAAGGAGAAAATGTGTATGACAAGGATAACCAAGCTTTAGGCAAGACCTAGAGAGTCAACTGATGTTCAGTTCACATTATAATTAATGAAAACCCATTTCAAACCACTTATTCAGAAAGCTGTACCTTTTAATCTACAATGACATTTCTCCTACTTTAAGTACAGGAGTTCTATTATAAAGCTCCTAATTAAAGATGCAACAAAATGCAATAATAAAAATGTATTTCAAATACATCTGAACGAAAATAAAAAATAATTCTTCATGTCCTTTTGTATATGAGAACATTTGTTCCTGCCAGTAAGTGTTTACCCAGTTTCTTAACTGGATTCTAATTCTGGGATAATATAATTCCTGCACATACCCTGTCCAAACACTATTAGTTTGAGCAACAAAATGAGGCCTTTGCTGTCACCACCTTTCTGGGGAAAGGCCTAAGTAGAACAAAAAATCTCATTCCAGTCAAACAACCCATTCTGTACCTTATTCAGCTCTACTGAACAAATGCACACCCTTCCAGATTATATGGGCTTCCTAAAAAGTTCAAATTGAAGATAATCCGGTTCCGTTATATGAAATGCAGCAGACTGTACTAAATACTTTCAACTAAATATGTTCAACCTAAAGCCTTGACAGCTCTGATTATCTGTAATAGTTCTCTGTCCCTCCTCCTCCATCTTCCTCCAGCCTCATCTTAATTGCTCCCACCTGTTCTTAAGCTTCCTATAACTTTCCATAACTGACCATCCCTCATTTCTCCTGCAGCTTCTTGCAATGCTTTCCAAGCCATATACAACCCAGCTTCCAAACAGGTGTTAAGAAACTTCATAGCTAGCTGATTTCAGTGCATGTGAAGCATTCAGTTGCTAAACTGGGCTTCTGTTTTAAACAGGCTTCACAAGCAGAAATCTCATTTTGGAAGATATTTTATAAAAGGTACGTTGGCTTTAGAGTTCCGTGTTGTGAATGGTTGGACGCTTAGTAGCTGTGTCTGATTATGGAGTTCTACCTCCCCACAATTCAGGGTTTTTTTTGGTCTTGGGAACAAACATACATTAGAACAGATCTAAAATTTACATTAATTTACAGCAAGTTCTTGTTGGCAGTCTAAGGTTGAAATCACCAGTATTATTTGTAGGTCCCTGGCTGGCCTGTGGAGGACTTCAAGAGGTCTCCTTCACCAATAACTTGTGGATCTTATGCATGTGCCCTAGGAGGACTGCACCGCTAGGCACCTGCAATGAAACAAGTTGGGCACCAAATTTAGGCAGATGATATCCCTGCCTTAATTCCCTCCCTCCTCTGCAATCATCTCTATTGAGATGGCTCTGTTTAGCCCAGTCAACAAACCACCCAGTGGACCTGAGCAGTTCTACCTAAATGAACAGATTCAGGCAACACCCTAAACTTCTCAGTCTGAGAGAACCCTCTAGGCATGGCCATACCCAGCCCCATGTCAGGACGACATCCAGGCAGGTGCATCGACTTTCTTCCCACCTTCCCCTTCCCCTTTCTTCTTCCCGTCTCTGCCAGAAGGGAATCCACGTACTCAAGTCAGCTCACACTCATCACTCAGCTTGGGTGCAGGCAGAGGGACTTGATCTGTACAATGTTAGGCCTTTTCCTGAAACACAAGACACATTGGCATTGCTTAGTCAAGACTTGACATGGCTTTTTAGATGTCTCTAACCACAGTGCTCTTCCATAGCCAGGTCTTTCACTTCTTGAATGTGTATCAAACCCTCTTTTTTCCTCCCCTTCAGATTATGAGACCTAGCTACAGTTAACAGAGTTGCACAGAGTACAGCCTTTTTACACTGTTTGTGGGTAAAAACAAATTATGAGTATCATAATAAATAGCTTTTGTTACAAACCGGTTGCTACATACAGAAAGACGGTACCAAAGGCAGTGTTTAAAGAGCATGAAGGGCAGTTTTATGAGTTGTTTATGTCACCTTCTCCCCTTCTCATTTGGGCCTTTTGTTCCCACTGTCTCCTCGCTGCTGACAGTAAAGTAATGCAGTTCTGCAGTAAAGAGACATCAACTGACTGATTTTTTAAAAGAAGTTTATTTCCAGCCAGATCAGCAAGATGATGTGACTCTCTCCATCATAATACCAACACAAAGAAGGCGGTTAAGCAGGAAATCTTCATTAATGAAACCAGTAAACTATTAACAAAAATATTTTCTGAGCAGCATTCCAAGTGCATCTTAGTTATAGTCTTAGCATTTATTGCACATTTTCTGGAGCGTAAATGAGGTCTCTTCACAGGTAAGTGTTCTACCTTGGGCTACATCGGACTCTGTTGATTGCCAGGATGAAGGCAGGTTCTGGTAATATGCAGTGTGGATGCAGATGTGCAGGTAATTGGCAAGTGTTTCTAAGGAAACAAAAAAGACAATATCTGTTCAACTTCTGCAACTTCAGAAAGCAAATGCTGAAAGGAAAAGCTTTCTAATATAACCAGATTAAAGATAAAAAGGAGTCCAAAACTGTAAACAGTGGTTTTAAACACAGGTACTTGTTCAGGTAAAAACATGAAAAGCATGGGGAGCAGAGGGGAGAGGTGCAGGTAGGGAATATTTTAAAATTTTTATATTTATAATGATCTGAAAATCCTGCAAATGTGTCTGAGTTTTAGATATTGGATGTTTATCTCTGCCCTTATTCACCCTGTGCTGTTTACCCTCTGAGACTGCTCTCACTCCATATAAAGCAGAAAGCATGTTAGAGGATCCCAACAGGAGAACTGAGCACTCTGTAATTTGGATACCTACACAGCATATTTGATTTGATAGTTGTAAAATTGTCAGACATCTAATATTTGCAAAAGCACAATTCATCTTCCAGTTTGGCATGAGTTTTCAGGCTTAAGTGTCTTCTGGCAAGGATTTTTAACCTAAAATTTGCAAACTAACTGACAAAGCCCCTTAAACTGGTGGTAGTTCACCCAGTTTTCTAGAACACTGTAAGCCCATTCCACCTCAACAAGACACTTTGGTCTGAATTGATTTACCATCCCTTTCTGCAGGAGTATGCCCTCATCAAAACAAATGGATACTCACTTAGCAAGAGGGATCCAAAACCTACAAAATAAAGCTGTTCAGCTTGAACATGTCAGCTTCTTCACTACTTTGAAGCATTCAGTGGGACTTGATCAACTTCTTCCAAGACACTACTTCCTTTCAGTTGGTCAAGAAAACTTTTCCACCTTAATTTGTAAGTATTGCCTAGGATGGCAGGAGGTGTTTCTAGCAACTCCCAGGTTAAGAAATGCTGATCTGGAGCAGTCAGGACTATAGTCCACTCCCCAGTGCTTTATCTGATAAAATGTTTCTTTAACTCCCTCTCCTCCCTTACATAGCTAATAAGATACAATTCATTTTACAAGTCTTTATATAACTAATTTCCCATGCAATGTCTTGATCATCCTCTTCAAGTGAAGAAAGCTTCTTCTATGTGACCTCTTATTTTCCTTCCTAATAGTCCTCATTCATTGATCATTTTCTTTGTGGTGTCCTGTGTAACTTGACTTTAAAGTCTGTGCTGCCCCACCCAACCCCACATTCCTGCCTTTTTTCTTTTTACCAGTACTAACACCCTTTGTTCATCAGACAGCTGTATCATGGAGCATATCCACCTGTAATCTTTGCAAGAGAAAAAAAAAAACAAACCCCCAAATCATTTAAATTAGACTTCATAAGCTCTTACTTGAATAAATCCCTTGACTGACTGCTCCTTATGAGCAAGAGAAAAAGGCCAGCACAACATAAAACAGATCTGTAATAGAGAGATCCAAGTGGACAGGTCCAAGTTAAAGTCAGTTTTGCATTCCTGAAATCTTAAGCCTTGTCATGGTTCCTGACGAAGTTTATAATCATCAGCTCACCGCTAACTTACATTCTTAAAAACAGTTCCCTATGCACACAGTTACCATTAACCACACTTGAGAAGGAATGTAAAACCCACCTGAACTCTCCGGTTTCAGATCAACTACTCCCTAAACCTGTGGTTTAGCCCTTTATGGAGAAACCCAAAGCAATCAAAGTTTTACCAAACTTTTAACTTTCCTACCCATTAAGCACATGCTTCTCAATAAGAAAAAAAAATCTATTTGCAAATTGTCATTTGTGATTCACAGATTCTCACCTTTTCACATGTGCAGTGTTAATGAATTCAGCGTTATAGTGCCATTATTATAAATACAGCACTCACAAGAGATTTACTAGGACTCCAGGCAAGTCTGTGTACACACACAAAAAGTATTTTAAAAGAGTGAAATTTTTTGGTGGAAGGAGCGAACTGCAGCCGACTCTGACAGCGGAGGTTTCAAAATCCCTTTTCCCTTACTGATCTTCCTATCAGCTTGCCAAGGAACTTTAAAAAATATAAATTTAGGGAGTAAGGCCAATGGCAAAGAGTCCAAAATTGTAAGACTTCAGTCATGAGATTAAAAAAAAATTAAAAACGACAGCAAGGACTGAAAGATCTTTTTTGTTACTACTGTAGCTTTTGTTAGTATTCAGCTTTCAAAGTCTCCAGCAGTTTGATTCAAACTGGGGGGATGCTTCTCTACAGCACAGAGAAACCGAAACATGCCTTACCTTTTGTAAAATACCTGATATTCTCACTGAATCAGCCAAAGATTTGGTTACTAAGAAAAAAATCTACACCACAAGCCAGGCAGGAAAATGTAGAATAGTGACAGTGCTGCATGCCACTACTTTCTCATCCCTCCCAGAACAGCAGGGAAACGCTGACAATTTAGTTGACAGTGAAAAGACAAAAGGAAAGGACCACCACCTGCAAAGGGCTGCTCCTGTTTAAGTCCAGTCCTCTGGAAGTTGCACTTCTCAAGAGCAAAAATGGTCCAAAGACTTGATTTGGAAGCAAAAAGAAACCTTTGGTACTTAGGTTTTTTCATGGTCCTCTGAATATCAGTGCAACTCCCCCAAAGCTGTTGAAGCCTTTGAGCTGGTTTAGTCTAGTCTTGGACACGAACAGCTGTTATTAGGATGGCAGTTTCCGTAGGGTCACCCACCAGCCTTACAACCAGCTCTCTTCGGAGTGCCGAAGAGCTACCCAGCGTCCAGGCTGGGTGGCCTCATTACAAGCATCCTGGGATTCCTCTCCATGCTTGTATGCTGATTACCCTTGTCTGTGCTAGGTATTGTGTCTAATCCTCAAAACTAATGAGGTCTATCTCCAGATCCAAGGCAGGCTCATTGTTCTCAGTCTTCCTGAACTGACAAATCTCCCAGGGACGTAGTGTGAGAGAGCTTGCTGGAATAACTAACAAAGATGCCAAACATTACTATAGCAACTGGGGAAAAACAGAGGCTCAGTATATACCCCAGCTATATTTTCTATTTCTTTTATCATTCATACTCAATCTTTATGCAACTATACTGCAGTCCTTTGGCATCATCAGCCTTTATATTTATTACAAATAAAGTAAAACAATGTTACTCAACATAATTGCATTTCCTTCCCTGGAGATTTGCCTTGCACATTCATTGACAGGCTAGCTCCCTTTCTGTGTCAACAGAGAAAATTAAACCTTTCTGGCCTAAAGTGAACTCAAGAAGAGTAGGAAGCTGCATGACAGAATGTAAAATGAAAACATTCTTTGAATGTAAATCATATAACTTCATATGTTTTTAATGAGGTGTTTCATAGCTTTTTACTGTAACTCTCACAGCATTGTAAGGGGCATGGGGGAGACCTGAACACTGAATCTTTATGGTTTTCCAGCTTTAACATTACCCTGGTAGGTAACTGAAGGAGTACAGGATATAGAGTGCTACTTCAGTTGCATAACAATTTTTGTATGTTAAATTGACAATAACAACTTCTTCTTTCATTCTTTTTATACACCTAAATGCACTATGTTTAATTAAGAGAATTTAGTCTGTCAGAGTGTGCTAAGGGGTATTCTAACATCGGGGACTCCAAAACTGCCTGGCACTAGGGACCAGACTCCAGATTCCCCTTTTATGTGAGAGTAAGTCAAGAAATTGCACTATCAGAAGAAAAACATCTTGGTTTTCTCTGTTATTGCTGCAGTATTATTTCAGTACTGTATTCCACTCACTGTTCTGGAAATTCCCTCTAGCTTCATAATGGTCTGGTGAACCACACCATAAAAACCAGAAATGAAGTCCAACTGCTTTCCAGCAATATGAGATAGGTGCTTGGGGTTTTGTGTTGGACTCCAGATATCAGCAGGAGATGGTGATGTAAGCTCCACATGGGTCTTGTACAATGACTCCTTCTTGGGTAAAAAAAGCCTTTTAAGGTTATTAACAGTTTTTATAGAACATGTTTTGTGGAGGTGGCTGTATTTATCTCAGATGACCTTTGATGAAATAATTCCCATTTTTTATCATACATTTTATCTGAGTTTTGGGATAGCTGTAATAATTTTCAGACAGCTCAGGCTGGGTGTATATTTTAAAGGGATTTTGAAAATTTATCTTTAAAATTAGTAATCCTGTAATTTCATGTTTCAAGTCATCAGCATTTGCTCCACTGTGCAGAATTTTTTTTTCACTTTTGTTTAAGGTGATTCTTTTAATATTAATCCTAATAATGTGCTACCCCACTTCATAATTCTCATACTTGAGCAAGTGATTTGTTAAGCAGAGTCAAAACAATGAAAACTCTGCTTTTCATAAATGTTGATTATTTTATAATTAATAACTGGCAAGGTATGATTTATTTAATAAATATAATGTTATAATTCATATTAATTATCTAAAGTATAAATCTGGAAGAAGACATAATGGATTCTGGATAATTTTGAAAAATATAATTTCAGCAACTGGAAATGGGTTATAAAAACTAAGATACCTTGACTATCTCTGAAAAACTTCAGAAGTTTACTCTTTTATAGGCACATGAGTGGTATATGTTGTGCCAAAGATAATTCATATAGCACTAAGAATAACCGTGCTATTACCTAGAAAAACTCTAAGCTTGCCTTCACAGTCAAGTAGCTCCTGCATGATCTGCATTTCTGAAAGTAGGCTTAGATTTAAATCATGGAAAATACCCACTGTTTATAAGTAAATACAGTATAATCAGCAAGAGAGAAAATTTATGAGAAAACGTGACAGTAATTGGCTGAAGCAATAACAAAATAAAATGCTCCATGAACAGAGAAAGAGAAGAGTCCTTGAAACATGAATTTATATTGTGTCTTTACTCTTGCTTCTCACCCCAGTTTGCCCACATGTGCTTGTAATATACCCACTGGGAAAAAGAAATCAGTTACTATGACTCATCTGGAGCTGGGTCCATGTGGACAGGCCAACCTATGTGCATGCCTTATTAGCCAGGAGGTTGCTATGAAAGAGGATTACAATGACTGAGCTGTGCCTTCCTCAGAGGAGTCATACATTTCTCCTTTATCCTGATATTTATTTCCATTAGACTAGTAGGAAAACATTTTTGAGTACCCTACCTTTTTAAAAAAACAGTTAAAATTAGCCAGCATCAAAAATAAGGAGGGGAAGGGACTTGGCAAAGTGATCAATGTGAAAATTATATAACAATAATTTTATATTATTATTTTTTTTTAGGAATTCAGTTCTAAATGGATTGTAAGTTGAAGCATCCATGCTGCTTTTTATTATTAAATGCTTTTTTACCCATCCCAAATTCAGAAAAATGAGATGATCAGTAATTTTCAAAGTGAACAAATTTTTCACAGCTCATAACTCAAGCCCTGATCTTGCAGTGAGCGCTGAGTCTGCTGCAAGACCCATGGGATTCATGGGGCTGAAATGTCCTGGATAGAGATGTGGAGCTGCCTACCTAGTTTTTTTTAATGACAATATTTACTCAGCCAATATTTCCTTGGTAGCTTGGCACCTCATAAACTGCAAGTTATTTATTTTCATGTCTGTGAAGCATGGAGGCCCCTAGTTTATACATAAGGTACCTCCTAAAGTTACCTCCACCAAGGGAGATGACTAAAAAAGCATTTAGCACTGTTGCAGTAAGTTTTCAGATGCCAGGCTCCTAAGCAGAATGCAAGATTCTTCATCAGGTCCTTTATTTCCTTTATTGTGCAAAGAACAGCAGTTTAGGTACCCAGTCAAAGGCAGACAGTGCATATTAAATGCCTTAGGTTATCCCACCTTGCCCCCAGATGCCACTCCAGGAAGGCACATGTCTCCAAACGTACTGTGTCGTATCTGTCTGCTCCAGATGGATGACTTGGTAACCAAGAGCATCTCCAGTGGCATTAGGCACCTATGTTTATGTATCTAAGTCCCACCGTAGATGGGGAATTCACAACAGCCAGCAGTCTCTGCATGGATGAGATTGAAACATCTTTAAAAAAAATGAACAAGTCCAGAATAGGCAGGGGCATTAGACAAAATACTGAGGGACCAAGATCTGTGAAATCTTTTAGGGTCTGGGCATGAAGTGAGTATGCTCCACACAGCATTCACCAGGAAGATACTGCCCACATTGAGAGTTGTAGACATGAAGAATTTTGTAAGATTTTTACAGTCACTGCTGGGCTAAGAAACATCTGATCTTCAGGTTCTAGATTTTGAATGTGGCTGCTTAAATACCAGACCTAAATGATATTGTAGGCCTTAACATCCTTGGTATGCTTGAGCTGAAATCTTTTGGTCTGTTATAAAGAGAGTCTGGAGGAGAGGGAGAAATTTGACTTCTTTCTCCCATTACCTAAAGCACTGGCCCATCCACCCTTACAGCACATCAGCTTGTGAACTAGTAACATAACAATCCCAACTCAGTCCCTATTTGCTTGATTCTTTATTCTGGTTTTATGATTTCTGTCCAAGAAATGATTCTCAGAGAAGTCTAGTATGACATTAAAGAGGTACATTCAAAGAAGACAAAGAGGTTACAGACTTTCTGGGAAGTGAAAGGCAAAGCCACTGGAAGATTGGAGGTTAAACAGGAATCATTTGTGCAATTGGAAAGTACTGCTTAAGAAAGGTCTTACCTCCTGTAGTTCTGGTACCAGGACTGATGAGTGTTAAATGCACTGGCACTGCAGAATGATTACTAAAAAAACTGGGAAGCAAAATAAATGGCAGTCTTTACTCTCCCTAATTAAAACAGATTAGTTACAGCAATTTACTGTCAGAATTAATGCAGCATCAGCCAGGCAGATGTGATCTATTAAATAGCTCTGCTTTTGCTAAAAGACATTCATTCATTACAACTGGATTTTATAAAATCTTCATTGCGTCTAAACATCTGCATCTAAATCTTTACAATGTTATGGCTTTTTTTCATTCCCTTTTCTAAATATTTTATTACCAAAGGGTATTACAGGCTTTAACAGATTTATAAATATGCATTCCTTTATCTGTGGTCTCTATTGAGAACACAGATACACTGTAAAGCTTTGTCTAGATTGCTGTGGCAATAATTTCATCTTCACTACTAACAGGAAGAATCAAGAAAGCTACAGTTTTCATGGCACTGGACCTCCATCTAGTGAGAAGAAGAATAGTGCATTTTTCTGGGGCATAAAACCAGCACAGTTCTTGTTTCCATGTTAAAAAATGTTTTCATAGGGGAATTGTGCTTAGCTGCCAGAAAAGATGTGGATGTATTTACATAAAATACAAAGGAAAATGTTATTTTATATTTGAAAGGCTTCACAAAATTCATAGTCTCGGTTTCAATTAAAAGTCAGTGATTGCTCACAAATCTCAGTAAAGGAAACAGACCTCAAGAAAATCCTGCTGTAGTCAGACACATGTAACAGCTGATATTGTATTGCAGTGTCATGTTCCACTGTTTATCCAGCTTGAAGACTGAAAAAGCCAGTCTAAAGGCCTTCTGCTGAGGTGTGGAGGTGGTATCATCCCCATCACAGAGGTAAGGAAGAAACACACAGACCAAGGGCTGGATTTTAAAAGGTTTAAAAGTGTAGAGGTAGGCACTTACTGAGCTTTTCAGATATGCCTAGGTCTTTTTTTCAAGGTGTTGTCACACCTAGTCAAGGTGTTAAGTGCCTGACTCCTCCTAAGCATAACGGCAGATGCCTGTCTGCATCTACTGCCACATGAATGCCTATAAAACTTGTCCTGACATGCCAGACTGATACCCTGCTCTTCTTCCCATCTGGGGGGTGACAGAACAGCAGTTAGTAACTGCTCACTGATGCACCTGCAATAATGACAGTTCAGTACCCCCACAGGGGCTTGCATTGAGGAAATCCTCAGAGCATGCTTCGTGAGATCACTGTAAAAATTTCTGTGAGCTTTTCACACAAAGGACATCTGAACACCCAGTTTTCTCTGATGCCTTAACTTTAAAAATGTTAGTTTGAAATTTTTTCAGCTGCTTTTTCCAGGTTCAGGCATATGGATTATTGCTATGAGATGCTATACTATAGAAACACCTTTTCAAGCTAAAAAAAATATCTTTGCAACAGCCTGCCTCAGTGTTTGCAGGTCACAGACTACTAACAGGCAAGGATTATTTTTTAAGAGGCATAGGTATTGCCTATAAATATTATGACAGCTAATGTCTTCAAACAACCAATTTGCTTTAAAAGTAATTAATAAAATCATATGACATTTTCAAAAGAGGTTTGTGAGGGAATGTAAAGCATTTATGTTGATGTAAATCCACTCCTACTTTTCAAAGCCAAAATTTGCACAAAAGCACAGATTCTGTTTTAATGGCATTTGATGAATTTCTTATTTTTAAAAAACAACTCGTTTCCTAGTTCTGTTAGACCATATCATTTCCTCCAAATCATATATCTTGTGGGCGTGCACAAGAAAATCAAGAAACCTAAATAGCATGCTCTACATCCCTAGAAAATATTATTATACACTACACCAAGGAAATATTCTTCATAGTGAAAGTTTCAGGTGAAATACTGCAGTGGTGAAATTTAAGGTGAAATAAATGAATTTCTTTGCTTTGATATGTCTGGACCAGACTCTAATGTTTCTCTAGTTGTGATTACACCAGGTTTAGACTTTCAGATCCCTGGGTAGGTTTCATTCACTCTTCCTGTTCCCCTTAGTCAAGTCAGTTTTGGTAAGTGCTTCTACAACATTTGTACCTTGAGCAGAAAAAAATTAAATCTACTAGATACTATCTACAGTGGACTTTAGTAGTAGACTTTCCCTTTGGCATATTCTATTAAGTTCTGTTATCTATCATCGAACGCATTTTTAGAATGAGGTACCAAAAAAGAACTGCAAAAATGCAATCAGGAAATAAATGAAATAAATGTATATACTCATATTCCCAGACAAGCAGAAAAACACTCAGTAGGGGAAACAGGATTGAGAACAGTGTGTACAGTAGGCCACAGATCTGGAGCAGCAGGAGGCTTTAAATATAAAAAGGTCCTCCAATTTTATTTTGCAGAGGGGTTAACTGAGTCTGATTTTCAAAGATTATGAAACTTTCACTGAATTGAATTTATGTTTGTAGTGTTTTGTCATATAACTCTTCATGATGCTTACACCGTTCACTTGCATTCTGTGAAACAGCTTCTTAGGAGGAGCAGCTACCATAGGTCTGGTAATATCAAACCCTTACTGATAACACTGCTCCAGTCAGCTTTCTGGGCCACAAATACAGCAGTTCAGTATCTGCTCATCAAGTGGACTGATTTGTATAGAGCCAAGTGGTTCACAGGCAGTAAGAACCTGAATGAGATGATACACAAAACCTTCCTGTGGTTCAGGAAAGGTACACTAGAGATTGGAAAACCTGCAGACAGAGCTCTGACTTCCTACAGGAATCCTGAGGATGCCCTGGAGAGGTCTTAATTTGATTGCATAGCCCAAACCTTACTGTACTTTAAGATGTCTGGACTTTATCATAGAATTAAAGGCAAGAGGCAAGCCCACGTTCAAAGCAATGCTCAGCTCTGAGTTTAAAGGTGCTGTCACTAGACAAAGAGGAGAGCTCTGAATAAAGCCAAAGTAAGCCCCAGGTAAGTCCTACAAAGAGAAAAAAAAACTTCTTCCTCAAAAAAAAAAAAAAAAAAAAAAAAGGCCCATAAAATTCCCAATT
>JANZLQ010000013.1:15303227-15344933 GCA_026212715.1 Elanus axillaris
TTCCCCACGGGCTGCAGGGGAATCTCTGCTCCGGCACCTGGAGCACCTCCTCCCCTCCTTCTGCACTGACCTGGGGGGCTGCAGGGCTGTTGCTCTCATATGTTCTCACTCTCCGACTGCCATTTCTCTCTGTCCCACAACTTTTTTTCCTTCTTAAAAATGTTATCACAGAGGCGTTATCACTGTTGCTGATGGGCTCAGCCTTGGCTGGCAATGGGTCCATCTTAAAGCCGGCTGGTATTGGCTCTGTTGGACACAGGGGAAGCTTCCAGCAGCTTCTCACAGAAGCCGCCCCTGTAACCCCCCCTGCTACCAAAACCTCACCACAGAAACCCAATACAACTTACTACAGAATTAATAGATATGTCCAAAGATAATGTACATTTGATATTTTAATCCATGTCTTAAACCATGTAGAGAAGATTGGTTTAAACAATAAAGAAGAAAATGGGTGGAAGGGATATATGTGAATGCTAGAGGAGTTGACAATGCATGTAGGCTGGAGTGGTTACTCTGTAATCACAACTATAAATAGTGATGAACTCTAATATGTTACTATTGCTAATCAGAGGAATCTAGCAATCATTTGAGATAAGTTCCCCTGAAACAATGCAGAATTTGGGAAATAGGATATTAGGAATTATTATAGAAAGAATTAAGAAAAAATACTTCGAGTAAATTCTTCCTGAACATTGCATATGTTTTTGGTCACTTCATCTTGAAAAAAACAGGAAAACGTGCAGGAAAGGGTGTCAGAGATGATGGAAGATAGGAAATGGTTGCCTAAGAGCCTTGGAATAGTTTCCTGACAAAGAAATACTGACTAAATTAGGACACTTTGGTTGAATGGACACAACTGAGAGAGGATACAAATTACTATCCTTTAAGACAGAGCGTGTGAATCAGAAACAATTATTCATTGTATCCCATAATCCAGAATATGGATGACACTCCCTGAAACTATTAAGCAAATGCTCTGAAGGGAATGCTTGTTCACACCGTGTGGTTAATTGGGTTCGGCTAGTGCTATTGAAAACCGTGTTTCAGATGTAGCCTCCAATGTGGGTGGTCTTTCAGTTGCTGGTACCAACAGCTGGGAGAATATAAACAGGAAAGATGACTTTATGCATGCTCTCTGCTTTATACTTTTTGTGAAGAAATGTCCCCCAGCTGGGAAACGTAGGCCTAAAGGACAAAAGCAGGCTGATCTGTGCAGAAATAGAGAACCTTAACAGCTGATTTGACAGAGCAGAGGTTAAGTCAGTCCTCGGAGAGTTCAACAAGAGAGCGTGTCCTCCCTTTGTGATACTGCTCCTGCCAGAGGAACTGAATGACAAGTGCACTGGCATCAGGCACATTGGATAGTCTTTACTACAAATGGGAAACAGTCCTGGAAGATCAAGTCTGGATATAATTCATCATTAATATCATTTCCTGCACTTTGCAGACAGGAACTAATCCAGAGATGATGAATTTCCTGTCATTTTGGGTTTAGAGAGTTCTCATCTACTGTTTCTACCTACTAAACTTCAGAAGGGACTAACACAGGCCCAGTCAAATTTGACAGTTCATCATCTGAACTCTCCAGTGAAGAAAATCCCTCCAGAAGGTGTTACTTTCAAAACCAGTGTGTACTGAAGTAATTATGACTTCAGCTGGTGTTGTTTCTGGAAGTTTGCAAGGTGGTATTTCCTTCTCTGCAGGCAGTTTCAGAGCTATGACCTGCGGATTAATTGAGATAGCCCTGTGAAAAATGCTTGTGGTCCTTCCATCCACAAGTATTTACAATACATCCCTCTGCAGGTCGCACACATCTCTTGTATACTGCAGCTATGACTAAATTAATACGAGTGAAACTGCTGGAGTTGCATAATATTCATCAAAACCTTCTGCTCTCTCACACATTTTCCACACAGCATAGCTCACTTTCCTCTGAGTTTAGCAGTCCTGTTGCTTTCCATTTTCAGATTACCAATGCAGGCCTCACCATGCCATTTCTTTGTAAGAACATTAACCCTAAGATTTTCTCGTTTATATTCTTAAGGCAAATCAGCTATACAGTCTTGCGTTTCTGAAGGAAGCTATATAAGATGGTTACCTGGGGTAGGAAAGGACTGGACTGAACAACTCAGGAGATGTTTTCCTGCCCTGTGTTACCGATTTCTATTCCAGTGAGCCTGAAACAACTTCAGCCTAAGAGCCATTATGCTCACACCATACTCTCCTCCCCTTACGTTCCTTCTAGCAACTGAGTTGATTGCTTTCCGAGTGTGACATTTGGCCTCTACAGTGATAGCAGGATGACAGCTATCCTGTCCTTCATCCCCTAGATCATCCCCTCTCCATGCCCTCTTCTGCTCTAGGGGCAGAAGAGCTCTACAGTGTGGATTGTTCATGGTAAAAATGGGTGAAAGAAGATCAGGCTTTGGGGGCAATATCTCTGTTCTTGAAGTGAGTGGGACTTTGTTAACCACTGGCCGTCTTCTCAGCTTGGGGTGAAGGAGGTGTTGCCCCATGGTGGCAGGAAGGCAAGCAGATTGCAAAAGCTGGTTCCTGTGTGAGAGTGCAAGAAAGAACCGAGGCTTTTGAGAGCAATATTATCAAGTTTAGGGCTGGGAACTGAAGCCCTTAGGCACAAGTCCAACAGAGCACCAGAGAAAATGGAAGTGCCATTTAGGATCATCGAAGCTTGGCCCTGCCTTTTCTCGTGTCTTTCTTGTGCCGGAGAGGTGGAAAGGCTTCATGTGTCTTGCAGGCAACAAATGCCCTGTCAAGGAACCCACTGAGTGGGTTCTCCTTGTGAGGACCACACAACAACAGCCTGATGCCTGTGCCTGAACCTTTCACAGGAGGGACATTGAGCAAGAGCAAGGTGCCAGGCTGTGCACCAGTGGACAGGGCTTTACAGAGGGTCAGCCAGGCTCACCACGTACCCAGATAGAGCTGGATTTTCTCCATGATGCTCTCACCAGAACCACAGCTGGCTTTAGGGTGTGCTCATTTTATAACTCCTGAAAGTGCTTTTCCAGAGCAGTGGTATGCGTTCTGCCTCACCCTCATCTTTCTGATGTAGAAATAAAGTCCAGCTGCAGTTCATTAGCTCCTGGTTAGTATCAATTTCCATTCTGAAGACCAGTATTACAAGAAAAAGCTGTATAAGATTAATCTTGAGGAAAAGCAAGCTTGCATTCTTCTTTCTGACTCTCTAAAGTTTCCTCACTTATCCCGGGATTCAAGGAGATTTTGCAACCCTGCTGCAGCAAAGGAGCAAAACACACAGCATGAATAGGACAGCTCCAGCCAGCTTTATTTAATTCCTTCAAGTGTTATAATCCTAAGTATTTATAAAACATTTAAGAGAAATTTATTGGATTCCTATAGATAAAATAAAAGTGTATGATAGTATGTATAGGTCATTAAAACTGTTCCTTTAACTAAATAATGACAATAACAGAAAGAGCTATTAAATGAGTACTGAGCTTATCTGCATGTGAACTGGACATAGGAATGCATAAACAAATATCAGATGCATCATTAATGCCATGGTAATTTTTTCTTCTTCTCTCTTAACTCCCTGGATGTTGTGAAGCCAACATAAGCATTAAGAAACTTCCTATATTATTGTCAGTCACAGACTTGACAACCTCACTCAAAATAAAACCACTGAAGTGGTATGTTTCTCTTAGCTGAAAAGGAAAAAAAGATTTTCTGTATTATCAGGACTTTCACACCACCACAGTTGTTCTACCAATTGCCATTTATAGCTTCCCTGTTTCCCTATCCTACTTTAAAACATTATTTTTGAAAGCCACACAGAGGTAATAGATTGACAGCAGCTTATTAATTGCCACAATGCAAAAGAAATCCAAGGCTGGAAACAGTGGAAATGAGATGCAAATGCTGCAAGAACACAAGAATTGTGTACATGAAACCATTGATTGCCTGAGGCTCCTTGCACCTTGCTGTCATTCCCTTTAATGTGCCTTGGCATGTCTGCAACCACTACTACCAGCACATAAAAATATTCATGTATATTTAATAGAAGAAAAATGTGCTAAAGTCTGAGTGCTTGATATAAAAAAAATACATTCAGACCTTATCTTGAAACTCAAAAGCCTATGACTGCAAAGAATCACTTCTAGAAATGGGTTATCCGAATATATGATTACAAGGTTCTCCAGCCACATGTACAATTACATTCTGCCTTCCTCTAGGTATGTTTTCCTATTCAAAGTGATTTCATTGCTTTGTTATCTTGTAAGGGTGTAGGGAAAACTGACTGTAAATTCATACACGTGCATATACCCCCACACAAAGCTATCATTGGTGTATAAATAACCTTGTTATTCTCTGATGCTCACCCATTTCTAGTACAGCTGTCATACTTCATTACTTCTTAAATTCAAAATAAAATAATTATTATTCCTTTGCACTGGTCTGCATATTTGTTTATTTGTTTGCATTTATCTTATGTGAATGTATTATTCTGTGCTATTATTATTTTACTATTTAATTTAAATTTCCTAATTATTATGCATCTGTGTATTTACTTAAAGTAGAAAAATGGGGGGTGGAGGGGGCATTTCTGAATATGCTGTCACCTCGTTCCCAGTATATGCCGTAATTTCTTGTCATGTGTTTTCAAATTCCTCACTAGATTTCTTTTGTCCGGTTCAGGAAAGCCACTCTTACATGCAGCAGGCTCAGGTGTGGATTCCTCATAACTATTCATAGGACGCGCTTGCACTAAGATTTATACCATTCTCTGGAGGCGTCTGTCTTTCTATGCTGATTAAATTGGCAGGCTGTGTGACTAAGCTTCTAATTTAGGCATCTCAAGGCTGCTTTTAGGCACAGGCTGTTCTCTAGGGTCCTGGCCACATCACCTGCATACCTGGCATCATTAAGAAAAATACTTCTCTTTTTACTAAAAACTATTCACCTCCACCCCACAGTCAGAAAATGACAAGTTATTTTGTCCTTGGCTAGGGAACTACAAAACTCAACGTTGCCTGCCCTTCACGAGAAGACCTTGGCCACTTTGAGTGGACATCTCAAATCAGCAGCCTGTGATTTTCTAAGTCCCAGATCAGCATCTCCACACACAGCTTGAGTTCAGCTGATAAGACTCTGCATCTGTGAAGAGTGAACCTGTACAAAGCCCACCATGTAACACAAGACTCCCCTTCAGGCATTATTAGGAGAGAGGATGTTACTGCCAGCACTGCCAGGAGCTATTCTGTGTTCTTCTTCACTTCTTTTATCCCAGATCTTAATAGAAGAGCCCTCCATCATTTTTCTCAGTTTATTCCTCATAACTGTGAAATTTGTCATGGATTTTCATCCTGTATTTCTTAGATGATTGTCAAATACTGCAGAACTTTTCAATTCAGATAGGAATGGAAAATTAACCTTTTTCTGTTTCAAACATGAAAAGAAAAATATTTCTGACCCTTGCTTCTTAACCACTGATTCCTTTCACAATATACAATATACTTTTGAATGAGTGCGTTCAAAAAACCACAAATTTTCACTTTCACAGGAAAAGCCTGAAATATTTTTCTTTATGTATTTTTCACATTGCTTTCTCCTCATATTTCTCTAAAAAAAAGACAATATAGATAGCTGAAGCACTGTTTTCAGTATCCTGACCATGAGAAAAATATGGAACTAGAAGAATCTCTGGTCCATAAGCAATATCCCTACTGTATTTTGTGCTATTCAAATATTTTTACTATACATTCTGTTGCAATAGCTAAACATCTGTCAGGACGACTCCTTCATTTTTCTTTTTACAGCTTTTTGGCAGACTCTCTGGATTCTAAAAGGAATGATCTGCTGGCCTGGAATTCTTCTGCATGTATTTGCAACAATCATTTCCTTAGCTTTTTTCCCTTTTTTACTTATTTCTCAAGTTTCTATTCCTCTCTTTGCTCATCTTCAGAAGATCTATATGAACACTAGACCAGTATTATAGTCATTGCCTGTTGCTCTGGATTGTCCTGGTCAATCATTGCCTTAACGGCATGATGATCTGTTCAAAGTGATACAGCTCATCCCACGTGTTGAACAATCTGCATATTGACTTCAAGTTCAGGTACTGGGAGGACAGTCAGAGGTAGGACCAGGTAGGTGCCATGCCACTGACACATACCTCAAAAGGTCTTCAGAAAGTAGTGAGGCTTGAGATTTTTGCATCAGCTTGATTGGGAGGTCCCCCAAGACATCAGTGACCTCTGGGGACTTGCATGTATTATAAGTGAAAATGAGGCCAATATTTGTTTCTATTCTGATTTTGGTTTTTAAGAGTATGAATCCAGGAGATAAGATGCCCTTCAGAGAGGAAGGCATTATTTTCCTTCTAAGTGGTTATCATTAATATGTCTTTGCTTGGCATGTGTGATGGGGTTGTGCTGTGACTATTACAGTGTAAGAAACGCGCAGAGAAAGTTCAAATTAACATCAGTCAGATCAGCCTGGTCTGCTTCAACTCAGTACTAGAGGTCCACAGAAATGAGGGCCTCGGGAGAAGTAAATACGTGGATTTGTCTGACATGAAGAACAGTTGCAAACTGTAACAAATGTAATAAGAAAAAAAAATGCCTCACATGGTGAATTTGAATGAATCACACACAACACTACATGGACAGCAATTTCACAGCCATGAAAGGCATTCTTCTTAATACAGCCCCTTGCTGACTCCTTTGAACACTGTTACTACTTCTGCAACTCAAAGCTACAAAAACCTAGCACAAACTGAAAAATGCTGTATCATTCTCCTCACCTACCGAAGCTTAAAGTTATCTAAATTTGGATAATCTTTAGATTTACACTATGTTAGATTACACCATATTTTGAAAACTAAAGCTTTAGGAAAAAACCAATGGCTGTGAAGGCTAAAAAAGCTTTGAAATAATAAACCTAGCTCCTGCTGAAACACAATGATTCAGCACAGCAACTGTGCAAAAGCAAATCAAATAATCAGTTTGGATTGCCAGCAGATCAGGACTCCCCAGCGGCTGCCTTTTCAGTTTCTCAATGGAGACCAACAGATGGAAAAGTGCTGAAGAGGGCAGGCTTGCTTTCTCTGCCCGCTGAATAATTTCCTTCTTATGCCTTTTTGTCTATCTGTAGCTTATAGCTCTGTTTACCCAAAATGATTAGAGCTTTCTGTGAAACAGAAGCTTGGAAGAACAACAGAAGGTCATGTATATTCTTGCTGATACAGCCACCTGTTGTCTTGCCACATATCCCATTTATTTACTACTGACTTGCTCAACCTTCCTCCCTGAGCTCAGCGACACCAAATGGGACCTAGATTTCTTCTTTTCAGTTTTACTGTAGCAAGTTAAGAGAATCATAAAAGCTCTCTGCCCAGTTTTGTAACCTTTCTACGTGAAATCTGTCCTATCTAACCAAAAATCTTCACGGTCATACCTCCTGCCACCCACTCGACCATACAAGAGACTTGATGGTGGCATGAGTTTCCAGACACAGGAAATAATCGTGAGTCAAGTGCCCAGCCAGAAAGGCATGTGAGAGGGAGCAAGGCAGGTTATTTATAATCACTGAAGATGCTTCACAATGGCAAATCATCTAAGCCCCTGATTTATTTTCTGAAGCAACTTGGCTCTGCTAGAGATTAATTTTCTCCACAGGACTTTTGGCAATGTTGTTAAAGCCTGCTGAGACACTCTGGACTGCCAAAATCCACACTAGCAAGGATCTCCAATATACTGACATTTCTAGGTCATGCTGATTCTGAGATAAGATTTTTATAGAAAATATCACAAGGCATTTCAAAAAATGAAACACCTAGGTTAGTTTAGAAGTCCTTGTCTGCAAAACAGACATTGTCCAATTATGTTGAAACTTTTCCAGAAAAATGTACCTCTGGCTACCACTCCATTCTACCTGCCAATTTCAGATGGAAAAGACTTTTAAAAAAAGGAAAAAAAAAAAAAGGCAAGCATTTATTGATTGGATGGGGATGAAGCAGCCAGAATTAGACTTAGAACAGAAAGTGATTCACATTTCACCTTTGGACTTACTGTACAGCATCTGTAATTTTACCTGCTCTCATTTTGCAGGGAGATGAGAAGCAAAAAAGTACGAAAGACTGGGTTGGCGATCATTTGAAGGAGGCCATGGGCACATGCCTCTGACTTTCAGGAGAGCCCAAGGGAAATGCAAGTATCTAGTTTGGTGGCCTTTTTCCACAGTCCCTGTCTCCTACTTCTCAGAGAGGCTGGAAAAACTGAGGCACGTATTTAAAAGATTTTCCCAATTGCTTCCAAACTCCAATTGACTAATAACTTCAGACAGATCATCTCTCTAGTGGGCTTCTTCCTTGAAGAAGCCATGTTTATTTTCACTTCCAATCACAAAGGGGTTGGTTTAGTGTTTTTAAATGTTTGTGGGAGGATACAGCCTTTAAGTTGGCAATCTTCTTTTGTTACAGTGATGGTTTTTTCTAATGAAACCACTTAGCTGCCTGAACTGAAAAAGCAACTGGGAAAACACCATTTGTTTGGAGTAAACCTTGTTAATACTTGCACTGGGAAGGATCAGGCTGGCTTTAGTCAGCATCAGCATTTTACTTCAGAAAATGTGTTACACGATCTGTCAGATGATATTTACTATTCAAAGTTCTTTTAGGAAAAAGCACTCAAATTAGACTTATAAATATTGCAAAGCATTGAGATATGCTAGAGAGAAACCCAGAAAAAAAGACCCCACTGAAAAGAGGGCAAGGAGAGCTCAGATGTGGTATGCTTCATGGGCTGGTAGTGGCCACCTGCCCAACCAGCCAATGCACAGCTCTAGCTTAGCCAGGGCATGTTCTGGACGGCATTTAGACCCAACACTTCAAAGGGGAGGCTTCAGCACCCACATGGCTTTAGCTGGCTCCAGCTTCATGGTTTCACACATGCTTGGTCCTAGCTCCCTGCTACTTGAGGAGAGCCACAGAGAAACACTCATTTATTTTCTAGTACTATACCAGTTGCCAACAAGGAACCCATCAAGAACACATATTTTTCTGCTCAGAAAGTATCTGGAAAGAAGTATGAGGTCACATCTGGGATAAATCCAGGTAGGTCACACCAGGACAGAGTGACAAAAGAGATTTAATTTGTAAAAAAAAATATCAATGCCTCCTATCTCAAGGGCTGGGATTACATTTCCCATTCTGAGGCTGTACACCGTATCTACCCTCCCAGTGAAATCCCTGCGAGAAGTCTCTGGCAGGAAATCTACTTCTCTCGGTTACAAGGTCCCTTTAAAACTCTTACTAGAGAGCCAAGTTTTGGTCACTGCAGCCCCTCTGGACACCAGCAAAGCTCCCTTTCCCATCCAGACCTGAAATTCATAAAAGGCACCAGCAAGGAGATATCCAGGTGCTTGTTTCCACCAGAGCTGCCACACAGACTTCTGCTGTGGCCCGGACTGTAGGTCCTGAAGGGACATTTCTGTGGGCATATGTGGAAGTCAGGGAGCAAAATAGTGAAGAGGCTGGCTCTAGCTTGGGATACCACTATCTGTGATAACAGCCAGCATTGATTCTGGGAGCAAGGACGAGAGAATAAACTTGCCCTTGAGTGATACAGACATAAAGGACCCTCATGGGGTAGTAGCCCTACAGAATGCCATGTGCCCATGGGCTGGTTCTGTGGCAGCCCATGTAGTGTTCAGGGCATCCTAGATATGATTTAAAATCCACCAAATAGCAGGTAAGCATCCAAATACATGTTCCACACTGAGGAGGTGATACCCAGGCAGAGAGCCTGTGAAGCCTCTACTGTTACAAGAGGAAACTATAGAAAAAGGACAGGGAAGTATGTGGCATTTGCCACATCACAACCTGATAGCCTGGCTTTATTGGTGTTCCTCCACTGGTAGGAAGAGGTCGTTAGTCTGGCACTGAATCTGCAAAGATGGGCCTCTCATGTTTGGCCAAGGGACATTAGTGCTTATAAGCAAGCTGATGCTGGCGTTCCCCCAGCTCCTGTGGTAGCTCTGTCAGAGCAGCTCTTTCTGCTTGTTTAACTGAGGCATCCACTCAATGGAGGAGACTGGTCTATACTGCTATCTGTGGCCCTTGTTCATCTACAGAAACTTTGTTTGACAACATCTCTTCTTACCCTGAGGGGATAGATTCTGAGCTCCAGACAATGAGGGTGAGCACCTGGAAGTTCAAATGGATGCCCCGTGGTCGGCCATAGCCTTTGTGCCTTGTACTTGGGTGCCAGTCCCCTGAACAGTGTGTCAAAGATTTTGCAACTTTTGCCAGCAAGAGTAGGCAGAGTTGATACGTGAAGTGTTGGAGAGGTGATGCAGACAAGCTGGGGGAGAAGTGTGGGCAGAGAAACCAACATTGGTGAGACATGAAAAGCCAGTGAAACAGCAAGATGGAATTTACTTCTGCCAAGTTTTGCACTCGACTGAAGCAAGCTGGAGATGAATGGCTGTGTCTAAAGCGAGTAGAGACCAACCAGAGTGAAAGCCAGGCAACTCATAGTGCCCCTTCAATGAAAGAAGGCTTTTTAAGGCTTATGTCTAATCCCACTGCTAGAATAGCAAAGCACTCAAGCTTCCCAGAAGCAAGGGAAAGGAAATTTAAGAATTCAAGCTGTAGTAATGAAATGCGCTTTCCACCCACTTAGATTTAAGATGGTGATTCAGTACTGCATTTATGCCGTTTCTGGAATGGAAGGGCATTGCAGTGCATCTAAATCAGATTTCTGAGCCAGTGGTAGCAGATGGACCTCAACAGAAAAAACACACAGTCAGATAGCTAAAATAAGCAGATATTTTTCACCACTCTCTATTTCAGTGATGGTGTCACCCTCTCTCATTGCCAATTCTAAGAAGACTAGTAACCTCTTTAAAAAACGCAACACATGGAAGATAATCGCAAGAGCAGAGGTTAGCTCATTTTGTAGGCTCGCAGTTTTTGCACAATTTGCAACATCTGTATCATGTGACACTTTGACACACAGTGTATATAGAGACTGTACTGGCAATCCAGAAAATCAATCATTAAAGGCTATCTCATTAGCATTATCGTAGAAGATTACATGAATAGACATAATTAAAAATTGATGACAGCCATACTTAATGAACTCAATTTTAAGGAAAAACTGTAACAGACTGAGAAATTGTGTAGTTTTATTTTATCATTAATTTGCTTTATTAAAAGACAGCTCTATAAGAAAAGAAGCAAATGAGGCATTGGAAAATCTTTTATGCATAATAATCTTAACAGAGAAAAGTTTCATCTACTTTAAAAGTTGCTTAGCCTTCCTGCAAATTTTGCTTAATGTTTCCCTATCAAAGTAGCATTTGCTTCTCTCATTCCTGTATTGGGGAGTTCTGCACTCTCACTTGCTATTAAAGAAAAAACACCAAACAAACACAAAACCTCACTGACTTTCAGGACAGCTTGACCATTTCTTATTTGATTGGGATGCTGGTGAGAATCCAGTGTTCACCCAAAGTATGTGGTTTAAGCCAAGGGAGATAAATCACTCCAGCATAATGCCAAACATTGCCTGTGGTTTCAAGCAGAGGAATAATTAGTCTTTTCCAAGTCCAGCCTAGGTGGTGATATTAATAACAAGTAAATTTAGAGTTGCATGTAGAGCAAAAAAGTTCAGTCATCAAGAGGCAAACCAGAATAGCTTACAAGTTAAGAAAAGATATGCAGCGATTTAACATTTTTTGCTTCTGAGACTTCCAGATACAGAAACTGTCATAGTCAAATACGTCATTACCATTTTATTCAATGCTTAAGATAAAATGTGGCAAAAAGCATCCATCTGTTCATCTTTAGCACCCACCCAGAGAGAATCTATAGTGCCAATTTCTGCTCAGAAGTACACCAAGGTAAACCAGTAATAACTACTTTGACAGTAATGTATTCACTTCAGGTTTAATATAGAATAAAATTTGTTTCCTGTTTGGCAGTTCTCAGAAAGACTACAAAATCTCCCTGGAGCCCTATTTAATACTTCTGAAAAAATCTCCCTAGAGCCCTACCTGATACTTCTGAAAAAAAGTGCTCCTTATCTACAGTAGTGTTTAAGTCATTATTTGGCAGATAAGTGTGAACACTCTGTCTACTGTTAAACTGCTGGGCAAGCTGCTTTGAGGTATTTAGAAAAGCATCATACAATGCCAGAGTCTATTGAATATGTAGAAAAAAAATATGGACTTTCTTTAATGTTTGTTTTTCTAATTAGACAATGTAACATCTGTGGGATATTATAGGAAGTTTTGAATGGTTTTTCTCCAAATACCCAGTTTCACCCTACATGAAGCAAAGCTACACAGGGTTAAGGTTACATCAGTCTTGCGAATCTGCATATTACCAGTGTCGCTATAGCACACTGACAATATTTTGCCTGAAGTGCAAACCTTGACAGATTATCTGAAAGCCCTTCTTCACTTTAACTCAGTCCACCTTGTGTCTCAACTGGCTTTGTAAGCACATGAAACCTCACATCAGACTTGCACTACATATCAGATTTTATCAAGAAGAAATGCTTCAGAAAACTTGCTTTCACCCATCTTCTGAGAATATCTGGAGTGAGCATGCTATGTTCCTCCATACTGGCAGTTAGTTCTTTGATTCACGGAGTTGCCAACAAGTGCTGACATTAGGATAAATCTGCCTGGACAATTTGAAAGAACGGATGTCTTTTCCTCCACAAAGCCTAGGAAGGAAATTTTGCCTGCCGACCTCCACTTTTTTTCCAAAATTCTGTAAAGCCCCTTTATTCCCATCTCAAAGATGGCCCAGCATGTTCCCAGCAAGGTAACATGCAGCTCTGTTCTCAATTTGAACAGATGTTAACTAACGACAAGGAATTATATTACAACAAAAATATTTTAGTCCAAACTCTTCCCTCCCTCATTTATACCTTTCTACAAGAATTCAAAAGGCAAGATGTCAAATGATGATGCGCTGCCTAAGTGGCAGGGTATGGAAAGCTCTGCACCTCTTACGCTCAATGGAGACTGCGAGTGCAATAGTATCGAGAGACCTTACAGTATGGCTAAAGAACCTGTGATCATTCGCACTCCCAAGGCAAAGCCTGTAATAACTATGTTACTTAGTAGAAACATCTTAAAAGGTGGTAACAGTATGAGTTGATTCTGTTGCCCGCATCAAGTTCTGAGAAAAACCCTAGGAAAGCTCCATATGAGGATTTTTCTGATAAGAGTAGTTGGTTCTTACTATCAATTTCTGAGAACCTTAGTGGTTGCTGAAGGCCCTCCTAATCTTAGACTTCAGTGCCTCTAATCTAAATGATCAGTATGAGTTCAAATCTATAATCCTAGAGTTTTGATTCACTTCTGTAACTTTCAGGATTTCCCAAAGGCAATGACCTTTTTAAATACTTTTGTAGTAACTGAGTGCATCTCAGGTTCACTGCTCTATTTTCTACTTGACCATAGAAGCAGTATATGAAATGAATATAAAAAATTGATTGATGCCAAGTTTTAAAGAACCACCTGTTACTTGATAACTTCAGAAATCTACTCTGAAACCACGAAACATATCCACTTTGATTCATTTAAAAGTTATTAAACTCTCTTAAGCCTGAGTATTACAAGCATAAAGCAGCACAGTCACCATCTGCTTATGAACCTATAACCAATGGAAATGTATGCCATCACCCAGTGTAACAAGTGAGGTTAAAATGGCAGTGGGATTGGCTAATGAGGTGCTTTGGTTCCTCATACCTACAAGCAAAATGAATGACAGGTAAAATATTTCTTGTCTATCCTTATGTTTCCAACACCAGTTATTTAGGCTAGCTAGGATAATGAAATAGCTGTTAAAGAAGTTTGCAAACAAGCCATTGGCACTACCTTATGAAAAATAGAAAGATGGCCTTATGAATAAGTGGAATGCATGGAAAGGGAGCTGAGAGCACTCTCCCTCCTTTGCTTGCTGTTTTGATGTTTCTGGGGTAAGCTACCTGCCAGAGACAAGCTGAGCTCATTGCAGCAGCCAGCCTGGCTCCCAGGGCCTGCCATGGGCAATGACTACTTCACTGACTCAGTCTGTTGCCTCACCACAGATGCCCTTCTTTTTTTCTCTTCCCCTGGATGTGGTGCTGGTGAGGATTTTATTCAGATGTAACAGCTTAGGAATTTAGCAAAATTTTCCTCACTGCATTCCTGCAGTGAGGGTATGAATTTAGCTGTGTGTCTTTGTTGGCTTTAGTGGGAGTTATGCAGCAATACCTGAGCACAAATGAGTTTGTCTACACATTCCCATGACATTCATCAATAGGATTGTGCCCACAGAAACACAGTAATCCTTTCTATTGTGATTCTCCCCTATAACATGATAATGTAACATTTGCCTGTATTTCTGTCCACTTTCACCTCTACCTTTGCTCAGACAGTAAAGCTACCTTGACAGATCAGAAACTGCCTCCTTATGCACAAGCAGTTTTCAAAAAAATTATCTTTTTGCAGCTCAACCAGTTTTCAAATAAATTTACCAGTTTTCGCAAAGGCTAAAAAAGGTTAGCCCTTTAGCATCTCTAGCAAGGAAGAAGTTCCTGCCCAGTTAGCAACGCCCATTTTGACCTGTAATCAACAGACGAAGGACTAGTTCAGTGTCCTGGACAGACCTTGTGGAAAACCCTTCTGATGAGACTACAAACACGAATGCCGATGAGCATCAGTGGTGATGGCAGCATGTTAAAGCTTGGAAAGAGCTCTTAGAAATTCATCTCACCTAGCCCACAGGCTTGCTGGGAATAACACCGTATGCTATGACATTTGACAGTATTTCTTATGCCTATTTAACACAGCACTAGGTTAAAGTAACCTGGACTGCGTACCACAGTCCCATAGTACATTACAGTAACTATTTTGGTAATCATGTACCATAGTACATTGCAGGCTGTGTTGTACCTATATTTAGGTCCCAGACTCTGAGGACAATTCTCAGTAGGTGGAATTGAAAGGCTGATTTGCTGAAAGTATTAAAAATATCCTCAGAGAGGATGGATGAAAGTGAGAAACGCTGCTGCAGGCAGCTTGGAGCTAAGAGAAAAACCTTTAGACAAGCTCTTCTCTGTGCTTTATTTTATATTATTTATTTTTTTTTAAATAATGCTGAAACAATATCATATACCCATACCGTAAAAGGGACTGGTATAAAGCAGTCTAATAGTAACTAAGTATCACTAACAACACAAATACTAGATTCAGAGTTTCATGGTAGCAACATTAATAATAATAATCAGATTGGAATATCTGCCTTAACAAAAGCTTTGACTTATTCTTTTAACAATTGAAAGTCAAAATCTCATGGTTATGATGCAAAAGTACAGTAAGTTAGCTACAGGTAAAATTAATGTAGCAAGTTACTGGAAGGAAGTAAAATGTGGTGAATCCTGAAGAAAGGGTGAGCGTGAGTGCCTGCAAGGCCTGCCATAAGAATCACACTGGAGGGACTGAGAACTGTCACCTAAAAACTTGGGGGTCATTTGTGAGCTTTAAGTAATGTCCTACAGGAGAGGAACAAGGTACTTATTTCTGTTGCTCACACACTTAACCAGAAGCAAGAAAGAAGCAAGATGAGACAACACTGGCCAGTCAAAATTCGAACTAAAGCAATCTACTGCCTCTTTATACCTCTCAGTAGAGAGGATTGTTGCACATATTCAAAACACAGCAGGACTGCCATATGAGATACCTCATTTACCTGCCCACATAGGATTTGATTGAGTAAAACTTCAGAATAAGTACCATGCAATAATCATGGTGTAACTCTGTGCTTCTCTCTTTTTTAAAACAAACATGACCATGGTAATAAATCACAGCTGGAAAGAGAAGGAAAAATTGAGCTTCATCTTACCACACTTTAGAGATGCAAAAGTTAGCCCCTCAGTCTAAGCTTACCCTCCTCAAGAGTCACTGGAAGCAGGTGGCCATTTCCAGAGCATGATTCATCCTCCTAAAATAAGTTTCTTGGATAGAAGGGGGTGATTCACCACCTGAAGGTACCTAGAGAGCACATGGGAGTAGCTTAGATTAGATGCCTAATTTACTGGTGCTAAAAGTTAGGTAAAATGAGTCTCTAACACAGTAACTATCTGATATTTCTTAGAATCCAGAAAAAAAATTACAACAGAAGATGCGCTAATTTACCTCACTCTGCTAGACTTACATCGCTTTTCAAAAGCTGACAAATAGTTGCAGCTTATTCTTGGCAGAATTCAAAGCAAATGCCATTAAAAGACATGTACCAAGCAGTACAAGTGCAGTTACAAAGTACCGTTTTACTGTTCCTTTTGTTTCTCACATTGCTATTCCAGAAAGCAGACACAAAGTGATCTGGAAGTGTAGTTATGTTCAGGAAACCATAATGGCTCCCATTATTACCTTTCAAATACAAACCTGTTAAAGCAATGTGCATTTCACTGTAAGACATAAAAACCCCACACAAAATCACACTGATCCACGACACTGACACTAAGAACATTAAGAAACATCTAGCCGGTTTCTTTTAAAACCCACTAGCCTATATTGACTGGAGAAAAAAAAAAAAAAAAAAATCCAACAACCGAACCTCAATTCACTGCCCTATTAAATGAATGTTTCAGCATGGTAGAATTGGATATACCTCCTGCAGGTTGCACAACAGTGGATGTTTCCCAGCTTCTAATCCCTACTGGAGCTACAGTGCCTTTTTTTCTAAAACATCTCAGGGTATAATATATAGAAACTGGAAGTAATAGGCCATTATTCTCAAAATAAAGCATCTTCTGTATTACTTTCACATGATCACACATTTGTTATTTTTAATATTCCTTTGAAAGAGAATAATCCCAATTTCTGGCAAACACATTTAAGCTAATTTCTCAGACACAGGGGAATATTAGGAAATAGCATGAAACTCTGGGCAACAGCATGTTCTGACAGGCATATTTAGAAAATAGTTTCTTTTTTCAGAGGTTTAAGTACATTACAGCCTAAGCCATAATTGCGCTTCCTCTGCATTTGCAGTGAATGATTGCATTACTAGTATTGAATGAAAGGGACAGAAAAGCAATATAAAACCAGATTTTACTATACATATGCACACAGTTATTTTGAGTCAAGTAAACCAAAGTTTTCTATTGCACTATATGCTCAGCAGGGTATCTTATCGTTTGAGGCACAGCTCATATGGAAGACTACGATTAAATATCCCTGACTGGAAATAAGTTAAATTAAAATACCACTGGCTTAGATAAGTTAATTGAAAAATTATCAAAATTTGATTTCTCAAGACTTGCTTGCTAAGCAATTTTAATGCATTCTGGATAAGAAAAATAACATATAGGTCATCAATGCATTACAAATACAAGGGCTTGGTGCTTTACAAGAGCCATTATACTTCCTTGTCTGAAATATTTACCCAGGTTTATATTGTAAGTGTGCTTGGTTTTCCTCCTTTGTCTAGGTCAGCCCTCAGTCAGAAGACTGGCTCTAGGGGCTCAAAGAGCAGTGCCTGTATCTCAATGTTATATCATAATTATTTATATGATATAATGATTAAGACTCTTCACCCTCCACCTGAAAACAACTTAAGTATTGCAAACCAGGTCATCTGAAAATGGTACCACCTTGTCTGGGCAAGATATACATTTTCCAGCACCACAAATGACAGCTTTGGCATTTACCACTCTAACAGGGAAGAAGGCCAGTACAAAGGGCTACAGTCATCTCATTATCATTATTTTTACATATTCAAAATGCAGTAAGAGATGTGTAGCAGCAGAGCCCTCCCTTTTCTGCTGTGGTTTTATATACCATTGAAGACGAATTCCAAATTATACCATTCATTATATGGAACTTTGTGTGGATACGTCTATAAGCACACACGGATGATGACGACAACGACATGTAAGTACACATACACACGACAAATCCATCCCCAAAGTATCAAAAAAAATATTTAGTTCTGCAGAAAGGAGAGTTTCATACATTTAATACTGGTGTCCGCAAAAGCCCAGAAAAAAACTAACGCATACCTGCTCTCAACTGAACGCACAGAATTTTCTTCTACCCCAAACATTAAAATGAGAGCACTTGGAACAATGGACACAAACCATGCAATTTTTATATTAATTTTAAATAGCATTTTAATTTAATCTCTTTCTCCTTCAGAGATCTGTGCTGTATTGATCTGGTAGAGCCAAATTCTGCAGGATTATATTACAGTCTCTTGTGAGCAACTGTATTGCAATGAATGGATTTATTTCACATTTACAATTGCTATAATGACAGCAAAACTTGGCCCCCTGTAATGAAGCTGGACCAGTCTTGGAAGTGAAGGGAAAGAGAGTCCAATAAATTTTAAACATCTGAAACATTTCCAAGATGTTTCTCACGTAACAGCAGTAGCATACAACTATTGACTGAGGTACTACAGAATGACCTGGAATGAATAGGTTAAAGACATAAGCAAGATGAGTATCTTTTCTAATCACATTTGTAAGCCATCCTTTCTAAATAGATATAGTTTTGTATTAAAACATATGACAGGTAATATATAACATAGTGAAAAGATAGTTTTTCAAATGCTCTGCGATTCCTTAGGTGAAAATCAGTTATACATGGTTTTTTTAAAAAACATCATTTCTGTATATCATGTCTTCAAATGTCAATGGATAAGCTGCAAATAGATCAGTAATTGGATGAAAAAGTGTAGTGCTTCCCTCCATTTCAAGGTCTGGCAGGTGAGAACTTGCCCTAGTTGGTGGGAATTGGTAGGAAATCCTAAATCCCTGCTTACATCAGGAACAAATCATAGAATAAATCACAGGATGCTTTGGGTTGGAAGGAACCTTAAAGATCACCTAGTTCCACCCCCCCTGCCATGGGCAGGGACACCTTCCACCAGACCAGGTTGCTCAAAGCCCCATCCAACCTGGCCTTGAGCTCTGCCAGGGATGGGGCATCCGCAGCCTCTCTGGGCAACCTGTGCCAGTGCCTCACCACCCTCACAGGGAAGAACTTCTTCCTTACAGCTCATCTAAATCTACCCTCTTTCAGTTTAAAACAGTTGCCCCTTGTCCTATCACTACACTCCCTGATCAAGAGGCCCTCCCCATCTCTCCAGCAGACCCCCTGTAGGTGCTGTCAGGCTGCTCTAAGGTCTCCCCGGAGCCTTCTCTTCTCCAGGCTGAACCACCCCAACTCTCTCAGGCTGTCTTCATAGCAGAGGTGCTCCAGCCCTCTGATCATCTTCATGGCCCTCCTCTGGACCCGCGCCAACAGGTCCATGTCCTTCTTATGTTGGGGGCCCCAACATAAGAAACAAGCAAATGAAACAAGGCATGGATTTATCTCCCAGATCAAATGGCATGGCTCAGCACATATTCATCCAGTTAAGGTCTCCCTTTAAAACATAATCTCTGCACCCACACTGTTAAATAGCATGGACTCTGATCTGTACTAACCTGCGAGCCATGCCTAGGAGAAGGCTCATTGGCCTGTGAAAAATTAAGCATGTTAAATACTTAACAGCAAGGAATGTGTTCAACTGTGTTGTCTTAACCCTGTCCTGGCCCATTTAGCAGTGCAGATGTTGTCTGGAATCCTCCAGCCCCACCGCTCCCTCACCATGTCCAGGGTTAAGTGACCTAAGGTGTCCACAGTCTGCAGCTTTAGGTTGTCCTGATGCAAGGTGCTGTGAGGCTAAGGAAACATAACCTGAAATTTTCCATGCCAAACGATTCTTGAGAATAATATGAATTAGTCCACCAGTAGCAAAACTAAGGAATCCTGGTTTCCCAGTTTACAGACAATATATATTTACACATCTTCTCCCACAATAACATCTCCCACATCAATCTCTTACTTAACTTACCTTTGTCCTTATAGTCTGGGATGTAACAAAATGTACTGAAGTCAGTACAAATAATAACTGTTCTATATCAATCTAACACAAAATTTTAAAGTAGTACTAGTATCAAAATTTTAAAACCCAATAATTTTCTGAAGGTTTATGACTCAAATCCCTGAAATAAAAGCATCAATCCAGATATGTAATCGACCTATGGCAACACCGAAAAATCTTAATTGCTGCAAGACTGAAAGCAATACTTTCTGTAATCAATTAATCAGACTTCCTGCAACTTATTTATTGCAAACCTCTGCTTAAATTATTTAGAGCTTGCAACACAAAATGAGGATATAATTAAAGAAGAGAACCTATTTCTAACAGCACATTCATTTTTAAAAGCCATCCGGTTACTTGCTACATGTAATGTAAGCAGATCCAACAGAGACAGTAGTGATCTTTAAAATGACCTGCAAAGTTCCTATGCAACTCTGGATGGGAGAGATATGAGGCATTTGGACTCCCAGGCACTTTGCCTCCCACTATTTTTACTTCATTTACCCTGGCCATGAAGTCATGGAGAAATCGATTCTAAAAAAAAATGGTCTTTAGCCTCTCTAAAAGCTAGAACCCTTTTAAAAAGGGTAAGGTTAAACATTTAGAATTAGCCACCTGGAAAAAAATTCCATCATCAAAATTTATGTTCAAGATATAGTATGTGCTGGAAAAGGTCTGAACCACTTTAGGTCTGAACTGAATACAGACCTTAAGTTGAACATAATCTTTATCTGCAATTCCAGGTCGTCCAATTCTATTTTCAAATTATTTATCTGTTTGAGTATTGAGATAGTGCTCCATGGTGACATCATTATTCTCGCATGACAGGGCATCACCCAGAACAACTTCCCAGCCATGAGCCGCAGAGTATTCTTGGGGCAGTACTGAACAGTGCTAAGATACTCCTTAGTCCAAAACCAGTTATTGCTACCAGGTATAATGGCTATAGAGGCTTTCTCTGGAAGAGACCTGAATTCGAGTCCTTGTTTAAGGATTAAATGTGGTTTATTAAAGTCCTGGGTCCTTGAGAAAAAGGGTGGGCATGAGATTTCTGTATTAGCTCTGCAGGCAAAAAGAGTTGCATTAAATGCCTGGACACTGACAGGTCTTTGGTGTGACTAAGGCACCTACAGCACAGCAAGACGAGACACAGCTGCTTCTGGGCATGCCCAAAGAACAGACCTCGTGTCGCTTGGAAAGGTAGACACCTGCCAACCCTCCACACCTCCAGGGACAGGGAAGCATCTGACTAGAAATTCTGTTTGTTTATTTATTATTTATTTACAGGCCCTGTACATGGTGCTATTTGTGGCCTCTCTGTCTGGGGATAATATTTCATCATTTTTTTCACTGTGTTTTGCTTTACTTTTGTAGATACTGTAGTTTCAGCCCCTCAGGAGACACTTCACAGAATCTGTTGCTTAGTAATAGTAACCTTCATGGAAATTAGCTTGAACTTCAAAAGAACAAAACATCTTTCATTAGTCACAGGTTTTCAGATAATGAATTCCTCTGAGAAAGTTGATTAGAAAAGCCGGCCCTCCAGAATCAAGTACCACCAATGTTGACCTAAGATGAATTACAAAGGTTAGTAATGCTCTTGAAAGGGCCATTTCTTGGTACACCTTAAATTATGTTCGAGATTCTTTCTGCCAATACCCAGGCTCACCTTGACAATGGCACTAATACAGTGAAGCTTTTTGCAAGTGGAATCAGCCTCTCATACAGAATAAAGCTGGAAAGAATTACTGCAGTCATATATTCTAGCCTCCTGTGGTAATATAAAACACAGGAATTAATTATTGTCCTAACAAAGGCACCTCTTAAAAAATAATAATCTCAAATATAAAATGTTTTTTTGAATTTTTCTTTTTCCTTAAAGACCTGCTTTAGTTAAAAGAACTCCCGTCACATGATAAGGACGAGGAGTTAAGGACCAGAGAAGCACCAGAAGAGCTGCAGACTCCCACTGAGAGGGTCAGAGATAGGGACCTGCATCCTCCGCACTGAGTGGAGAAAGTCAGCCTCCTCTATGGGCTCTCTCAGGCTATCCATGCGACAGGACAGCAGCTGCAGAGCTGCTTAGGAGAAATGCTTGGCAGGACTGACACCTTCCTGTTGAAGCCCTGGCTTCCATCCCCTACTGCGCCTACCTGAAATCCTACATTTCCATTTCATTTGGAGGAAGGCAGGGACCTAACTAAAAAGAACTCATCTCCTTTAAAACACGGCCTCAGGGAAAGGGACTAATCTCAGCCTGATGGTTAGTGCTTTGCTGCTGAAGAGGCAAAGTGAGGTCTGATTGCCTCTCCCACCGCTTACCTGGGAGCCACAGCACATTGCAAGAAGCAGCAAGAGCTCTGTGGGGCCAGAATGCAGGGCACATGAATGACTGAGATGCTGGTGCCCGGAGACCAGGACACTTGAAGCCTCAGCTCCCACCTGTGTTTACAGGATTACTAATGCATTTCACATCAGGTAAAAAACAAAAACTGAAACTGAACAAAAACTGAAATCAGCTAGGCAGATAGGAGTGTCTTCAGAGTTTCCAACCCGCCTATATTTGTAAGCTGCAAAGTCAGGCCCCCTCAAGTGAGTCCTTAGGCTTCTTTCTCATTTTCCATTTAGTCTTATAAATCTTGGATTGCTCCCTCTATCTGGTCTAACAAAACAGATAGGAGAGCAGCTCAGTCTATGCAGTGACGCCTTCTGCATTTCTAAATTTGAAATAACAAAAATGCAATCATTACCAGAACTTAAAAAATTCATGCTAGAAGGCTAGGTAATTTTAGAAGTGACTTTATAAAGTCTTGTCTACACTGGAACATGAGAAATCAAAGACCAAGTAATTAAAGGTACAAAAGTAATATGTTCTAGCTGACCAATGCTAAATCTCAGTGTATATGCTCTCACACAGAAGCAAAGTGGTCTAATTCCTTTAGACAAATTGTACCAAACTGAGGCCAATTTACTTTTGCAGGAGAAAATCCACACCGTGGTTAAAAGTACGGTATTTCAAGCCTCTTGTCTATAAAGAAACACTAGAGGAAGTGAATCAAGTTCTAACATGCACAATTTTTTTTACAGGGCAGTTATCACCAGAAATCACAGACAACAGGTAGATTCAGATACTTTAGAATGTCAAAAGGTGGAGCCTTAAAGCCCTGTTCATCTTCCTTTGACCCTACTGCTCACAGGTGCCTAAGCTTCCCACATTAAATTTCCTTAATTAGTTTGGGGTGTGTGAACATGTATCTCTCCAGGTTCCTGTCTTAATCAGTGGAGAGACACCAGCTTTTCCAGGCTGTTTCTCTCTCCTTTCGGAAAGTAAACTTCAAAAATAGCTCCCATAAATCATACCTGAAAACATCCACTCACCTCTACTGACTGCAAAGGAGCCTCAAGTGATCAGTGGAGCTGTCCATGCTATAGATAGCTAAAATATCACAGATGTATCCCATCATATACATCTGCTTCTGCATATGCCCAGAAATGCTGCAGTACTGATAGCAGTGAACAGTGAAACACCCATCTCAAACCGTAATTTACAAAATAGGCGTTACATTATCTACATCACATGAGAAAGTCCATCCATAGATATTGTCAGAGCTCAACCAACAGCTAAGACTGCAAAAAACCCCATAACTAAACCAAAAGTCTCGGTAGACCACTCCCCTAACCTAGTAATTCAGTAGTGAAAAGATTTAGGAAGGAGATATGATTTCAGTTCCTCTCAGGATCCCAGAGGATTTTAAACAGTCTCCTGAATGCTTTAATCAGTGGATTATTACCTGATCTGAGGTAAGAACAGAAAGGGCACTCTCACTCCCTCCTGTAAAACCTGTTTCACTTTGAACAGAGTAATTATGCACTGGAAGAGACACACACCTGGGCTGGGGAAGTTACTGCACATGATGGGCACAACCTGGCTTCCACTGCTGCTCTCCCAAAAACCTAACTGTGAAACTCTACACCATCTGGTATCAAATGGTGGCTGGAACACAGCCTTCTACTTTCTTTGAGTATGTTCACTCCTCTCTGGCTCAAGGAGTATTAAGTGTGAGAGAGTCCACAGGAGATGCTGTCCTTCCCATCTCTTCTAGAACACACTGCAGTATACAGGCTGATACATGATGGCTTCAAATCTCATCCAGTGAGGAGGGAAGGAAATCCAAGTCTGGGAAACAAAGTTACTATTCTCATAGTTAAAGTATCAATAAAGATGAAAAAGATCATGGATAAGATGCCACTTCTCTCCTCCTTTGAAAGGAATGATTTTTTTTCAGAAACAAGATAGCACTAACACCCCAAAGAAGAGCAGAGCTTAAACTACACTTTAGCACTGAGATTTTTGTGTAAGCTTCAGTAACTCCCTCTTCCCATCCCAGGTGTTTAGGCAATACCGTCAGTCACCAAAATCTCCCCTCTGTCTTTGACACAGAACCTAGGCCTGGTAAATCAAAAGGAGACACTTAAATTCATCACAGCTCTTGACTGCATCCCCTTTGGAGATCAGATTAACTGACTCTTGGAGGAACAGACCTTCTCTTTCAACAGACAGGAAAGTTTTAGTGGAATTCCTAGTCATGTTGGTGAACAGGCTTAATTTTATTTCAGGTCAACCACAGTGGTTTAAATTGCAGTCATCTATTTAAGGCAGAGCACCAATTAAACAAGGAGTATGTCTCATTACTGCTGTGTTCTGCACCCACACACCAGCAAAGCTGGTTATCTAGATGGCATAATAAAACAGGAACAAGTTCTACTTTGGTATTTATGAATATTATCATTTATCTGCAGTAGTTAGTGATTTGCTATCAAGCTGCATTCACTGTCACACAATAAAGTAGAACAACACATCACAATATTCTGTGCGTTGAGTATCCATAACTCCATTTTAAAAACAAACATCAGCTCTGTAAGGGGCACTTAAGTATCACCCACTACAACTCAGCTTCCTCCACCACACAAATGCAGTCACCAACTTACGGCTCTTGTCCCCCCTCATATCCGAGCAGAGCTGCGATTGGCTTCGTGGATGCCATTTTTGTTTGAGAGCAAGTTATAGGAACTTTCGTTCTGGTGGATGCTCACCAGCAGGTCCTGTGCCCAGGGCACTCACAGAGACAGAAGTCAGCTAAGGGATTCTTGTTCAGCCATGAATTGGCTATAGGCTGTTGTAGCTCAGTTGCCGAAAGAGGAGGGTGCAATAAAACCTGTAAGAGTACCGGAGATAAACCCAGAATCCTGCACTAGCACTAGAGGCAAATACATCTGCTCTTGTGACAGCTCTTCCCTGACAGCCCAAATCTTATAACCAAAGGTGGTAAAACTCACCCTCAGCCTGTCACAGATGGTCCAGACTGTACTCAAGATGGGAGCGAGTGGCACTAGGTGAAAGAGGCTTGCTGGCTCCACAGCTTCTCCAGGCACCTCCACCTCCTCCTGCCACCACCGTACTTGCTGCAACACAGCAGCGCAGAAGGTGCTACCTCAGGGAGGTGTAGTGGGTGAGGAGAGGAGAAGGGAGGATAAAGGGGTTGTTGCAGAGGTACAGCAAGAGAGTCTCAAAATTAGGCATGTGGGCAGCTGAGCAAGGCCATTCCCAAGCAACTGGAAATACCCACCACTTCTCAGGCATTCTGTCAGGACATGCCTTGACTCTTTATAATTTAGAGAAATTACTCCTGCAGAATAGCTGCTAAATCATTAGTAAGCTGAAAAATTTCCCCAAAACAGCCAAGATGCTGAACATTTTTCATTCTACTAATATGGAGAATAATCCATCACATACAAACATGGAGCACTTGAATCATAAAGGTCACTGTCTTGCGTTCAAATGAATCATGCCATGCAGTACCACTGCCTGTTTTATTTATTGCATAATAAGATCGTCTTAATCACTCAGTCCTAGCTTAAAGGTAGTACATCCAGTTCAGGTAGTATTTTTAGGAAAGTTATTTTCTTTTTAGGCTTTCTCTCTCTTCTGCTGGATATTATTTTATTTGTTTTACATATATTGACACATCTCTACCCCAATGCCTCAGAAAAGAGCATTCTGTAAATTCTTTAGACAAGAAACATTTCAGCTTAAACAAAACCATCTAAATCAGGCAAACAATCTTTGTTATTTAATATACAGGTAAAATACAGTGTTTGAAACTATGAAGTTGGGCATTCAATCCAAGAAACCTGTAAATGCACAAAGATAGAGCAATTCTATAGACTTTTGCTATAAGTTTGTAGAATCTTCATGTTTATTTTTTTTGTTGTTGTTGTTGTTTCTCAGGTATTTTCACAGGTGTAATATGTACAGAAAAGACAATGCCATTCTACTTAACAGCTTGTTTAAAAACAGTAATTCAAGGTTTCTCCACATCAGAAAATGACCACTCCTCAAAAATGATCAAGCCAGTTCATAATGGCAAAGCAGTGGCTCCTGGAAAACTGGACTTAAATTCCTCACAATTCCAACTGCAACAAACTTGTGCTCTGAATTTTTATTTTTCACACAAAAATAAATCAAAATCTCTTTCAAAGAGGGCATTGTTGAATGATTTGAGAATTAAAAGTCTCAAATGGTTGCAGAAAGACCAGCAAAATCTCGCAGTTGTTAACCCATATGCCCAAATAAAAGAAAATATGAAAGCATTAAGCATACAAGGGAAAAAAATAGTAACAGAAAGCAGTAAGAGGCAAAACAATTTTCTTCTCTATATACATAAATACTTTTACATTAGTAACAAGAAATGTCAAAAATACACAACTTTGAGTACAAAAGAATCTTTTTTAGCAATAAATTTCTACAAATGAAACTTGTGTAAGCAGCATGCTTTGACAGAATGAATTAAACTGCAACATAATTCAAAATACATTCATTTCACTCCTCCATACCAAAGGCTTCTGAAAATGCAACATGAGGGAATACAGTTTAGTAACAAGTATTGTTTCTGGAGAGGAAGAAAATTGTAATTCCCCAGTAGAATCAAGAAGGATCAATTTCAGTTTTTAAAATCCTTCGTCTTGGTCAAGGTCAAGCCCACTAAAATGCCTCAGTAGTCCTGATCCTGCCAACACATATGCATTTTAACATTACAAATGTTAGCATGGTTATGCTGATCTTGGCAGGATCACAGACAGCAAGACTGAGCAGTGTAGTAGTCTTCAACTTGGTCCTTTGACTTCAGCTGTAATTATCAAGGCACTGCTCTAAAGACAGTATGTTAGACGTAATAGCCCAAATGGTTCTGTAAACACATAATTACTTCTATGTGACCTCGTTTCTTTTTTTGAACACCCTTTTGTTCACTGTATGCTCTGATCACCTCTCACATCTGGCTTTTGTGAATACTGTACCACCATGTAAGTTACCTGTGAATTTGGGCCAGTTTGGGTTTCTTTTTTCCAAGTATCAGCTCTGAGTGGAAACTCTGTAGCAGTCAATGTAAACAAACACTAAATTATTGAGACAAATTAACTTTTTTTTGATGTCTGTAATTTCTACTTCTCAGCCAGTACTTAGAGATTATGAAACCTCCAAAAAATGTTTTCCCCTCCCCCTTCAAGAAAGTAATTTCACTAACTTTCCTGTATTACTCATCATCTTTCCTTCTTGAATTACCATGTTTTACAACATTCATTCAAACCTCTTACATTATAGCTCTGGAAGACAGCAAAAATACCTGTTCCTGCCACCCTAGACAGTGCATGCTCTCACTCTATTACATTAGCTTTAAGCACAATTTTGTAGCTTTCTGAGATAAGCAGGCATGACAGCTCTGAAACAGAAAATCCATACTAACCAGGTCATAAACTTCCACTATCAATGTAAATGCAATTGAGAATAAAAGCTATACTGCAAAGATACTCTAAACCACTCTGTTTTACAGCTGAACTCCTTTACTCCTGTCATTTTGATTCAAAAAATCTGTACCCTCATCAGTGAAGTTGACAAGAAATGGAAAGCACAGACATCAAAACATCACCACTGCCTGGGTGCCTTTACATGTAACCCACAACCTCAGCTAGCAGCTTTTTTTTTTTAAAAAAAGAAATTACTAAATTCAAAATTGTTCCTTCTATGCTCCTAAAATTTAAATATTGCCAACACTTTTACCAATAGCTGTCAATGAGAAAAAGAGAGATAACAAACTAGTTCTTCATTGAAGACCTGAATAAAATCTGGGGTGTAAAATGTTTAGCTGGCCTCAGGAAGCAAGCAGTCCCTGGACATCCACACAGAACAGGGCATTTCCTTCCCATACATGAATATGTGTAGGAAGGAAAAGTCCTATACTGTGTGGATAGACAGAAATAGATAAAATTGCTATTATTATCTCCTTGGGTACAAGAACAATGAAGAGGTCCCATGCTTTGGGGTACTGAAAGAGAGATGGAAGCAAGAGAAGCCCAAACCCTAGTCCTGGTTGATAAATTTGTTGTATGTTAATCCTCCTGTGCCCAGTCACAGGCAGCCCCAAAAAGCCCACTGCAAGGACACACAGATTCTGCAGGCATTCTTACCCAGCCTAAGAGCAACTGGGGATCTCGCTTCAAAGCCCAAACCTAAGTCTTTCTTACCTCACATTAAATATTTATTTAGCTGATTAAAATAAAATAAAATATCTGAGTCTGGATTGCTACCATCAAGGAAAACCTTTGCCTTTCTGCTTTCCAGGCAGGTACTGAGACAGCCAGATATTCATCAGAAAGGTGATGTAGCATTTCAGGGAGAAAAGCTGATGCTTAACAGATGAGAACAGCAAAGCAAACTCTTGAGGCAGCAGGCACTATAGAGGAAAAGGGGCAACGAAAAGTCAATGTAAAGTAGTATCCAAGGGAAAAGGGGAATTTAACTTACATCGTCAGCAAACTCTGCTGGCCAACTATCATAAGGGGTAATGTCTTTAAACTGAAAGAGGGTAGATTTAGATGAGCTGTAAGGAAGAAGTTCTTCCCTGTGAGGGTGGTGAGGCACTGGAACAGGTTGCCCAGAGATGCTGTGGATGCCCCATCCCTGCCAGAGTTCAAGGCCAGGTTGGATGGGGCTTTGAGCAACCTGGTCTGGTGGAAGGTGTCCCTGCCCATGGCAGGGGGGATAGAACTAGGTGATCTTTGAGGTCCCTTCCAACCCAAACCATTCTGTGATTCTATGATTATCAGTTTATGGTTTCGGTCTAAAACTGGAAAACAAGCAAGCTGAGGACTTTTTTCTCCGTAATTACTATGTAAACTAAGTCCTAGCCTCAACTATGATTCATGTGCTATTTGTTTGCTGGTTTACCCTACTATTTCTAATTCTATCCCAACAAATGCCTGGCAGCATGATTTCAGCAGTGTAGAGCACAGCTAGCCTTATACGAGCTCCAAGCAGAAACAGCATTATATCATACCAACACAGTATAAATTGTAGGCCCAAAGTCACAAATTCAGATAGGTTTTCAGGCATACCATCGGGTTTGGATAGCTTGTAACACCCTAGTAGGGTAACAACTACAGCCACCCTTTCCCCCATGACAATTTTCACATGTACTCTGTTTTTCTAAATACTGTGTTAGCCTAAACCTCAGGACATGGTATTTTCATTGCTTTCTTTCCCTTTCATTCCTCCATTTTCTCCTTCCAGCTCCCCTTATAACTGAGCAGTTAATGTTACTTTTGATCAATTGTTAGAAAAACAGCAAATCTATGACTGTATATATAGCTATACCAACATAAATTGCCCTTCTAGAGCTTACATGGGTCTTTCATTGAAACTCACCAATATAATAATAATAATACGCCTTCAATACAGAACAAAATATTCCAATGAACAAATTCTACAGTAAATTTTGTAAAGTGCACAAAATATTAATGGAAATATTAACAAAAAGAAAAAAGTTTTCTAGTGTTACCATGAAAACTTCTGAAATATTATTAAAATTAAATATAAGTAATCTAATGAGACTTTTTGGCTCTAATATATTGGCAGACAGCAGCAACATTTTTCAGAAAAGTTACACCAACTAAATATACAGTATCTTAGCAGCATAAAAGTCCCTACAATTAGATGCAATTGCAGGTCTAGTAAGCATAAACCTGACAAAATGTTGCAAATGTAGTTTTCATTTAAAACAACGGATTTCCATGGAATCCTAGAGGTAACATTTGTTATTTTGTTTACATTGTATTCTGGTAGCAAACCCAACTATAACCAATCACTTTCCCTCCCTCTATCTTTCCTCCCCAAATTGCACAGAGTACTGGAAAATTTCATCAAGTTATAAGGTATGGCCACACTGAAGAAGCCATATTAAACAAAACAAATAATTCAACCTAAAGCCTAAAAACAAATAAACCCAGAAAATAACAATCATTGTCAAACAACCCCAGGTTCACACTACCGACCGATGCTCCCCACACACATAGATGGCACTGGGTCGAATGCGCCGCCTTGTATGGCCAGGTAGCTGTGGCAAAAACTTGAAGTATTTGGGCATCAAGTCCAAGCATGCATCATGAAACTTCTTAATCCTCCAGTAGTAAATCAGTGGGTTCAGTGCAGACTTGAGGTAGCAGAGCCAAAGGAGCCAAGTGCTTATCTCAAAAAAGTTGTGCTTGTAGTAGAAGTGGCTGTTGAATGTGGCTATAAGGCTGTAAGTGGTGAAGGGTGCCCAACAGACTATGAAGACAAGGAACAAAATCAAGATGGTTGTGAAGGCACGAGTTTTAAAGCTCATATCAATATTCATCTGAAAAGGTCTCTGTAAGCTCATGAGACCAAGTTTGCTGGCCTGGCTGAGGCATATGCTATCAGGGTGGCTATGGATACGAACCGCATTGTGGCGGACGGTGTTGAGTATGCCCATAAAAGAATACAGCATTACCAGGAATGGAATAAAAAAAGAAATTAGCAAGACAACTATCACGTAGGCTCGGTAACCTGGGCTTGTAGAGTAGCCAAAAACACACTGAGGTGCTCTCGAGGGTATCTGCAGATTAGGATTCCCTACAGATAACGGAAAAGCAACAACAAAGGATGCTGCCCAGGAAATCACAATGAGAACCTTTGCACGGTAAGGGTTCAGTTTATCTTGCCTCTGAACTATGATAAGAAATCGGTCAATACTAATAATAAGAAGAATGGCTACCCCCTCTATGACAAAAACCCAGAAGAACATGGCAGAGACTCTGCAAAATATATCCCCAAAAATCCACTGAGTGGTAATGATTGTTATCAGAGCAAAAGGCATGTTCAGCACTGCCAGCAGCATGTCTGCAAAAGCCAGGCTTGCTAAGAGGATGTTAATTGCAGATCGCATAGCTGCCTTCTGGTAGACCATGAGGCAGACAACAAAGTTTCCAAGGAAAGAAACCAATAGGATAAATATCATAGCAGCAGAAAGAATGATCTGGAGTGGCAAACTCAAGCTCCTGAAAACTTCTTGCGATGGGAGGATAGCTGTAGTGTTTACCAGAAAAGTACTTCTCTCAGTTGTGAGCACGGCACCTGAACTATATCTCAATGGCTGTGTTGTGCCACTATGAAGCAAGAACTGGGGAGTGGTAAAATTCGTATAGGCATTTTCATAAACAATAAAAGTAGCATTTGAGGTCCCAGAGTGGGCCAGCGTCAACATTGCTGAGAAAACCATTGCTTCAGGAGAAAGTAAAGCACAACCGAAGGTTCTTCAAGGCATTTCAACTTGTTCAGGCAGTATCTTATTCCTGGTTATTTAATAAATCAAAATTCAACATCTGAAAGCATCAAAGTTCTTAAATTCATGTCAGTATTTCCATCTGAAAAAGAAGAAATTTAAAGAAACAAAGTAAGATTCTCCAAAAACCAATGGGAACCAAACGATTGCTCCGCTTTCCTTAATGATGAAAGGATCCTTCATACATATTACATATTTTAGGTTGACACTATTTACTTAAGCACCAGTCACAGCAATCTCATAATATTTGGTCTTTTTCTTATAGATCCCGCTCCTGTAGTCTTGTCAATACTGTACAATACTCTTACCAAGCTTTTTTTCTACTATAATGATTGCAAAACTTTTGTGTTTGAAAACAAACTTTACTGATTTAGAGTGAATAAATCAAACCAGTATCTTTATTTAAATCCCATAATTTTTAAACGAACTTCATTATTTTGTTTTGAAATTGCCTACAGATGGAAACCTTAATAACATTTCCAAATAGCTTAAATAGTATCAGTATCACCTATCTGCCTGTTTGGTAAGCACTGAGAAGTCTACCTATCTGAGCTATCCTACGTAATAAAGAATCCTCAGTTCCATGTCAGTCATCAGCAGCAGATGCCTTAGGAAAAACATGTAAAACATCCTAACCTGTTATTAATTATTAAATAACTTGTCCACAGGATTCAAGTATTTCTCAATTTGTTTCATTTAGTGACTGACTCATATCAAGGTGTGGGAAACTAACCCTTCTTCAGTTGCTACAGCCCTTCCTCCTGCAGCAAGTTTTCCTGCTTTCACTGGTCTAGACATCTTTGTTAAATCATCTTGGTATCCCATATAATTTAACCAAGTGTGCCCTCTTTTTCCTTGTAAATCTAATCCTTAAACATTCTGCTGAACTTCCTCCCTCATCGTTATGCTGATACAGTACAACATTTCCTTTTATAGTTTAGGTGTACTGTCTTGTACTATTATTACATATATTGTATTATTATATGTACTGTTCTTACAGACAAATAAAATGCAAAGGAGTTGAGAGTTGTCTTCCCTTTTCAGTGCCAGGTCTTCACAGAACTCCTCCCCTCTATCTTGCACTATTAAATTAAATGTTCCCAGAGCACTCTGGCATCTGATCAAGCTGGAAATTAGAAGGATTCTATGCCCTTTTAAAAAAAAAAAGAAAAAGAGAGATCACCATAGCCAGAAACATAAAGTGGGATTCACCTCATTCATTCTGGATGACTGTAATAGTCACTTCAGGCTGTTTTCACATTTTTAGTCAGAAGGGGGATATAGGCATCTTCAAAGGGCAATCTATCTCTTCCATCACTGCACATCGTGACAAGCTTGTGCTACTAACTCAAAAAGCTTATATTTGGTAACACAAATGCTGCCAGCAGTATTTATGCAGGTTCTGTTTGGTATCAACATTGGGCAAAAGTAAAGGGAGGAAGGTATGTTTTTACAAATTTACACAAGGACCACATGCTTTGTAGAGGATCAAAAGTTTACTCTTCCCTGGATAATACTTCACCAACAAAGAAACGAACTGTAAGACAACAAAGGCTAACCTATGTCTCCAGTTTGGAGTTCTAGCGATCCGAATGCAAGCCTGCTCAGGCTACTGCCAAGGAACATCAAGGATTCATCAAGGAACATCAGTGCTATGACCCATTCCTCTCATTACACAACAAAGCTCTTCCCTTCCTATCTGTAAGCTCAATATTGCTAGATGATTTCCAGGGCCACAGCACCTTCAGCATTTTTTCTAAGACAAATTATTAACCTCTCTGTCTCCTTTAATTTTCAGTGGTATCATGAAGGGATACTATTATAAACATCCTAATTTCATTGAGTCTGTGGTGGGTTGACCCTGGCTGGATGCCATATGCCCACCAAAGCCGCTCTATGACTCCCCTCCTCAGCTGGACATGGGAGAGAAAATACAACGAAAGTCTCATGGGTCACGATAAGGACAGGGAGAGATTGCTCACCAATTACCACCACAGGCAAAACCAGACTTGACTTGGGGAAATTTGATTAATTTATTACCAATAAAATCAGAGTAGAACAATGAGAAATAAAACTAAACCTTAAAACACCTTGCCCCCACCCCTCCCTCCTTCCTGGGCTCAGCTGTACTCCCAAATTCTCTACCTCCTCCACCTGAGCAGCGCAGGGGGACAAGGAGTGGGGGTTGTGGTCAGTTCATCACAGGTTGTCTCTGCTGCTCCTTCCTCCTCAGGGGCAGGACTCCTCACACTCTTCCTCTGCGTGGGGTGGGGTTCCTCCCACGGGAGACAGTCCTCCACAAACTTCTCCAACGTGGGTCCTTCCCACAGGCTGCAGTTCTTCATGAACTGGTCCAGCCTCGGTCCCTTCCACAGGCTGCAGTCCTTCAGGAGCACACTGCTCCAGCAAGGGTCCGCAACAGGGTCACAAGTCCTGCCAGAAAACCTGCTCCAGTGAGGGTGTCTGCAGGGCTGTTTCTCTCCCACATTCTCACTCCTCTCTCTAGCTGCCATTGCTGTTGTGCAGTAACTTTTTCCCATCTTAAATACGTTATCCCAGAGGTGCTACCACCATTGCTGGTGGGCTCGGCCTTGGCCAGCAGCAGATCCATCTTGAAGCCAGCTGGCATTGGTTCCATCGGACATAGGAGAAGCTTCTAGCAGCTTCTCACAGAAGCCACCCCTATAGCCTCCCCACTACCAAAACCTTGCCATGCAAACCCAATACAGAGTCATACAAATTCCACTTTGTAGAGGTCTTCCTGCTTGAATGGGAGGGAATGTCATAACTTTCTATTTTAACCTATTATATTTTGCAGATTCTTAAACTCAGCAAGAGTATGCCAAATTCTGTTAACTCTATTCTAGACTTTCCTTTTCTCTCCATTCACTCCTTTTCATTTTTATTTTACAGTAAGTGTTCTAGAGAAAGCCTCAATGTTAATTACAGGCTAGAGCATATATAGTAGCCAAAACTGTTCTTTCTTTGGTCTTTTATAAACCTTTTCTTTACTAGTTGTCTTTAACATATTTGTTAGAATAAAACCTGTAACCAACAGCAGAAAGGTTAACACAGCTTTCCAGGATAAATAACCAAGAATTTTAGCAATGAACATGAAAATCTCACCCAAAGTTCCACTGAGGTTTATGACTCCACAAACAAAAAACACTGAAGAAGGAAGGAATTTGTAGCGTTCTGCAGGGACTGCAAAAGAACATAAATTCAACAAATAATTCTGGATTTAAAATCATGGAGTAGAGAAATTAGATCCCCAGGGCAGTATCTTTTAGAGCCCTATAAGCAATAAGCCAACAAAGGTAACTTTTGCATTTCTGATTGGTCTTGACAAGGTCTCTCCACCAAGGCTCTAAAAGAAATTAATCCGCCATTAGATAAATGTAAAACCCTCTCACAGACAATAATCAGTTTAAAATAGGAAACAAAAGAAGCAGCTGTTAGTTTTGCAGTTGAAAAAGGTCACCAGAATGATCCTACAAAGAAAATCTATATTGGGGTTCAAGCTCTTCAACCTATAGGGGAGAAGAAAGAAGTGTGAAACCACAGTTGCTATGATGAACATAAACTGTTTTCAGAGCAATTTAATAAAAACAAAGGTCAATTCTAAAGAGGTACAGAGGGATCCCATGACAGCTGGTGACAAGCTAATAGACTGACAGAAATCAGTGTTGCTAGAGGTAAAGCTATGCATGTATAGAAAAAAGGTTATCTGCACAGTAACAGATATTAAACCAACGATTATCATCCAGAAGAAAAAGAGATCTTCAAGATTTGATAGTCTGCTTTAGGAAAACATCAGCAAAGTGTTCAAAATTGTTACCAAAGAAACGAAGAAGAAAAGCAAGACCTATCTACATACATTGTATATTTATATACACTACCTGCTACAATATACATCCATGGCACCTTTTATTTTCAGTACTATGTTCAGTTCTGCTCCATCTGATCTCCCTTCAAAAGTGACTAAAAAAAGTTATCATAGAGGTCTACAGAATTATTAGTGGCACAGGGAAAGCGAATGCTGTCTCTCATAATATAATAGGAAAAGCCAAAGGAATCACAAAATTCCAGAATTGCTGAGGTTGGAAGGGACGTCTAGAGGTCATCTTGTCCAACCCCTCTGCTCAAGCAGGGCCACCTAGAGCCAATTGTCCAGGACCATGCCTAGATGGCTTTTGAGTACCTCCATGGATGGAGACTCCACAACCTCTCTGGGCAACCTGTGCCAGTGCTCAGTGACCCTCACATTAAAAAAGTATTTTCTGATGTTCAGGGGGAATCTCCAGTGTTTCACATTGTGCCTATTGCCTCTGGTCCTGTCACTGGGCACTGCTGAAAAGAGCCTGTCCCTTTTGTGCTCTCCCTGCAGGTATTTATATACATTGATAAGATCCCCTGAGCCTTCTCTGCTCCAGGCTGAACAGTCCTAGCTCTCTCAGCCTTTCCTCATAGAAGAGATGCTCCAGTCTCGTCATCATCTTTGTAGCCCTTCACTGGACTCTATCCAGTGCGTGCATGTGTCTCTTGAACTGAGGAGCTCAGAACTGGAAATGATTTCACAATTAATTGTGAAAATACTTGCCACAGGATGCTGTGGGTGCCATAGAGCTTCTGTGGACTTAGAAGGTAATTTAGGACTTATTTCATGTGATCTTTATACAGATGTCCATGTCAGGAAGAGCTGAATCACCCTCATGAAGGACCTATCTCCCTGTGCTGACTGCAAAGGGTATGTGGCCATCTGATTTGAATACAGACATTTTGAGCACATACATGCAGTTACTTGACTAACTTTAAATACATACAACAGAATTTGCTCACTTAGGTTAATTTCACACCTCTTTAAACGTATTTATGCCACGCAACTTCACACTCTGCAGTATGAAGTTCAGCAGAGCCTTAGATGATAACACATAAAAGCTCTGAAAAGAAAAAAAAAAAAGAAAAAACAAAACAAACTGCAAATGTTCCAAGGTAAAGAATCAAAGTTTTAGAAAATACTACTTTATGACAAACTGTCCTTCTAAACAGAAGGAACCAGACAAGGGGAGCAGGAGCATAAGTGTTCTCCACCCTTAATTTAGTCAAAAAGATTGTACTACCCTGCATTTCTCAAGCCAGTAGCATCCAGTATACAGCAAAGGACAAAGGACTCACAGGTGTCTACAGACTATTCTTAACAAATCCAGAAAGAGTGACTAGGAAAAATAATCTCATGTAGGCTCTGTCACCATCCCAGCTTTCTAAGCAAACAGCTACTTCCTGTTTTGTGCTTTCTCCCCTCAGTGTGAAGCTTGTATGCTTTTCAGTACGGTATTAAGAGAAGAGGAAGAGAATAACCTCACACAAGCTGCTGCCTGGACTTAGCCAAGTGCTTAAAGTGGGACGTGAGCATTAGCCATTTGGCTGTTGCATAAGTCACCAGCCATATCTTCTTTTCAAGAAGGACAGAAGAGCGAGTGGTGATCAGCCGTTGCAAACAAGACGCCTAATCTAATAAGAAGACTGCAGGCTTTGGAACCCAGGTAGAAAGAAACTCTTGACTGTTGCTACTGTGCTCGTTGCTTCCTGATGGTTTCCAGGCAGCACCCTTCTCTGTACTGTTTATTACTCTGAGGTATGAAATCTCTCTGTGCACCACATACTGAATCTTCATGCTCAAATGCGGCTTGGAGTTACACTTATTTAACCTGCAGGGAACTTTATCATCCTCTGTAAAAGTGATTGACAATCCATCCAATAAATTCAAGAGGATCCTTTCTGTAGCAGTGATAAATAACTTCTTTTTTTTTTTTTTTGTTCTCCTTTCTCCCTACTTAAAGGGCTTCTACCATGACCATCACATGATTATTAAACATGCATGTCACCTCCATCCCTCTTCCTACCCTTTCAGCTTCCCAAAAATTATGTAAGGCATCCTTCTTTCTACCCTTCCAACTTGCCCAAAATTATGTACAGATAGAAATATAAGCTGAAAGGGACCAATAAGATAACTTCACAGCAACTTCATTTCAGTCCTCACTCACTCTTTGAGAAAAACAGATCCTATAATTTCAAAGCCAGAGTCATTGCTGAATGGTAATCACATAGCTTGTAAAAGACAACCATGCTTTGACAATTTAAATAGGTAAGCTTATTGATGGTCAAAGTACTCAAGCAAGAGGTAGATACCTTTTTGTCACAGCATTCTCACTTTTGGAACATATACTCTCAGTGATTCTTTTCAGATGCAAAAAAGCTTCACACACTCACTTTTTTTCCATTTCAGTGCTGAAAATTACTGGGTATGTACATTTTCTCTCAAGCAAGGTTCTCACTCATATGCAACTCTCTTTTTATAGAACATAACAGACAATTATTTCAATGAAGTACACACTTAAAGCTAAATAACACACAAATTTCATTCATCAAATATAATTATTGCTAGAACTATGGCGTCTGTTTTTAACAGCTTTTGAAGCTAAAAGGTTTCTGTTCAAAACTTGGATAGCATGCTCAACCAGAAATAAAAGATTATATCTTTTATTATAGCCAACATCAGTCAAGCTCAGTAACCCCAACATAGACAAAACAGGGAACATAATAGTGCCATAATAACAGTTATGTTTAATGCAGATCAGAACACACTATGAACAGCTGCCAAAATGTTCAATGATTTACTGGATTTATCTGCTAAAAGCAAGTATATTTTATGTAGCACCCAGCACCAAGATTTCGTCCAGCACATAGAAATCATTCTTATTCAGAACCCTGAAGTTAGCAACACCTGGTGCAGTGATCCTGTTTCTTGGTGATATTTTGACTGGTCACAAAAGAGAAGCTTCTGCATGCTTTATAGCTACTATCAATGGTTTTATTTGCAAGGTAAACTTTGGCAAAAAAAAATTCTGCAACATAAAAAACATTTTAAAAGCAAAATATTTGTAGGGAAAAAGGATAAAGTCAACAACAAACACGAAAGCCAGGGACTTATTTTGTGTTCAAGAAAATTTATGTGTTGATAGAAAATACTCAAGTATGTGCTCTCTGACAACCCATTATTGTACAAAGCTGCCCAGGACATACTCCCCTCTCAGTACACACCAAGCATTGTTTCCTATGCCATTAAGCAGAGGAAGGAACATACTGCAATGGAATCCTTTCTGCTAAAGCCAGTGCAAAGAATGAGTCAGAGCACAAATCAGCAGGGACAATGTTCTTACTCACTTAACTGTTCCTCCTAAAAAGAACTAGCAGTTTTCAGTTTTAATACCCATCTACATATCCTAAATTCAAACTAATCAACTACGCTGCACGAGTAGATGATCCATAAAACTATTCACAAGAGGCATTAGTTTAATTTAGGAAATTTTCCTTTTTTCCACTCTGCAAACACTACTGTGGCAATTTTCATAGGAAAGTATTGTGGCAAACAGCCACTTCTGCTTTGGGTCATTAAGTACAACTAATTGCCCTCTTGAGGATATTTCTTTCTGCCCTTAATTCAGAGAGCCATTAACTGTCAAGAAATGTCAGCCATGGGAATCATTATTACTATTCTAAACCACAAATATGCAAAAGGTAAAGAATAATTCTATTTTCTTTGCTCTTGGGAAAATCATGTTCTCAATTTGTAGATCATGTGAAAGGACTTCTGCAGTTCTAGGTTCATTTCTAGTACTCTCACAATATTCCCCCTGACTTCTAACCTTCCCACTAGTACAATGGTCGTATTACCCATATGCACATCAAAGAGCTAACTGAATACTGTAGTGCCAAGAACAATAAACATTGAAAATATTATTGAAAACATACTCTTTTAATTCATAGTCTCCACCTAATTATTAACATACAACTAACAAGTTAGAAGCTTTCTAAATGCTTGGCTTCCCAAATTTTAAGTGGACCTTTGGATTATATACGCAATCACTACATGTCCGTTTACAAATAAAAAAAATAATTAAAAAAACCCAAAAAAGCATACCAGTCCAGACAGGCTCCCATGAAGAGCAGGAATCATAAGTCATCTTGTGCTGTTCTGTTCAGCAAAGTATTCCCTTCCCAAATAACCTGTCCAAAAATAACAAATAAATAAAAAAAAATGTTGGTGACATATTTACGCTTTTACACTTAAGGCAGAACAAGATCAGAATCGCAGAAGTTTTTCCTGTAAGAGAACTTTATATTTATTGGGAGAGGTAGAATATGCTGTGTCTCCTAACAAAAGGCAGATCTTGCAGAAGGTATAGACCTTAGACAGGACTAAGGCACCTAAGTTTCATCAAGCCAGAGATCCTCAGCTATCTCACCTGTGGAGCATAAGAATCTCACCATTTAATACTAACATTTGCCAGGACTGGAGTAACATGTTGGTTTAGATCTCATTCAGGTGCATTTATTTAATTTGTAGACAAGTACATAGCAGTTAGCTGCCATAAGTCTTATTGGATCTATTAAAATACATGCTTAGCCTTAACCGTCAGGATCCTGATCTTGAGACCCCCAAAGCCTCTCAGAAAAAATGTCATTTAATCCAGAGTGCTACTGAATTTCATAAGGAATCTGAATAAATTTTCCCCAAATGGCAAAGATATCAGCATAATAGTATCAGAAAAACAAGGGCAAGAAAACAGGTCTAGAGAGGAAGACTAAACCATGAAAATTTCAATATAGGATCTCAGCACTTCCTTTACATGCTCTCATACCAATCAATCATCAGCACAATGCTATTATGCCTCAAGTAGTTAAAATTATTTCTGTAAACTGGGCCTAACATAGCTAAAAACTGCATATTCCATCATGACATACTTCTTGTTAAACTGAGAACATCAATTTTCAATGTAGCTTTTTCATACAGTCTCAGAAAGAAGCCAGAAGATTTCAGTGAGCCTTGAAAGCTGAGTTTATGTCACACTAAAAGATCCAAGTGACCTGATTTATTTATAAATGTTTATAATAGAAATATATATAATATATATAAATATATACATATATTAAAAAAACAAAAATCAAAAGAACAAAGACATGGGACACGGATACTTTCACATGCTAGTTTTCAAAAGGCTACACAATTTTAATTTCCACCAGAAGCTTTTGGAACATCTGTAAATCACCTCCACATTGGAGTAAAAGATGTCAGGATCTTTCAGGAATGAGTTCCTAAATAAATACTGTACACGGGGGTGGAGAACAAACCAGCCACTGAGTTTACAATGACCTTCTACAAGGGAAGCAATTAAACCAAACTGCACTTCAAGACCATTCATAATCTCCTGATTCCTCCAACCATTCAAGTATCAAGTTTCTGTATCTGCAACCAACTTAACTTTAAACACCCAAAAGGTAAGGCCTGATTTGCCAGACTGGCACCGGCTGAGAAATCTGCCTTCTGCAGAATAGACCCATTATCTAGCCTTGATGGAACTCAATGTCTGAAAGATTTTTCTGATAATCTATTAATACAAATTGTTTTCCATCAGCACAAAAATTTGATCTTTACATTTATTCCAGAGAACAAGGTGGGAAGGAAAAACACAAGTCTCAGATTTAGTTATGTATAAAAGAGACAAAATATAGCCACTAGATTATTCTAGACTTTAACCACTTTGTTTGTTCCCTCTTTAGTGAGATAAGTACTCTAAACTGTTAGTCTTCCCTCTCAGGCTTTCTGAAGTGTCAAAGAAGTGACTAGGTTTGCAAGCAGGCAGAAGACTGCAAGGAACTAAACTTGGACAGATTAAATACAGTGGCAACCTGTCAGATCTTCCCACAAGACAAGCACATTCTCTGACATAAAAACCATTTCTTCTCTCTACTTACCTGTTTACAGGAAGTATTTCCAACTTTCATTAAAAGTATCTTTAAAACCGATTTGGAAAAGCACCCAAAACACCACCAGAAACTAGAAAGTTCTTCCACTTCAAGCCTCCAAGAAGGAAAAAAATAAAAGCACTTTTCCAAAGTAAACCTGGATAATTTTACTAAATTTGAGTACCTTGCAGAGCTTGCTCTTAAGTGGGTGAGATTGCTTTGGGTAGTTTTCTGCTGGCAATCAGGGGTTAACACTGTTTCCAAACTATATTCCTTCCTCCCCCC
>JANZLQ010000013.1:15345033-15360599 GCA_026212715.1 Elanus axillaris
CCTCCCCCCCCCCCCATCATAAATTATTAGTCTTTTTTTTTTTTTTTTGTAAGAACAGAGGGGAAAACCCTTCAAGACACTGCAAGGAAATTTGAATGCAAGTATTCCTGTACCTGTAAAGAGCTCTACTTGTGGAACTACAGCCTTGATGATATCAACATTTAGAGCTGGCAGAGCTACTGAAAGGGTAGTCCTGACCTCTTCCTCATTCACTAACTCATTCCTGAACCCAGCTCCCCAATCCTGAAGCAGAAGGATTGGTCTGGACTAAAACAGACCCTGGTAATCAAATCTAAAAGCTTTATATTTTTGGCCTGAAGCTGTGAGATGTTGGGGTACACAGATCAAGGCATAAGACCTACATTTGGCTTCTATATACCAAGAGGTATTTATATTCAAGACTCCTTTGCCATAAGCGAGAACATTGCAAAACTTGTAATTACTGATGATCTTGGAGGAATTTGCATCTTATTAGGACCATTTCAATTCCCCAAACCAGGAACTGTCACTTCCAAAGAAGTGAAATAGAAGAACTAAAAATCACAGAGATCTTAAACACCGTTACACTTAAAAACATTTCCCACAAGCATTCAGATTATGTTAAACACTTAGCAACAGGTTAGAGCAAGTCTTAAAAATATTATGAAATGTTTTCAGTATACCATTGCTTTTCAAGCTAGACATAACTTTTGTTACATACTTTACTGACAGCTCTCTACAACTAGTTGCACCTAGTCCACAGCCGTTTTCAAGAGAGTTTTCTTAACATTTTATTGGCATATTAGTCAAACCATAGGCAAAAATGAACTGAAATACTGAAAGCCTCCTTTCTTCACCAAAAAGTCAATCAGAAGATAATAGGCAAGTAAAAAAGCCTGCTTCAAGTCAGAAAGCTTTAACAGAGTTGTCCTAAGGCTATTTTGGTTTTTCAGCTAGAGCAACTTCTCAAGTATATTCTCTGAATGGAAGACCGAGTTCTGTGAAGATGTTTCACCTTCATATACCGTAAAGACCTAAAAGCTCCTTGTATTACATCACTCTTACCTCCTTTGTAGCACCCCAGTACACCCACATACATTACTGCACTGCTTCCTGCTAAAAACAGGGGAACATGGATTTTTTTATTCGTCAGTAGTTTTGACAACAGCTGTTAGCACACTGTCTTCTACCAAAATGCAAGGGCTTAAAAAAAATCATCTTATAAAAATGGTAACCCCATCATCAACAGCATACTATATTGATGGAATTTATTAAGCTGTCTCTCCCACAAAAACATACCTGTTTTTGAAACAAAACTGATTTTAACAAAAATTCATCTTTTTATAAAAAGATATAGGGATGCTAATGAAAAAAGTGATTAAAATGACCAAATTTCTCCTCTTTTCACACAGTGTGCTGCCCCAAATAGGTCCTGGGATGTGGTTTAGTTCCCAGAGCAAAGCAATCAGCCCTGATTCTGCCTTTCACACAGGTATTCAGCTCATGCTACAGCCAAATTCTGCTGCTGCCCAAGAGCTTTGCTCCTGTGGTACAGATGTTATGGATCTTACTTCTTGGCACTTGGTTCACAGAGAAGAGGTGCTGGTAGCACATTAAATGGGGTGACTGTATTTCAGCAACAGAAACACTGCTGCTTGCAGCATCCTGCTCTGAGACTACTTAAAGGCTGCAAGGGTAGGATTGAGCTGAGAACTGAACATAGATTTAGTTTATATACATATTTATGTATTTATATCACATACCTTTCTTCTTATACAAATACACACAAGTGCATGTATATGTATATGTGTGTATATTTTCAATACTTAGCATCTCTATTGAGCCAAAACCAAACATAAAATTCTTAGTGCAACAAAATACTCTAACAGTTGTTTGTGTTCCTTTGATTTTTCTCCAGATTTACCCTGTATTTTGTTGGCTAAATAAGTCTATTAATATCAGCTACATGTTTCAATAGTAACTTACTTTTCATAACATAGAAACAGAGACTAAACAAACTTAACTACTCCTTAATAGTTATCCATGTCATCTAATTGTTTTAATAGCTTCAGAATTATTTTTGTCTCATGCCAGCCAATGGGAATATCACTTTCAAGAGAGCAACTGGTTGTGAGAAACAATCCTAGTTAGAAATCTATTCATACTAGAGACTAAAAAAAGACAGTTAAATTGAGAGTTCCCATTTGGACAACTCTCAGGGTGAGATGATGTATTACAGACGTTCAGACCCTATGCAATACAGGCACTAAATTTCTGTACAGACATGACAGGCAGGGCTTGGAACATGCATCACGAACAGACTAAAAAACTATTCGATTTGCAAGCCAAAAGTCTTTAAATTAGCCAATCTGGTGATTTTTAAAGCACGCTTTTGTTTTAATGTAATACAAGAGATCACTATTTCAATTTTTTCTGTTTTTTTTTTTTTTATAACAATGCAAAGCCAACAAATATGTGCATCAGCTGAAGGACACAAATCCTTTGTAGAAACAATCTTTTTAAGCACCTTATAACTCCCTGTTACAAATAACCTGACAATTAATTGAAGAGATTTTGGGACTACTCAGTGGTTTTGTGCTACTTGGAACTGTTAAACAAGTGGTAGGCCAAATCAAATGTCTCACATAGAGCTACAGCAGTTCTCAGTTCACAAACCTTGTATTTAAGAAAGGCTTGTTTTAATGGAAAAGCTCCTTCAGTAATAAAAGTGAGGGATTTTCACGCTATTTTTTAACTAATTAGTTAATATTAAAAGGCAAACAAAAAAAACCTACCAGAAAATGCCATCCCACTGTCCCATCTGCCCCCAAAAACCCAAACCCAACCAACCTAAAAAACCCCAAATCTACAAACAGAAGTATGACCTTACCAGAAAGAAGTCACCCATTAACCCATGTCGTCTTCCACTTCAGTAGCTCAAGTTCATATTTCCCCACTTAACCAAAAGCTGTTTAAGTATGGTCAATTTACTCGTTTTGCAAATAATATCAAAGTGTTTCTTCAGTTACAGAGAAGTTTATTTGCTCTCAATTTCAATATGAAACATCCTAAGAAAAACCTGTATGGAATTTATCATCTTGCATGCAGGATTACTCTAAATAGAACAATAAAAATAACACGTAATTTCTAATTTGATTGCAACTACTCAGCAACCACTGAAAAATTCAGACCAAGAGACTCGTATCAATTTTTTAAAACACTGAAACACACAAAAGTTAATAACAACTCAAAGTTATGGGCAAGATTTATAGGAAAACAAGTGTAATGACATCCACCATGAGAGATCAGAAAATGAAACCCTTGCCTCTGTGCTCTCTATAAATCTCTTTAGAAACCCTAAAATATTGTTAATGTTGAAATTAACATTATTCAGTACAAGACTTCAAAAAGAACACATACAAAATCAGAAGTGATGCTTCTCCTGTATTTCTAAGACGGGGGGAGGGGGAGGAAGATTTTAAACTAGTGGGGGAGGTTTGCAGGTCATTTTAAAGGATTCTGTATCAGGATACTACAGAAGGTATCATGACTGCCAATAAAAATATAATTTTTCTGCCTTTCTCTGGGATTGATTTAAAGTTAAATAATGAACTTAATAAAGTTAATTATTTTCTCTTTATTTCTATCAAAACCACTTTGCTACTCCAGGTATAATAGTCAAGCTTCTGGTAGCAGCTTCTTTACACACACAAAGCTGCTGAAAATAACTTCTACAGAATTCTTTGCCTATCAAATCATTATTGTCTTTTCATTGAAAATCTTGTTGAATTTAACATATTTCTACAAAATCTCTCCAATAAAAGCCAAAACTGTTTGTTTATACATCATTATTTTATTTACACAAAAAAAGAGTCACTTTAACAAGATTTGTTCCAGCACACCTGGCTGCAGTACAGTAAATATATTTACTTTAGTTCCCTCAAAAGATTTCTCATCCAGGTTCAACCAACAATCCAAGAGCCATAATTAATCCTTCAGAACATTTTTGTCTGCCTCACTGTCTTCTTCCTACTCTCTCTTTCCTATGGGCACTGCACTGCAACAGTTAATCTGATCCACAGCATGCTCTTTGTTGCCAGCTTTCTCATGGGTCCCACAGCTCCTTCCACCACACAATGGGCACGCAGTTTGTCAGAAGACAAGAAAGAGTTTCAGGGAAGATGCAAGGCATCGTTCAGGGAGCAAAAAACCACCACAACATTTAAACTGGCTTAATCCTAAAGTCCCTCAGCAAAGGGCCAGTTAAAGAGGAAAAGTGATTTACATGCTGTGACAGCTATAGTCTGCTCCTGGCTACTGTTCCTGGTGATAAGACACCAGCAGATCCTGATCCATATGTAGACTGACAGTACTCACATCGATGCAATAAATCCAGTCATATGACAAACATGGAGGGAAAAGTTATAGTGCACTTAATGCCATCTCTACAATGACCTCTGCTGCCTACCTGGATGAAAAGACCAGAAACAGTTCTCTCCAATGTACATTAAATAACAGTTTATACACTGCATGTTGAAGAGTTTTAACACTGCTGGAACAATGACTCATTTTCCAGAATGTGTTTTACTGAAAACAGTTTCATCTGAATTCAGAAAACATAGAATGGCAATTCTACCGACCACCTGTATATACTTTAAATTCTTCCTCAGCCTTCCATTTCATATTTAGCTCACAAACTATCTTTGCTTGCCAAGTTCTTACCATTTTCAGCCTTACAAAGACCTTTCCAGATCTCCTTTTTGCTACAGAAGTAGCTAAGTTACTGAAGCTCTACAGACTCAACCACTGCCTGTTCTCCTCCCAGCCCACTTTTGTTCCTTTTCTTCTTAAGCAAACATAGCCTGTGAAACTCATGCATATTCAGTCCATGCCAGTCTCATTTTGAGTAGATATGCCCCATAAATAATATGTCAGAATAAAGTTACAACCACTTGCCCGTATGCTTGAATTGACACCCTTGTATGCATGGGATACAACTTCAAAAGAGCAGAGCAGACTCTTGTGTTAGGTTTTTATGTTGCCCTTCACTATCCATCTATCTGCTATCACCAGGTTCTTTTGAAAGTGGCTGCAATACTAAATATCTCTTATCTAGATACAGTCTAGTCATTCCTTTTATCTTAAATCACAACTCACACAAGGCTGAGAACATGGATGCCATTACCTTCTCTAGTATTTCAGTTTCCAAGCCCATCAAGCTGCAAAGAAGGGTCTTTAACTGCAGGAACACAAGGTACTTAAAAGTAAAGCATGCAATGAGAAATAAGTGTGTTACTTTACCTCTTAAGTTGGAGACCTTGGTAAGTGGGAGGGGGAGGATTCAATTCACATCCTGCCTATACACTTTTAAAAGTCCGAGGTCTGCAAGTATTTCAGGCTATTCAGAACTCTTCCTGCCTTCCTTGTCCAGTCAGCTGATCTTACCAACAGCAGTGATTGCTGTCTGTCCTCTGCGCTCAGCTTACTTAGTCAAGTCCTTATCCCTATAGCCACATGCTTAGCTAGAATGGCTTAGCTATGCTTGCCCTTCTCTGTGGGAAGAAAAAAATAAAATCCTGCTGTATCAGTCAGTAACTGTGGTTTGGAAACCTGATACATTTTCAGCAAAAGCATTAGCAAAAAGAGCCAAGGTCTCTTCTTGGGTAGAGCAATGATCAAAACCACAATTCAACTCACTTGCTCTAAGCAACTTCACGTACATAAATCAAACAGTTATAACACGGATGTTAAACAGCTTATACATTAAGTTCAAAATCTGTAACTTCTCTAGGTCCGTAGTAGCTCTATTCTTTCCCCTGTACTTTGAAGAATCTCAGCTTATTTCCCAGTCCCTGTTCTTTAGTAGAATCATACTGCTGCCAGGTCTTTGTTACACAGTTACCCATCCACTCAGCAGTAGTTTTAATGATTATTTTAGGATGTTTTACTGTACAGCTTTTGTCCATTTTCTAATTTTAACAGCGAATTTTTGTTCAGTGACCCACACACCAGGTGGTCTGAGTGGGAAGTTAAGGTACCTTTTGTAAATACTAACAAAGCAATGAAAATCAACAAACTGTAAAATACAGGAAATTAACTTCTCATCGCATTGTCAATTTATCTACCCACCTAAATGAGTTTAAAATACCAGCTTCGAGCAGTCTGATGTTCTAGGGACACTCAGCTGCCACTTCATTTATAGTCCGTTTCCTTAGCAACACTATAATCCATCTGGCTGCAGAAAGCTAAATTCCCAAACCATATCCTCCTGTACACCGGAAATAGGCTCAAAAAATTTATATTTTAAACAGCATACGGTCATCATGATTAGTGAGTGTATAAATTAATCTGGAAAGGCAATAATGATCTTCACATACACATACGCGCGCAAACTCTCCCTGCTCTAGCTTGAGTAAGTGATTCACGTCCTGAGAATGGCACACAGACTTTCAACTTCTAGGTGTTAAAACAGCATCTCTTTCCTGACACTGCAGTCCTAAGCAAAGCTGAAGACCTAAGTCCTGGCTCTGAGGAGATCTTGTATATCATCTTCCACCAAGAGTTTCAGAAATGAAAACATTTCTTTCATCTTTGTTCCACCACAACCAGATGAAGGAGCCTTCAGAATTGTACAAGGTCAACCTGTTCTCTTAAGACTTCTCTAAGAGAAGTAATTTGAAAAACCTGGGTTGTAATGCTATGGCAGTCAAAAAAACCCAATGAAAGTTAATCACATTACAAAGTAGAGCCACTTGTCTTAAAAATACTTACTCTTCAGGTTTTGCATCTAAAACTATAAATATCATCTATATAAAATAAATTAAAAAAACTGTCCCCAACAGCAACATTTAAACATCATTAAGAGCATAAAAATCAAAAATTCAAAATATTCGGGAAAGGCAGTTCAGCGACTGGAGGGTTACAAGCAATTGCCCAATGCTGTAGCCAAGCTAAGATGAAACTGGGTAACGTCAGGCCTTCTACCACCAGGATGAACGGATATGACTTAAAATGGCAGAATCAACCTTAACCGTACACCATTTTGCACACTCCAACCTGGCAAAAGAAAATTTAATTCTTATCTAACAGGCAAATTAACCAGTTATGTGGAGCAGAACCACCTCCTACACGTCAAAGACCCATCAACAACAAGGCAGTGTAATCCACAGAAGCATTCTGCCATGCAGTGAACCATTTCAGTGATAAACCTGTATAGCTTTGCCTGACTCTAATATACAGTGGTGGCATACAAGTCCATATTGTCTGACCTGCTGACAGCAACTGAAGAGAGCTTTGAGCTTTCATTAATCAAGAGTCTCTTCAGGCAAGGTACTGAGCAGTGTTTCTCGCTGCTGTTCATTGGCTAGCATCCCTCTAGGAAATACTTAATACAGTAGCACTTACTCTAGACACCTCAAACAAGTCCCAAGTGACTGCTGAATACAACCAACATTTCTCAGATGCTTTGATGGTGACTGGTTCCAAGAAAGAAGCAGGCTGACTATATCAGACAGAGGAAATGACAGTTCTTCATGTCTTTTCTCCCAGGTGAGGGAATAAATGGGCCAAATTCACAAATACTAGTTTAAAATCACTTATATATTCAATCATATGTTATATGAGTGACCACAGCAAGTTCTCAGAAAACAGGCTTTCAATCAGCTGATACATACAGTTGATTACATATATTTTGGAAAACATTTTCAAAGAATTAGTTTAATCTTTTCCGTGATGTAGACGACAGCTCTTTGAAATACTTAGAACACAGTGCTGTCGCAGTCTCCAGACTGTCTGTGCAGAGAACTGGGTAAGCCTTTTGGAAGCGTCTGGCAACTTCAGTAAGTGTTCATCAATACAAAGTCCCAACTTAAAACCTTAAGGAAGTCTGCTTCCATATTAGCATCTGGTTTTAAACACACACACACACATTTTCTTCCTACCAGGGCTGAGATTGATCTCACTTAATTTCAACACAGCTTTGAGGTAATCCCCTAAGTTCACTCAGCAGTCAGACAGAACATGCATTTCTGGAAAGCAAATTCATCTAAACCATTTCAGATACCTATTCTAATTACCTTGTTTCTTAACAGTACTGTATGTGAACTCCACAGTTCTTACATATCTACATCGTTTTGCATACATCTGTACTGCCTGAACAACTGACTAGGATGTATGCTTCTTTACAAGAGCCACATAATGCTCAAGAGGTGAATTTCATAATTCTGTAGTTTCAGAAAACTACAGAAATTGCCCTGTCAACAGCTGACATCAGCCTACCCCAAGAGTGATTCACCAGGCCACCCCTTCCCGGAGTTAGGATGCTGGGATCCTCAGCATACTCTGTAGCTTACCAGGAGCCCATGAAACACCATAATGGAATCAAAATCATCTATCTTCCTCATCGTTTTAGAAGTGCAAAATCTTGGAAGACCGCTGAAGTGACTGGTCAGTCCCTGAGCCAATGCCTAATTCATATTAATTTATATTGCCATCGGGAAATGAAGAATCCAATTAATTATTCAAATAGCTGTATACCCAGGAACAGAGACAGACTTTGAAAACAGTAGGAAAACCAGAGATAATATACAGGGGCTATTACATTTTCAGCCTTGCTGATAATAGCTTAAAGTGTATCACCATATTGTCAGCGTACCGTGGAGATGCTTCTTCAAGACTATCATTTGTGGTGGCCTTGAAAACACACATTTAATCCAGTTCATTTGATTCTAGCAGTTTAACAGCAGAAGTGCTATTACCTGAGATTTCATGCTTTGATTTGATATTTCCAGAAAAGATAAATGGAGTCAGAACTTGCCTTCTTATCAAAATGAAGGGAAGAGGGAAGGAAAAGACTCTTAACTTCAGTCAACAAATGCACTCAGCCTCATCCCTATCCTCATTATAAATGCAATGGAAATTTCTTATGGCAGATGCAGGTGTCCCAATATACCAGTAAGGCATAGTACAACCTCTCCCTGTTATAAATACTCTGAACATGCCTTTATGAGTCAGTATTAAATATTGCCAAATTTCTTTCAAACGTCACCTCCTTATCATAAATGACACACTTGAAGCCTGAGCAGACATGCTGAATGAATTTAGTAGTGTGAAGGATGGAATTAACTTCTCAGCTCTACCAACTCATGAACTCTTCAAATCAGAAATAAGGCAAGAGGTGGGAGGCTCCACTGCTACTCAGTTGATTTTGATCCAAAAATAAAGAGTCAGTTCCTCTCCAAGCCACACACAAATTTTTCCAGAGTACTCAATACAGGTGTACAAAGGTCTGGGGTACCAGTATGCATTTATGCATTTTTGAGAGAACAGAAGCGCAAATATAACACACATATTCCTTCAATGTTTCACAGCATGTCTTTGGCTAGATGTGGGAAGTCTGGATTTTGGTTTGGAGATTTTTTCATTTGTTTCTTAAAATCATTTTAGTAGTAAGATGAAGCACAGGAAATCTGGATACAAATACAATTTGAAATAACTGTCTGCACTTTGGAGTTTATATATGCGAAAGCATATACACATATAGTTAGTGATACAGGAATCAAAATATCATTAATACATTACGTGTGTGTATTTCTAAACACATCCACAAATACCATGTAAGACTCCAGAAAAATATCTAAAGAAAATTCAGAAGTGACAACTGACAGAAGAATCTAAATCAAAATGATCAAGTAATAAAAGGCTTGTTGGAGTATTATCTACTGAAGATAAGAACTTAATCAACATATAATATCTTGTGTTTTCAAATTACTTTTCAAGTCTTTGACAAAAAAAAAGTCATCTCTATTTTTCACAAGATATCATACTCTCTTTCCTATCATTATATACAATGAACCTTGTACAATCCTTTGAAAGGGATAATTTTGTGAATTACATACACTACTGATGCAGAAAACTTGTAGCAACAACCACTTCTAAGCAGTATCAGGTTTTGAAGTTCTAAGACAGCTTTAGAACAGCAGGTTTATTATTTCACAATTTGCATTAAAAATACATTTTTTTCTCCCACTTTGTCGCAAAGTTTTCCCCTTGCACTCACAGCAACCCAAACTGAACACCTCTTGTTTGTGAACTTTTTTCTATCACTTTTTTCATTTTAAAAAGAGGAGAAGGGGAAAAAGATAGCTTGCACAGGATAGTGAGGTAATGAAGATAATTTAATGTTCCTGAAGAACTGAAATATTATAAGAACAAACACCACTACAGAAGAAACACACATTAAAGTTAATTATTAAGCATTCAGAATGGGTTGTAAATAAGGCATGTGACCATATATTGAATAACGACAAGAAAATAGAAGGACTGCAAAGGTGCTCACTAAGGATTAACCTTGCCTAAATGTAGCTGCCCTAAAAACTGGATAGCAAGGCTAAAAGAACCATTCAGACTGAGAGACACTGAACAAGTAATTCAGCCATAGGTGGGATAAACCACTCTCTGGACAAGCTTGTTTTTCTCCATTGACTGTGCCTGGAAGGCTAGTTGAGACTTCCTCAGTGTCATCATAGTCTTCTGCAGATTATTTCTAACAGATGCCTGAAAGGTAGCCTATTGTTATGCAGGGGTCCATACACCTCATTAGGTTGAAAAAAATCAAGGGACAAGATAGCTAGCTTTCAGAAGCTCAAACTGAAGACACAGATTTACCTCCTAAACCACCAGTACCCATTCACTGCACATAACGAGGCAGGCACCTGCTGGAAAATACAATGCATGATCATGTGGGAGAAAGAACAGAGAAATTTCAAACATCTCATCTGTTTCAAAAAGCAAGGCTAGCAAAAAAATTTCATTTTGCCCACATAAGAAAAAAAAAAAAGTAATTCAACTGATTTGATCAGCATGCTATTGATTAAGGTCTGCAAGACTGGCTGGAAGAGGATAGGTTTTTATGTGTTTAGCAAAAGTTATATATATTCCTGACAGAGTGTGTGTTACTAAGCACCTGAAAAAAACCTGTTGCTTTTAACGAGCGCAAGAACCAGATTCTTCTTGGAGGTTCACAGCAAAGGACAAGGGACAATACACACACATTACAGTATGGGTAACTTCAATTAGGCCTTAGGAAAAAAGATTTATAGTGAGAGTCAACAAATAATGGAACAGGTTACTCACAGAGACTGCAGAATCTCCATCCTTAGTGAGTTCAAAACTCAAGCGGACATGATCGTGAGCAATCTCATCTAACTTTCAATCTGGCTCAGCGCTGAGCAGAGTGGCAGCCCACATGACCTCCTGAGGTCGCTTCCAATCTCAATTATTCTATAGTTCTATGCTCCAGCCTCAGACCACTTAGGCTGTAATAGCGATTATTCCTTCACCACAACCTGTTAAATCTGAGCATTGGATCCGAAAGCCTGTTTCCTGTTGGCTTTCTTGACCTGATCTTCTTGGCCAGCTAACCTGGCCCATGCAACTAGAGGGCTACAAACTAGATTAGGATAAAATATTCTAACTGGCCAACTAAAGTGACTAGCAACTAGAAATTATATATTAAATCAACCAAGAGAAGGATCTGGCAGAAAAACACAGGAAGCAGCTGGGCAACACAATGGCCCAGAAGAAACAGGTCAATAAGAGTAAAATATTGCAGGGAAAACAACATTAAAGTCACCAGACAGCACTGTCCTGTGGACAACCGAATGGAAAGTAAGCCTCAAAGTTTCACCATCATCCTTAAGGCAGCTATATTATATTATATAAAAATTATGAAGTAACATGGGTCATTTCATAGTACAAAGCATGCTATTTCCCTTCATTGTCAATCCACATATGGATCACAACCTACTGCTACAACTCAGGCAGTTACAGCCTGAACTGGCATTTAGAGGTTCTAACTCTGCTAAGGACATAAGAAGTGATCAAAGATACCACAGAAAAAAAATACTCCTTTTGCTTCCATTTGCTTCAGGGATAAAAAAAAAGCACTTTTAAAATTACACAGCCAAAAACTATGTTAAAAAATGAATGCTATTAAGGTTTGAAAGTCAAGCTCTGAAGACTTGAGAAGTAGCAGTTTTAGAACTGTAATTAAATTCTATGACAGGCTTTAACTACATGACTAAATACTACTTATCCACACAGAATCCAGTTTCCTTTAGAAGGCCCAGCGCTCACCAAGATGAACAACTGTTCAAAACCTTGCTTTAGATGTTACCATGTCATACTTAATCAACACAATTCAAACCTTGCCTTAGTAACTCCAAGGAGGAGAAAATCAAGGAAGAGATGCAAAAATCATAACCATCCACTAATTTTGGTTGCCCAAGTTGAGGTGCTAAGTGCTCTGAAAAAAATCAGATACTAGATAAAGCACAGCTCCCAAAGGCCACATCACCACCACTCCAAAGCTTTAAATTTCTAAACACTTCTGTGCTTATGTGGTCTTAACAATACTTTTTTTTAAACACAGCTTGTATATAATATACATCTAGATTGAGGTTAATTAGGTTACAGTTATGCAAGAGATCTCTGTAAGTGCCATTCAAACCAGTGGGACTCCTCAGACACTTCAACACGTGCCCAAGTGTAAAAACTGAATCAGTGCTTTTACAGAGGCAGAAGAAAAGGATAGCTCACCTTTCTCCTACAGTACACGTTGAAATGTCTCAACGTTAAGATTTGCAATTTATGAGATTTATTTCATTCAAATTAAATCAACTGGAATTTCACTGAGACAAGCTGCTTGTTCGGGAAAGTACTTTAAAGCATTTACCAAGTCCTATCACATACTTAAGGTTTAGGTAGGTATCTAAGCATTAACCTCAACTGGAAATTAGGTGACTAAATTTTCCTATTTAAGTTTAAACTGCACTACTAGCTAGGTTAGCAAAATAACAGCTGCCAGCAAATATAGAGAAAAAAATAGACCATTCTATTAAAGTATTTTATATGTCTATGAGAGGGAGTGCAACCTGACAGATCAGTTTTCAGTCTGAGATTCTACTTCTGGATCCTATAACTAGGATTCCTTAGATATTCCTTTAACACTTCCTCTTGCCTCACTTTCCTCATTTGTAACAATTAAGTCTGACATCCATTAGAATTGCTTTGAAATTTATTTATGAGACTATTATGCAAGATTAATTATACATATTGATACTCAAAAAGCAAGCACAGTGTAAAATATAATGCACGCTCACCATTTCATTACTGAGCCAAACAGCGAGATACTTCTAAAACGTGAACCAAAACACACACTTACAGAAACTTTACGAAGTATATACAGGCTTTGTTCATAATTTCAGTGTCAAAAAAGACAGCAAGCATGGCAACAGTCCACAATGATTTTATTTTAAACATCTAATAATTTTAACAGGCTAGTAATCTCTCCAGGCATCTAGAAGTAAATAATCCTCACAGTATTAAAAAAAAAAAAACCAACAACAAAAAATACTTGCTCTGCCCAACTTGTTACTTGTAGCAAAATAATTAAGAAAGTAGCAAAACAGCATGACAATGCAGGCCATAGACTGTTCACATCTAGCCCTCAGGACTGCTTACAGACATGCATTGCTCTGGGAGTACAGTCCCAGATAAGCAGAACAAGTCACGTAAGCCTTTCCCTGATCCTGTTTACCCCTCCCTTATGGGCAAGTGGGAAAGCCACTAAGCCTTCACCTACTCCCTCTTCACCCACCTGCACAAGTGGAGAAGAAAGCAGCTCTGGCAGTTCTAAGCAGCTGACTATGAAACGTAGCATTTTACAGTGCCAGAGATCCTCAATGCAAGGAAATTAGATCACTATGATTGAGCACAGAGTTAAGAGAGGCTACTTAACAGCATTACTGACAGACTGTCCACACTAGTAAATCAAGCAATGCCAGGAACCATTCCCAGGCAATGGAACTTAGTCACGCAGACCACCGAACTGCTACAGACTGGCACAACAGCCTTCTAACCCAGGCCAGCTACAGCTCTCCCAGGCATTTCTGGGGCATGATTTCAGATTTAACACAAGCCAGGATCCAGCCCCAACCAGTAGCTTGTATTGAGCTATCCCGTTCTGGAAGGCAGGAGAGTTTTAGCAGCATTGACAAGGGCTAATCTGTGCCAGTTGGCTTCCGGACCAGAAAACAGTCTTGGGTACATTTAATTAACTGGTAGAGAAGTGGTCATAGCCTCTCCTGACTTTGTCTGCTGTTACTCTTAGAGGAAGACTTTAAAAGGGGCACATGCAGAGAAGCATACGAGCATAGCCTGATCAGCACCACCTGATAGAAGTCATCTACACATCCGAGTATACAAGAAGAAAATCATAGATTACTAGATCCCATCTTGGCTTCTTCCCATTTCCTCTGAGAAGGCACACCTTGCATATGATCTACTAATATCCAGTCTCATTTATCTTCTCAGTTAAAAAAAAAAGTTCTACACATTTAAAATACACTCTTATAGTAAGGCTAGTCTCTAATAAATGAGTCATGCAGAACAGCATAAGAAGCTGCGTTTCTGAGAGCTGATCATTTGGCAGTAAATATTTCAAATGAAAGTTATTTAGAAATTATAATTCTTCTAATTACTAGTCATTACCAAATCTGCTTCTGTAGACTAAAAATATAATTACTAGTGAATCTACTATGTTATCCTGGAAACGTAGCTACAGCAATGTTGGCAAATACATTCTCACAATAGATAACTGTGCAAAAAACAACAGTTAAAACACATTTGACAACTGACAAGACATGGCTATTCTGTGTTATTGGCACTCTTTGAAATCTCTTTACAATTTCAGATACCTAGAAATGGTCTACTTAAAACTACTCCTCTCAGAATCCTATGCCTCGGCTGCCTTTCCTCTAATGCTAGAACGTGTAAGAACATCCCACAGAAAATGCATTGTGCAAAACTCATTTGCCACTGCTTAAGCATTCATGTTTTCAGTAAGAATAAACAATTTTGTTTAACAACCCCCTTGGGCATGGATCTACCTTGCCAGCTATACCTAGCTTGGACCACTCAAAACACGTTACCTGGGTCTTTATGCAAACCCACCGCTTTCCTGGAAAACTGTTTTTACTGGTTTACAAGGAAAACTTTACGTGATACGCTTTCTTATATACATATTAGGCTGCACTGTATCGCCTGACTCTTGAAAATCAGGTATGAAGAAAACCATGTGGAAGACCCAAATAAAAATTACATACGCGTTTAAGCAGTTGAAAAACGACTGGTATTTTTCGAGCGAGATGCTTCTTTTTTCCCAGGAGCGACTGCCCACACATCCGGAGCAACACGCACACCGTACCAGACACCCGCAGGTTCTCCCCGATCAGGAGTTTCGCGCTGTCGAGACTCTGAAGAGCAGGTGACAGCACGCAGCCATCCCCACCCTGTCCCTAACCAAGTGTCCCGCCTCAGGGAGGAAGGGGGGCCTCCATCCACCCCTCCCTCACCGCCGTTCAGCTGCAGAGCTTCGAAGAGCCAGGCCAGCTCACGGGGACGAAACCCCAGCCGGAAGCGCGGCCCCCACACACCGCCTCCGCGCCCGGCCCCCGCCGCCGGAGGAGAAAGCCCCCGACGGGCGGCCGTGCCTGCCCGCCCGGCCCCGGGACGCGGCCGAGGGCGCC
>JANZLQ010000013.1:15361573-15376378 GCA_026212715.1 Elanus axillaris
CCCCCCTCCCCTGTCCCCCGCACCTGCGGGCAGAGGGATGGCTCAGGCTGGGGGCTCAGTTGCCCTGCGAGGCCTCGGCGCGTTCCTCAGCGCTGAAGCATCGAGCAGGCTGTGGGTGGAAAGTCGGTAGACCGTTCTTGTCAAGATCCAGGTAACAGTGATGCCGAGGGCAGGACCAGCAAACGCAGAGGAGCCCCGAACCCCGCCAGGCAGGGGCCTAAACACCCCCCGCGCTCGGGGTGTTGCAGTCCTTGCGTACGTGAAGAGTTGGCGTCTCGATGTATATGGAGTTGTGCCGGCTGCTTTAAGTCCTGCGTAAGGACTGAGGCGAGCCTTTATGTCTCCTCGTTGCCCGTGTAACTAACTCGGTGAGAAAGGGGATTTGCCAAAGAGGCTGTAGTTGCCACACCGAGGTCACCCGGCTCGTGGCATTGGCAGCCATACCACCTCCAGACTGAGGTACTGCGGACGCGGCTGAGAGTCGTTTCAGGCCAAAGTCTGCGTGGTTCAGGGTAGTTTAACGTGGCCTTAGCTAGTCGTTTTATTTTCATAATTAAAATACGTATTATGTGGCAAGACTCACTATATCATACTAATCGGGTTTACAAGGATGTAAATTGATATGAAAACTCTGTTACAGTACAGAACTTGATGTCTGAACCAGGAAGAGTCTTTCACAATCCTTTTTTCTATTCAAACTGCATTTACCTGATTGCCAGCTAACAGGTCTCTACATCAGATCACAACTGCTCACAGTGAACTTGGAACATGAGCGAGGAGAAAAAGGAAGCTTCTCATTCTCCCAAATGGATCTCTTAAGCATGAAGCTGATGCGATGCCAACAGAAGGTTAGCGGCTACATCCGCTGATACTGCTTTGACTTTTCGGAAGTACAACTCTCATTGAGTTCAGCTGTCCTGCACCCACAAGGCTATAGTTGAGAACCACCAGGTAAATCCAGAGAGGAGGCAATTCTTTCTGGCTGCTTTAAAAATACATGACCAAGTAAAAATTATTTCCTTATTCTTAGATCTTCTTTAGCAAGTGGGTGTAAGCACTTTTTTTGTTGTAATTTCCCATTAGAGGAAAGTCACTGTTAAGTTCTACTGCTCATTTTGAGTGCAGAAGGAAAAAAACCCTGTGGGCTCTATTTGTTTCCCGGGATGCACTCTGAACTCCTCCCATCTGAAATAAGCACACCTAACCAGTGAGAAACTGCCTCCTGGGGGCTTCTGATCTGTTTTGCTGTGGTTGGCTAAAATCTTTAAAGACTTTTTCTAGCACAGGGGAGAGACATGATATATTGATTCAATTTGAAAATCCTCAGATATTGTCACTGCACTCCATCTTGTGGAAGAGGCAACAACACATTTTAAATTGATTCTATAGTGGTCTTTTTGAGTAATTAAACCTAACAATGTCTGGTTCTTACTACCAAAGCAAGGAACTACAAATAGCAGTGGATACAAGAAGTTGTTTAATTCTCAGTCTACCTAATTGTACCCAGTGGATTTGTGTGAATGTCCCTCTGGTTTTGGTATGAGCTTCACACCTCCTTCTTTGTTTTGGAAAGGAGCTTTAGGAAAGCATTCAAGGAGTGTAAATTGAAAAGAGAAACTAAAGCAGAAAGGAACCTGCTTTCTAGGTGTGGTTGCCAACACCCCAGATTTGGGAGAGTCTTTATAAGCCTCCAGGTGGAGCAGGGATGGTGGTCTGTGGGGATATGTCCTTGGGGTAAAGACTGCTCCACAGGATTGCTCTGTAGGGAACTGACTGGTGTGGGGTTTGTTTTGGTTTTTTTTCTTACCCCTGTAATAAGTACAATAATCTAGCTGTATCTGGGACACTGTATTGAGGATCACTATCTGTTCTGCCAAAAAAACCTGAATGATGAAGTTCTCTCTGCCCTTCTGAAACTGCCTTTTGTGGCTTGTGACCTTTTTCCCCTTGATGTTCAGTGCTGCTTTGGGAAATCAGAATAGATACTGAGGCAACAACTATGAACCATAGCAAAGGCATATTCATACATACTTGTGTCTGGCTGGGTGCAGAGAAAATTGAGAAACTTATCTGGATTCACAGCTATAGAAAGGTTAACCTTATAATAGTTGCCCTAGGACAAGCTTGAAGAGAAAGCCATTTAACTTTAATGAATAACTTAAAATACAAAGGGCTAGTTATTCCAGCTGTTCCTGGGACAGAAGAAAAAAGGTTTTCCTGAGAAAAGACTCCAGAAAAGCTTAGTCATTCAAAACCCATAAAAGCAAGGAAAAACAGGTCTTGCGCAGGAAGAAGTTAGGAGAAAATTCTATTGTACGAACAAGGATCCTCTGAATTACATCACTGCAGAAGCAGGTTCCACAAGGAGGCTAAATTTAATTAGCAGACGTGAACTGTGCTTTTTTTTTGTTTTGTTTTTTTCCCCCAGAACTCCCCCATCTCTTGCAATAGCAGTAATGTATGTGCCTCTCCCCATGATGCGGCATGGAACAGCAATGCTGAATGAAGCACTGGCCTTCTTTGTTTCGTTTACCAGGGAGGGACTCGGAGAACACAGTGGTCAACTTGCTGATTACCAGTACGCTTTACTGCTCCAAACTGTGCTAAGTCCAGTAAGGTAGAACTGATCTGTTTTAAGTAATGCCTCAGTGCAAACAAGGCCTTGAAGGTGAGTGTCTCTTTATGTCTACTGTTATAACAGTGGAGACAGGTCTTATTAATTCCCGAGATAATACTAACAGCAGGGAATCTTCATTGACTATAGTATTTGTTAGCCTTTTTTGGACTCCTTGGTCATTTTCCTAGAACAATGAGTCATCACTTCATCACTGTGCTGATTACATTAAATTATTATTACTATTATTTCAATATAAGTAACATAATGCTTATGCTAATTCACTTTGTGCACAACTTGTAAGTCTTGAAACAGTTGTCAATTGAAAGCATCCTACATGAGCATTTCAGCATTATTTAGACTTTTCCTGATTATTCATATTTATGATATTTAACTCTGTTCAGTGATGATTTTCAATATAGTATGTGAAAACTCAGAGCAAATGGTCAGGCATTTTTGTGAAACCATTAGTATTGTTTGAAGGGAAATCAGGACATAACATAATTGCTCTTCAGTTTTTACTGAAGTTCAGCTTTTTTTCTTCAGATCTAATCTAAAATTCAGATTTTTTTTCTTACAGAACAGGCCAAAGAGTAATGTTGGGGTGGGAGTAGCAGGGAAGACTACCCCAAAAGGAAAAGTGTGCTTGTTTTGAAACATTGAACATGGATGATAAAATGATGCTGTTAGATTTATGTTTTTTTAACAGTAGCAGAACAAAAATCAAATGTTGAGAGATCTTACGTTTGCACTTATTTTATTAAGCATTTAGTTGTACACAACTCCAAAAAAGTCTTGAGTATCAAGGCTACCTCTGAACTGAAGAAAAGGAAGGCTTCAAAACGTGGTTTCTGGTATATCCAACATTAAAAAAAACAAACCAAAAAACAACCCCCACCTTATCATCCTTTTTGCCTGCTTTTTCTTTGTAGTAGAATGAATTTGAAAACATGAACAAACACAGCATAGTGTAATAGCAAAGGGACAGTACCAAGGTCTGATCTTGGTGGGGTTATTCATGTGCTTGAAGTTATACAAGTACTTTGTTCTGCCCATATGTGGAGTGCAAGCAAGCTCACCACAGTAACTGGTGTGACTGAAGAAAGACTGGGTGAGTAAGGATTATACTGAAAAAACAGACTGCTATTTTGAAATGGAAATTTATGAAATTTATCCGAGAATTGATGCAGAAGGCTTCTGAACTGGAGCTGAGTTTGAAATGTAGAATGAAAATGCTTTCACACCTTTCTTTAGAAAAATGAGGTCCTCTAGAGTAGTGGAGCAAATATCAACTAGGCTTTTCCTCACAGCTTCAGTACTATGTTTTCTATCCTGTTTTTATTCTGACAGGAAGAAAGAGAGACAAAGAGAAAGTATTTGAGCAAAATTTGTGTCATTGCCAAACAAATATTTATCATTTATTATGTAATTTCAGGTATCACCATGTATTCAGTGTCTCTTGTCTTCTCTTTTGGCCATCTGACTGCTGTTGAAGTAATTCCTCTTTTATTTCCCATAACAAAAATCAAAAGATGGTCAACAAACTTCATAAATTCACCTTCCTCTGAAAGGCCATTTGCTGCTTCAGTTGCTACTGTTTGCCTTTGAAGCAAGATAAACCAAAGCTTTATTGCATCTGTGTGCCAGCCACATCACCATGAAAAAATGTTTCGGGAAAATTCAGCATTCAGCTTCCAGTCTATAAGACCCTGAAGTGTCTGGGGTGTACCTTAAATCCTTCAGCAATTATAATCATTTCAGAAGCTTATGGAAGTGGAGGACATGGCATGGAATAGTCTCCAAAGTGATATTTTGCCCCTGAAATACAAATATGAGAACTATGTATCTTCATCCCATGTCCCAGTTTTAAGAAAGGACTGATGCAACACTTCATTTAGGCTCTCCCGTAAGAGGACCTCCCCTTGTAGTTGGTATGCTGGACACTTCCTAGTATTTCCAGTCTTGGCAGGGAGGCTACATCCAATATTAGTAAAGTTGATATACTCCTTTTAAAATGACCTTTGATTCATTCTGTTCTTTAATCCAGGAACCAGGGGCAAAAAAATCTTGATTCATAGACTTCCTAGAGAGGAACCATAAAATTATTTCCCTACTCTCTGCTTTTTCCTCCCCCCTAGTTTAGTGTTTCCTGTGCTTCCATGCAGAGGGTGTAATAAAAGAAGTGTAGTCTTTACCACATCCAGATCTCAGCTGTGTCTGGTTTTATAAATTTGCTATTCTGTCACATTCAGACTAGATTTGTATCTACTCCAATTACTAGATCCAATTTTCAGTAGAATCTTTCTGGTACATATTGATATCTTTGGTTTTAAAACAATTATTTTTACTGATGACTTTCCAATGTCTTCATGCAGGAAACTACCTACGCTGCAGTGTCTGAACATGTCCAGTGTTTTGTGCAACTACACCTTCTAGGAAAAGCGTAACAGAACAGGACTTTGCCACAAGGCACCTTTCTTTTCTGCTGTTACAAATTTGGTATTGCGAAATATAATTCTGTGCATCATGTTCAAACTGTTGCTGTTCATTCACCAGAAAATTTTATTTTTAATAGATGCTATAAATCAAGATGGAAAACATTGATATTTTTTATTTTAAAAAAACCCTGATTTCTTTTTATTCAGAACCAAAGGCAATGCCCTGTGAACCTAATGTTATAAAGTGACCTCTATAATAAAACCAATGACAAATGCTTCATAGATCCTCCAGCTAAATAAAAATAATGGTGAAAAACTCACTTACTGAAAGAAAGCGTTAGAGTAACTAAGGCAAACAATTTACCCCTGGGAAATATCTGTGCTGGGATCCCCTTCTCTGAATTGGTAAGTAACTTCAGCAAAGAATGAACATGAAATAGTGAGTTTAAAACAAAATTTCATATTCAATTGATTTAATAAGAATATACAAATTTCACTGTGGTGTTGGACATAATTTTCATTTCTCTGTTGAAAAAAAGATACTACCTTATTTTAATTACACCTGGGAGTAGCTAATTTTTCAAATTCTTTTTAAGTTCCCTTTGTCCTAAATATGCTTTACCATTTTTAGAACAGCAGTAGTAATTTAACAGTGAGTTTCACCTGTGGAGGCTTTTACAACTCGTACCCCTCAGAGGGAAAGATGTTTAAGAACACACGTGAACACAGGAAACGCCCTACAGGGTTGGACTGGGGATCCTTTTTTTCTCTGATAGTGGCAAGAGACCCTGACGCGCATCAGGTGCTTTGAGTGTACATCAGATGAGGCAGGCTGCAGCCCCTCTTCCAGAAATTCTCATTCAAGTCCTCGCTGAACTTTTTCCTCTCAACTTTCTAACACTATACACTTTCTATACACTTCCTAACCAAGGCTCTTCCAAGTTGCAGGGCCTCCTCAACCTCTTCCAGGCCCTGTCCCTCTTGGTTATTGATGTCACCAGAAGAAGGAAGCTTGGTGGGGGAAACCTGGTGACTGTGGGACTGGTGTCCATTCATTCCATCGTCCTCCCATATCTCCAGGCAGAGCATCACTGGGCAGCATCCGCCTGCTCTTCAGTTAACCTTCAAGAAATGGCGAGTTGATGTCAGGGTTTCTCTCCTACATGCCCTCCTCCAGTTCCCTCTCTGTATTTTCAGTCCTGTAACTCTTCCCTTTCTTTTCATTTGTTGTTCACTGTAGTTCATTTTTTCCTCCTTGTTTTTGTTACCTTTAGCCTCCTCCCTCCCTAGGGGGGCACTTCAAGGTTTTGCTAATACATACCTAAACAAAAAAGCAAATAGAAACAGCAGCAGGAGGAGAAGCTATTTATAAAGTGTACACAAGCTGTGCCACCTTCTTCGGGACTTTTTCCTTGTACTCCCCTGGCTTCCATGGCTGTTAGGAAGGTAGATCCTTGCCCAGTCCTCTTACTATCCATTTTTGGACCATTTGTACATGAACTCGTCCAATTCCTCTCTGAACCTGCTGTTGGGATCTGCTTCCACAACCCCTTTTGGCAGCAAGTCCAGAAATTCACTAGCCACGGTGTAATGTGTTCTTTTGATCCATTTCAAACTAATTTTGCCAAATGAGCCAAACTCTGTGATTTGATGAAAAATGGTTCCATATTTATCTTTTCAGCCACCTTCATGATTTCATAAACCTTGAACAAATCTCACCACAGCACTCTCCCAGTTGAAAAGTCTCAAATTTTTTAGTCTGATCTCACAAGGCAGCCACTCCCTTTAACCCTTTAATAATTTCAGTTGTCTTCTCTATATCTTCCCTAACTCTACCATGTCCTTTTCCAGATGCCAAGATCAGAACTGTATAAAGCATTCAAAGTGTGGATACAATAGTTATACTAGAGGCAAAATTATGTGCTCTCACTACCATTTCAGATGATGCCAAACACCTTTTTTTGCCTCTTGTTTGAATGCTACTACAAATTCACCCAGTGATTTCAGAGAACTTCAGTCTGAAAAACTCTTAACATTTCTTTTCTGAGCTGTATCTGGTCATTAGATCTAGCAATGCTATGTGACAATCTGTGTGCTTCAGAGGAAGCCGACTCCTTTAGCCAATTAAATAGTGTTGTTAATTTTTAGAAGTGATGTTAACCTATACAGGTTCAGAATTTCATTCTGAATCCTGTGAATGATTATTTTTACAATTTCTTGTATAACGTATGAATATGTCCATCAGTCACAGTGTTGTAGGCCTTCCAAAAGAACAGCTCTACTTTGAATGAAGCGGAATTCTTATTTAAACAAGTTCAAACATATCTTTAGTAAGAGGTAGACAAGGTGAAAATGCTGTAGATGTAGATTCTAGATAGGAAGACAGCAGAAAGAACAAATTAGAACTATCTTTGGAGCAGTACCTGAGTCCTGCAATAGAAAAGTCAGCTGCTTTCCTTGCGGCTGGTGATGTCCATGTTGAGTAGATAAGGAGGAGGGGAGTGGCTGCTCCTTCAACATTATTGCAGTCTTCATAGGTTTTTATTTCTTTCTTAACTTCATCTCTAATTTTTAGATGCACAAATGCCAAGAGTGAGCAGTTAGGGGATTGTTACCAGAGACTTCATGACATTTTTGTGTGTATGTGTGCATATACCCTGTATATGATGCACCCTCTGACTTGAAGAACTTGCAGTAGAGTTCAAACAAACAGATACAGGCTAAAGAAATAAATTTTTGCTTACCCATTTTACTTAGACAAAGAGAGAAGTAATGACTTTCTAGTGATCAGATGTTTTGTGTGTTACATTTTGCTTGGCACATTAGTTCTTGTCTATTCAGTATCCACGTGAAGCAGTAATGCAGGGCACCTGTAAAGGCAATTGCACAAACAGACAGCATCTTTTATAATGCTTTTTGCTGTTTTAGTTTTGCAGTTTCTGTTAAAAATCCAGACATTTAAAGTCAGTTTTCTAGCAAATAAAAGAAGATGCTACCTGTTGTTTTTTTAGGAGGGAGGGTTGTAAAATATCCAAATAATAAGTAAAATGCCCATTTAAAAATGAATAATTTGACACTATTCTGTTCTTATGAATTATGATTACTGGGGAGAAAAAGATTGTTAATGTGAAAGCTCTATGTCCTTTTAAAGCAACTCTGTTATTAAAAGTAAACATGTTTGAAGAATCAACCTTTTGCTAATGCTCAGCATACCCCTTTCCCTGGTTGTCTTCAAATAGACCAGCTGATGCCAACTCTGGGTTTTTTTTATTTTTTTTTTAATAATGCAGGGAGGAGGTGATTACAGGAAAGATGTCTTTTAACCCACAAACTTGGAAAAATAAAAACATCCTTTTTTTCAATTTCAGATCATGTTTACTGAAGCATATTTCTCCTGATTGCTCTATATAAAGTCCTTTCTAATATTATGATTGATGCCTATAAATACACAGGCAGTGAGATGGCAATCACCAAGGAGGGAGAAGAGCTATGAATAAATTTAGGCTTGAAATTTAGAACATTTCTAATCATCAGAAGAATCAGATTCTGGAACAGCTTTTCAGCAGAAGTCACGATGGGATGAACTCTTTTCAGTACAAAGATGACATCTGTGATTTTCAGCTCTGCCAATTTGATCAGAAGGCTGTAAGACAGCCTGGAGTCTTTCTTTTTGTGCAGAACAACCAAAAAAAAAGCCCTGAGTTCTGCAGTCTGAGCATCCTACTGTCTATGAGGGGACATAGCTCCAGCTCTATCTTAGAGATTAAAAGGAGCAAATCTACATTCTGCTCTGCTAGACCTTGCCTGTGTAGGGAGTGAACTCTTAGTGAGCTGTGGAGTTGTGTTAAATAACTTTTGTGAAAGCATCTGTGGAAGTTTTAGACATGACTGCTTTTCTGCTGGAGGGCACTGTCATTAGAGCTGAGCCAACAGAAAGGTTCGTACAAGTGTTTCTTATTTGCTGCAGCAAAAGGTCAGCCAAGATTAGCTCAAAATACATTAAGCAATAGGTTAAACTATGCCAGCTGACTTTGTGCAGAACTAGATGAGGAGCACCCACAGAGGCCATTCCACAGGCTGAACTCCAGAGGCAAGTGAACTCTGAAAGAAAGGACAGCAACAGCTTCTGCCATTTCTGCGGTGACTATCTGACACAGCCCAGTAGCTCTATCTATGCAACAGTTATTTCTGCTGCAGTCTGAATGATAGTCTCGGTGCAGTGAGAACCTTTGAAATACTAAGCTTGCAACATTTCTGGACAGGGTGAAAACACGTTGCTTCCAGACTTATGCATTCTCAGATGTTTTCCTGTGGCACACTGAGAAATCCCTGATAGATGGTAGGAAAAATCAACAGACAATGTGGACTTGTGGGTCTAACTCAAAAACTGTTATGCTTCCTTTCACGCTGCCCTAAGGCCTGTTTCTTCTTGGCCTGTTTGGGTGCCTCTGTACCACCCTGCTGGTCTGTGCAAGTGCTGAAATGTTGGCGAAGGGGTGTTTGACACCTTGACCAATGACTGTCTCAAGGCTGGCGACTCAACCACAAAGGTTGTGGTTCTGGTTGAGACTCAACCACAGCTTTAGCATGGCATGCATGCTGGCACGTTTTATCCCAGTGTATTCTTCTTAAGGGTGATCAGTAGATGCTTACAGGAGCAGCGTAAGAAACAGGGTGTGTACCAAATGACTACGTCTGGTTTCCAGCAGTCAGTGACTTAAGGACTTCCTAAATCACTTGTTCTTCCTCGAAGATGTTACATTCCGACTGCTGTGTTTAACAGCTACACAGGGACTTTCACTTCAGTGTTTTGTTTTTTTTTTTTTTAACTTCTCTTTTAATCTACTTATACTTTTGACCACTGTAACATCTCACGGCAATGAGTTCCACAATCTAATTATACATTAAAAGAAGGACTGGCTTGCAGGACTGACAATGCACAGTAGCTACAGGTTCCTCAAAGCCCATTTGCCATCTTAGTGCCCTCATTGCAAAGTACTAGCCTACAGGGACACATACAGAAGCTAGAAATGGAAAAGATCCATTGTATCACAGTGTTAGCTCCAGCGTTAATAGAAAATGTTTCAGTCACAGCTTGACATGGTAATATCAGTGTACTTAAGAGATACAGCAGGTCTCAGAACAGTCTGCAGGGTGCGAAAACAAAATGACTTCTACAGCCTCTGGGGTGTTTTTCCTCAACAGAATGAACAGGGCAGGATTCGTGTTAGAGCTACTGTGAGTATCTCTTGGAATAGTTGATATTTTGAGTAGGCCTGTCATTTTCCTGACAATTGTAGTTATAGAGGTATTTCCTGTCCTTCAACGGTTGCTAGAATAATACTATGTGCATTTCTTTGTATATGCATTAGAGATGACATCGTTATATTACTAAATCACAGTTTGTAAGTTATCTTTTTGGGGAATACAGTTGGTTTTCAGTACCATGAATATTGGTTAAAGAAGAGGCAATAAATGGTTGAAAGCTTACCACAGTCAGTCAGTCTAGAAGTAGAGCTCAGTCTTGAACCATGAAGATAGTAAATCACTGTGGTAATTTTCTAAGGATTGTGTGGGATTGCCTCTCACTTGAAATTGTTTGATCAATGGTGGGTTTGGGTTTTTTTCCCTAAAGCTTCTTTTCTATTTCAAAGAAATAGGAAATTAAGGAAACATTACATCACTTAATTTTAGGTCACATTAGATCATCACAGTGGTCATGTCTAAGATTGTATAAGGTATGAAAATAAAGATAAAGGAACAACTCAGAATAACCATAAACCATTGAAAGACATAATTTGCTCTGGAATAATTCAGAAGAAATAAAGATCAGTCAGTTTAAACAAAAACTCCTTTTTTAATCTACTGAGGGCTTTTCCTAACAAACAACACTGTAGATTTATATAATACTTTTATTTAGTGGTAATCCAAAGGGGTATACAGATGATATATGGGATTATTTCATGCATCTCTAAAAAGCAATCTCTTCTTGAGTAGAAAAATTGTAATTATTCTCTGTCAACAATAATCCACTGTATGCTGGATCAGCAGTGTGGTTTCTGGGTATCTGGGATATAATTCCATCTATAGCAGAATATATGAGCTACTGTCTTTTCCTCTTTTGTGAAAATGACAAGAAACAAATGTTGAAGGAAATGCCTAACTATATGCTGGAAAACCTTCCTCCAAACCAATCCTCAATATCTGATTAAGCTATCATGGATTTTACATTAACTCACCTATTTTTTTCTAAGAGAGAAAAAATATATTACCTTTTTTTCTTGCAAGAAGTTTTAAATCCTTCAGTCCTTCTAGTGGAGGAAAAGCTTTATTGCCATCTTTTTTTTAATGGAAGTTTCTAAGCCTTATGATTGTAGAGAAAAGATTAAAAGTCTGCAGCAAAGATTCAATAATTGTAAATCAAATAAGCCTCATGAACCCCATATTTCTTTTTAAATTCCCCGATGCTTGAGGGCAGTAATATGATTCTTGGCAACTGGGACACAAGACTTTTCTGTGCTTGGGACTGATAATACTGTAATTCCTACCTCTTTATAGCCGTTTGTCATAGACGAGAAATAACTTAGATTGTGTAACAGCCTCCCTCTGTGTTCCAAAAAACCTCCCACAAACTCATACAGATTAGGTGACTCCGTAGTGAAAATGTTATTTTTTTCAAATGTATGTCCTTTGTTCCAAAGTGCCCTCAATTAATGGGAACATTCAGTGGCATTCTGAACAAGGAAACCAAGCTTTTATACCAGGTAAAATTTTGTAAAACGCTGTAATTCATCATATCACCTGGCTGAGTTTATTTTACCTAGATAGACTTGAAATGTCATACACGTTTAATTAGCACGCTATGTACTATTGCTAAGTTTTAAACCAGGTACAGGTTTATAATACCTGAGATTGTACATAGCAAGAAGAACAAATCGACAATTTGTACTTAGCTGAACACAAAATTGGCAAAATTTGGTGCTGAGCAGTTACGTAAAAGAGCTCGGTTCTGTAAAAGAGCTCAGTTCTAGCGATCCAGATCTCAAAGTTCACCTTAAGTTTTTGAAATGACTTCTAATCATTACAATGGCTCTGATTTATATACATTTCTAACTGAAGCAGGCCTTCCAGACTGCACATGCATGTAATTCACCTACCAGGCAGGACTGTGGAACAAACAAGATGCAAGCAGCTCCACAATTGTTCATTGGCTTTGGGGAACAAATGGATGCCTAGTGGACCATCAGCATCACCTCAACATGTTTTGGAAGTCTGTTCAAAGCTGCCCTTCTCCATCCCCATTGAGAATGTCAATTCTTGTAGCTCAGAATGGTATAACTGTTTTATTCAATATTCCCATTTTATATTTTTTGGATACTCAACATTAATTTTCAGTGTAATTCTATTCCAGGTGTTTGTGGACTAGAAAAGGTTTTTGTTTCTAAGTACATGTTCTGCTACAGTAATTATCCCTCCTGCACTGTAATTCAAGCCTGGAAGTTGATTTATTCTCCATGTGTTCTTTGTAGAATTAAATGTGTCGCTGTTGTAACTGACTTACTTTCTGACAAAGCTGATCTAAACAGTTGCAGAAATGTCTCATTGCCTTTGCAGTTACGAGCCCAATTAACTTGTCAACATTTTCCAACAGTTATTTACTACAGATTTACCACAACTCTAATCAGCTACAGAGGTGGGAGAAAGAAGGACGATTAGGGTAGGGAGTGTCTTTTCTTGCAGTTTTCTAGTGACAAGTGTAACTGGAGCTTCATTTCACAAGTATTTTAGGATATGTAGGAAGTCAGAAATGGTGACGGGTCACAAAATCACAAAGAGGCTTGTTCAGTGATTGTGATCTGTGAAGCCTACTGAAATTTGCTTTTTTACTACTAATTATTTAACTCTTGGTTGTTTACAAAAGACACATTTAAAAATGAGATTATCCCATCTGTCTTAGCGTATTTCGTATGTCATTTCACATTTGCGACCTAAAGACCAACTTCTGCTATCTTTGTTCATCATATGCTGAGAACGCCATGGCTGCATGGAAAAGGTGAAAAGTCAGAAAAAATTGAGAACATTGGCTATTGTTCTGATAGCATTAATCCCTTTCATATTTTGCTTCTTTGCATGTACTCTCTATTGCCCAAACTAAGTTACTGTAGATTCTCCTAGGAAAGTATCAGACTGAATGTTGTGTGATTTAAATATAGCTACAGACTGCAAGGGGCCTTGCCAGAGAGTGGGTCACTGGACATTGCGCTTTCTGGAGCTATTGAAAGTGCAGAGACCAGAAGCTGCTTATCTAGCCTGACACCTTCAGAATAAATACTGTGTTCAAAATGCCTTCATTCTTCTCTTACGAGAATACAAGTGCCTACTCCTTTTGCAAGGGGACTGCCCTTGCACTTTGGATCTTTTTTCTTCACCTCGACCATCACGGCAGTGAAGTGTGCCCTCCTGGCAGTGGGGCAGGATGCCAGTGGTGGCTGCTGGAGGTTCCTGGCAGCCTCTTCCAGGCCTTCAGACCATCACTGCCCGCTAGTGATGTGATGGTACCGTCTGGCACCAAGTTGGAATTGCACAATCCATTCACTGTCAGGGTGCATCATAACCTGCAACATTCAAAAGGTTCAGCGCTCTTTGACAACAGGTGTCTCTGCGAGGGTGTTTATTTTCAAACTTCTCTGGGGTGGGAGGAGATGCTTTTAGGTCTGGGAAAATATGATGTGTCGCGTTCAAGAACCAAATCATGATGATCTGTCCATAGATAATTCACATTGCAATTCTGATTTTAAGATACTTAAGGAATATATGTAATGAATATAAAACTAAAGTTCTTTCTTTTCTGAGAGGGCAATGTGGCTGAATGGAAACCATGGTAACTAGGATGGCATATGCTTGTACCTTGTTCCTGAGTGATAAAAATGCACATAGAGTAGGCTTTGTGCTTAGCAACAAAACCTAATCAACCAAGTTTTCAAACAGGCCTCCCTCCAGCCCTCTATTGCAGCTGCCACCCTTGTCCCATGCAGTATGTATGCCCAGTCTTTGTACTTTCATGTTCACTAATCCATCATTTAGGCAAGCAATAAGCAACACAAAAGAAAATAATTTATTCTTGTTGGCCATTGCTTTAGAAGAATACAGAAGTCAGATCTCCTTCCCTGTAGAGCTGTTGTGTAGTATGACTCATCCTTGGCCAACATGTTGCATGTTCACTTTAATTAGAATATGTGCATCTAAAGATTGTTGTAAACACTTATTGTTAATAGCAAATTACTCTCTGGTATACAATGGGAAGTAGAAGCAATTTTAACACATTTAATACATTAAGCTGTACATTTTAAGTCATGTTGGGGCACCACACTGAGAAAAATTAATTAGGGAGATTCTCTAGTTAGCATATATTGGCTGCTATACAAATCATGTTGGCATGAAAAATGGGAATAATGCTAATTGTACTTTACCGTGATGATTAAATATTTTCTAAACACTAAACAATATTATACAAATCTTTGATATCTACCCTGTGTGGCAAATCTGGATAAGGATCCAATTTATTTATAATGAGTGAAAAGAGATAAAAGTATTGCTGCTTTCTAGTTGTTGATGGTAAACATTAAATAGGCTAACTTTCATAGACTCATAGAATGTTTTGGGTTGGAAGGGACCTTAAAGATCACCTAGTTCCAGCCCCCCTGCCATGGGCAGGGACACCTTCCACCAGACCAGGTTGCTCAAAGCCCCATC
>JANZLQ010000013.1:15376742-15391628 GCA_026212715.1 Elanus axillaris
ATGTTGGGGGCCCCAGAGCTGAAGGCAGTACTGCAGGTGGGGTCTCACCAGAGCTGAGTAGAGGGGGAGAATCACCTGCCTCGACCTGCTCGTCACGCTTTTCCATCTCACATGAGATGCTTTCCTTAGTACAGACAGGTTAAATGCCTTCATACTTACCCAGGGTCTAACTGACCCACACAAAAGAGCCAGTACCTGACACAGCACTAGTTGACGATCCAAATATTTTACAGTCTCTCTTGGGAGTTTGTAAAAAAGTGCAATTTCCACATGTAGCTTAGCACACTTCTAAGCTTACGCTTAGACTGCTCCCAAAATCTTGGCTATTACACTAATACTAAAATGATAATATCGCGCGTATGTGTGTACATGTCTTTCTCTGTCATGCAGAAATAAATGTTTTTCTGTAAATGATGTATCCTTTTTTCCTCTGTTTTAAAGTTCACTGTCATTTACTGACTGCAGGTGTACAGTGTCAGAGATTTCATAATGTAGCATAATGCTATATCGCTGTGTGTTAAAAGGAAGTCTCCAGAGTGTTAGACTAATTGACTTTATTAAGATCATCTATACTTCAAGAGTGTTCTCACATGGTCAGATCAATAGCACATGATTAGAGCACTATCATGCCTTTTACTACTCAGAAATCTTCACAGGGTGCCACTGCACACTTTCACAGAAGAGTATATTTCAGCGGTTTTCATTCCTCAGACAAAAAAAAGTGAACAACAGAATCTTAACTGAACTAGCCTTATTTCGGAGAAATTTACAGAGATAAATTAGCCTCAGCGCTAATCTTAAGACCTAATTGTGCATATTTATGATCACATGCATCATTTCTGTTGGTGGGAACCTGACCATTTATGTAAATAAATATTCACATATCTAAGCTGCAGGATCAGGACTTGAGGGTCTATCTCATTCCATTCCCTCGAGAAGGGTAATGGTGCTCCCCTGCACTGGTACAGGCTCGAGTTCACCAGTTCTTCCACAGTCCTCTTGTGACTTGTCAGAATTTTTCATCTTTCTTTTATCACTGACTTGAACTTAAGATGAACACTTACCAGAAAGACAAACATGTATATGCCGCAGAACCATAAGAGAGTCTTCCGGAGTGTTCCAAGTGATAAAATGACAACAATTTTGTGTACGCTGCTAAGCCAGTGATCAAAAACATGGAGGGTGTCAGTCACTGCACTCAGATTTCTTCATATGTCTGATGTAGACCTGCGGCATTAAGAAACTCTGCAATTTGTTGTGTGGTATCTTTGTGAAAATGTGGGAGACTTGAAAGTAAAATGTCAACTCACTTGTGCCTATGTATCAATACCACCAAAACAAAGAATCAAAGCATCCTAAGTTGTAAAGCTGATCTGTAACAGACTTGTTTCCAACTATTTCACAAAATTGGGGGCCTTACAAAAGGAGTAACAACTACAGATCTTTTTAAGCATGCAATAAATTGAAACTTCCTTTCATAAAGTGCTCTGACTGTAATGTGGATCCTGTAACCTCATTACTGGAAAATGTTACTACAGAGGAATTGCTAAGGGAAGAGGAGCAGTTGTGAGCTTACATATAATTTTTCTACATTACTGTTTATTAAATAAAATAAGGCAGTATTATTTTCATTGGTAAACCACGGGGAAAAAACAGGGATAAGTTTTGTTTGGATTTTCACTCCCACCCACAGCTCTGACTGCTGCTTTCCAGAGACAAATGCATTGCCTGGTACCAAATACATACAGAGAAAACACACAGGCTGTCAGGAAGAAAGATGGTGTTACTATTGCAGGAATAATCCTTAAACTGTATATTTGTATTCTGTTGAACAATCCTTTGTCTTTTAAGCTATATTTTAGTACCTTTTCTCTCCACTCATGTCTTACAGATGAGGTGGCAGAGTTAGCTCCCAGTAGGAACAGGAATTGGAAGGACGACATTCCAAGCAAAGGAGTAAAGCGTAGATGGATAGAATCAAGTTTCTTTCCCCATAATTTTTAATGTTCTGGTGATGTTGAGAGACGTTTGGCCAGGCATAGGCAATATGGAGTCACTCTTCCCACAGGCGTGCAGCAGAAGAGCAATGGTAACGGTCACAAATTGCAATGGGAAATTTTGACTTGCCATAAAGAAATTATTTTTCCCATGAAGATAGTTAAGCACTGGAATGGATTGCCCAAGTTGTGGAATCTCCAGACTTGGAAGTATTCAAAGCTGAACTGCACAAGATAAATTACTCCCTTACAATCTAAATTGTTCTGATTCTATAAATTCAAAACTGTTTACAACATTGTGCCCAATGTTTTGATGTAGCAAGCAGTCTGCCTCTTTCCCAAAGGAAATGCTCAGTTCTTCTCCTTCCCCTAAGATCATTCATTGCCCCTATAACCATTAGATCCCAAATGTCTAGATGGCTAAGTGCACCTGACTTGGAGGTTGCCCAGCTCCTGTTAGAACTGTCATCCATCTCCTGCAGGTCAGTAAGACTCCAGTACTCATTATTCCAGTGCAACTGCATTTGTATAACCTTGATGGACTAAGGACAAGCTCTGAAAGTATTACAGAAATAATAGATGCTGCTAATGATCTGCAATTTTGTAAGTAAAATTAAAAATGAAATAGATGTATTATTGTAGCATAGCAAGAGATGCATATGTAAAAAAGCATGCCTATGAAAAGTCAAGATTAATTTCTCATATTATACTTATAAATTTTTTATTCCTACTCTGCTGCTAGCAGACCTCAGAAAAAAATAAGACAATATTATTCCTAATGGTAAACCAGAGAAAAACATAGCAGTAAATTAAATAATGCTTTGTGTGATGACTTCTTTAAAAGCTATGGAGTGAAGCATCCTTGCAGAACACAGCCAAAACAAATATTATTCTTGTTTTCACAGTTTACATTTAGGTGCATCCTGGTAAGTCACCTTCCCAAATGATGTAATCAGGTCCCCTGAGCTCCCCCTGCATAAATCTCATGATATTCTTATAAATCTCTGGGGGCACTTAAAAGCTTTGCTCACTAACAACATTTAAAAAAAAAAAAAAAAAGAAGAGGCCACCTGCAGCGTATATGGGCTTGGCAGGGCTTTCAGAAAAAGTTTTATTTGGGGAGAGGGCTTATTTGCAAGCATTCAGCAACAAAACCATCTGCCTGTATCTCCTCTGCAGCCTGGAACTCCATTTCTGTCTAGTGTACCTAGTGAAGGGATGAAACAGATAAGCAATTTCTCATCTTTAAGCCACGTTTTTTTCAGCTGAATCTTTAGATACCACTCTGCAACCATAGAAACACTGACCAATTGGAATGAACACTGGATTTTTACCTCTTTAAGTAATCATTTTTCCTTATCTTGGAAATAACTTGAAACCAGAAGCATGTGAAGTTAGTTCAGAGTCAAGTTGTCTTCCACTTGAAAAAAACCTTTGATCAAGACTGCACAAATGCAACATATCCTTGTCTAGTGCCTGGTGTAGAAAGGATGTAGCATTTGAAAATCCTTCACAACACATTCTTCAACCTGACATTTGAATCTATTTGTCTACTTTTTTCCTCCCTCATTTGGGAAGCAGAGGTGATCCATGCAGGGGAAGGCAAAAGAGGTGCTATCATTTCATCAAGGACGAAAGATTATTTTAGCAAAAGCCTTTCATATTGTTAAAAAAAAAAAAAAAGCAATTGTCACAGAGTCTGGGTTAAATTCAAGACAGAAAGGAGTAAGAGCACATCAAAAGCCCTATGTAATTTATATTAATATCATGTTCTGCATTTTGACTCTTTTTACATTTAGATTTTAATTTTCAGAAGTATCTAGCAGCTAAGACAGAGGGAGCAGTTCATATTTCTCAAACTATTGGTTTAGGTTGCAGCAAACTCAAGGGGATTTGAGTAGTGTGGTTCACACCCAGTTCAAGCATTTGCTCTTGGCTGAGAATTACACTTTTTTTGGCAAATTAAATGTTATATGCTAGCGCACAACGTTGTAGCAAGCAGTGAATTCTGTAACAAGTTCCATAGCAGCAGAATTACAGAAAACACAAAATTCTAAGGATAAAACTCCAACAAGGGTTTCCTATAGTGCTCTGTCAGTAAAACTATGGGTTTTCCTTAGGATGTCTCCAAAACATTGCAGTTTCACCACTTTCTGAAGTCTAAAGAATGATGTATGTCATGGAGCCTATACATCACAAACAGGTATTTATATTACTTGTTGAACAAACTGGCTTTTTGTAGCATCTTCTCAGCTTTTAATCACAGCTATGCATCCATGGTAAAATTCAAATAATCTTTAGTCAAAATGTACAAAATAGTACATTTGTTTCAAATGGGTTAAGAAACCATGATTAATTGTCAAGAGACATATTAAGAGAGTCACAAGAAAAATGTCTCAGTTTCTCAAATTGCTACATTAATGAGAATTTTGTAATATAAAAGACGAGTTTAATACTGAAGTACTGCATGTGCAGAAGTGAGCTAATAGAATTTATCTTTGTTAAGTGACGACAACTGTGAATTCATTCCCACACAGGAAATCTTTAACTAGTGACAGCTAATTGAGAAAGGCAGAACATAGTATGAAATTTATTCCCACTTTCTTCCTCTGTGGAGGAGCAAAGCCAACAGAGTAGCATTATTTCTTCCTAAAGACATCTTCAGTAGCCTGCTTTACTTTGATTCATTGCTATTCAATACACTTACTTTCAATTTATTCCAGTTTCACTGTAGCTTTAGGTAGACAGTGAATCAGCCTCACTCATCGTACACAGTTAATTGCCTATCTGAAACAGGACTAGAAACATGACAGATGATACTTGATCAACAAAGTAGTGGGAGGAGTGGGAGGACTGGTTTTAGTAAAGGGTGGGAATGGTAGTAACTAGGATGAGGCAAACTTCTGTTTAACAGAAGTCTCAGCATTTAGCATTTCTTTTTGAGATCGACCAAAGGAAAAAAAAATCTTTATTATTTGGCAAAGCAAGGGATATCTTTGGTGCCTGAACAAAATATTTTGCATTCATTTTGAACTATGCTTAGAAATAAATGTCTTCTCATACCACCATGCCAAAATATTTTATTACAATGTAAAAAAAGAGGGTTTAGAATACATGTTTCCCATCCCAAATCAAATAACTTGGAGATAATGTGTTTCAAAAATTCACAGAAGGATTTTGGTACCTCTGCATGTTCAGGTTTTTGCCCCTATACTGTGCACAAAAACCATACCCAGTTTTAATAACTCATTTCCTCTGGTGGACATCACTGATAATAAAAGTAAGCTGAGTAGATGCTGGCTCCAACCAAAAGACAGCCACTGCTGCTGACAATGGTAAAGACGGTTTCTCCTTCTCAGTTTTAAATATAGCTGTTTTGATTTGTTTTCTGCTACGTTAGTGAATTAAAGTGGTTCATAATGTGGTCTGCCAATTGCCAGAGCTAGCAAAAAGAGAGGAGGTGGGCTGCAGTGGGCTGTAGCGCTGGTAACAGGGGCTGGAGTGGTAAGGAACAAGCTAGGCTTCCCTCCCGGAGCAGCAGTGAGCCCCTCCTGCACCCACTGTGCCGCAGCCCCTACCACTTCCTCACCTCAGCCCCAGCAAGAAGGACTTGTGCTCTGCTACACCTGGTGTTCTTGAAGGAAATTCATGATGTGGAGGAATTATGCAACTAAAATGAGATCCATAGTTTCCACCTTGCAGGGGGCATGGAGACAGCTAAGCTAGACTCCTACCCAGCGTTCAATTTCCACTTCACCTTAAGGGGGATGCAAACCCACATCCCCACTTTAAGAGGGGAGACCTAACCATCAAGTCTGTGGCATCCTTTAGGCTACAGCGCTGTGCTGCAAACACCAGAGACCAAGACGAAAGGCAATCAGAAAAGATTTGCATGCGAAAGACATGCATGCAACGTACAACTCCCAACAGACCTGTCCATACAGTAGCTCAACACAGTTCTGGCCGCTCAGGCTTACAGCACTCCGCCCCTACTTCATACCCAGCATCTGGCCTGGGTAGAGTCAAAACTGTCCGAATCACAAACTGCTCTGTTGGTTTTCCTGGGAACAAAGCCCTGTGCAATTACTAACAGGGAGTACTTTAGGTCAGAGAAAATGCTCAGAAGACTTCACCTTTCTCTCTTTTCCCCTCTGCCAACACAGGCAATTATAACCAGCTCCACACTCCCAGCTGTTCCCAAGTCGCCAGCGCTCTTGTCCTTTCTGCAGAGCCCCGATCTCTCTCACACAAGCAGAGCTCCCAGCTGTGACTACATTCAGGATTCCACCTAGAGCAACCCCTGGCAGGACTGAACCTAGCTTTCACCAGTACCGTTTGCAGCTCATCAGCAGTGGGATCCCTTATTCCCTGCATGAACCCAGCTCACAGGTGCAGCTACCACTGGGTGACTATTTCAAAGGCAGGATTTCTCCAGCCACCCCATCACCTCCCTCAGCTTTCTAAAAAGTAGTGACCTGAGAACCTTAGCCCTGCAAGATGCCATGATTTTTCCATTCGCATGCAAAGAATCCTTATAGGAGATGATTACAGGGTCTATCCTACCCCCAGTCACTTCTCTCCTGGGTAATACAGCAGCACTACTCCCGTCATGAGGCCAAAACACCTCACCTAAGGACAGAACTTAGGCAATTGAAGCAACCCATGTCCAAAGGGGATTTTGCACAATAGTCATAGAAGAACCACCTTGGCAGATTCATTTTTTAAATTCTCTTTCTGGCAGCAGACACATCAAATGCTGCTCCACCCCACAGAGCCGCAGGAGCTCCTGCAGTGCGCTCCCTCCGGCACACTGCAGGAGATGTGCTGCTGTCACCTTGTGTAAATCTAAGCCTCTGTTTCAGACCACGAAAACTAATGTTGAGTTTCTAAGAGAAATTAATCCATGTTTTCTGGTGGGTTTTTTTTCAGCAGAAAACACTTAGCTCTGGTAACAACACAGCAGTACCTAAACCATGAAAGGTTATAGAATTCATTAGACTTGTAGATTGCTGGAAACAGATTTAATAAGAACAGGCATTGACACAGTGTTTTGATTGCTAATAGCACATCAGGCGTACAACTGCCATAGTCTCAAGTGCCAAAATCCATTTGCACCTGAAGCTCACCTGCCCTAGTCAGGCCTCCCTTGCTGTCAGTTCAACAGTGGCACCACATGATTAAAAATCAGAAAACTCCCGTTTAGAAAGGGGCTCCAGAACAGAGCCATGAAGCTTCATGCAATCTCAAATGTGAAAGCGCAACGCTCATATGAAACAAGGTGAGACAGCTGCCTTTTTAAACTTTTTCATTTTGATCCTCTTTCATGACTACTTGAGGTTTGACTCCTTTTTTTCAATACAGAAATAAGATATTCCATTTTGTAAGCTTAGTACACGTCTCACATATAAACATCATTTTCTTGTGTCCTTGAGTAAAAAGAGGTAGCTTAAAAGACAAGTTCCCTGTGCTGGAAGGCTACAGAAAGATCCTTTTTTGTACTGAAGTTCCCTCTGACTAACCTGCACAGAAAGCAGAATTAAAACTCTTTTCTGCCTCACAGCTCCAATCCTGCTGTCTTGGCATCAGATCGCAAGAACCTAGCTACAATTAATACATGGTGAGACAGCACAAGATTACTTAGTTTCATATATCCCAAAAGAGCAGCTTTTGAAGATGTATGAAAAGCTACATCCCTTTTGAAAATCTGTCCTATTCATAAGCTCTGCAGAGCAAAACATGTGCTCCATCCTCTCATCTTTACCTCAGCAGATGTGCTACTCCTAGAAGGCAAGAGAGCTCTGCAGAAATAAAACAGGTTGTTGATACCAAAAGGGCAGAATACAATCAACATCTGCATGTGAGCTAGTAAAGAGCAAGAGTGCAGCTGCATAAAGTTTTCATAGCAGAGCAGACTGCCTGGAGAAGGCTGGGGATAGAATTAATGATAGAACAAGGCTAGAAGAACAGGGCTATGTCCCAGAAAACGTGGGTGAGCAAGCTACTAAGACTCCCCCTAAAGAGACATTGTTTGGAAAAATTTAAGCCAGAAATTCCAGTATACCTCTTGGAACTCCCCAGAAGAAATTCAATTTTATGCATCATCAGGAATGTAACCCTCATTTCCAAACCCTGCCCTGTGTACTTACTCTGTCTCAGTGCCCAAGGTGGCCCTGGCTTTATTCAGTGACATTTGGAAAACTGGTATAATAATGCCACATATAAAGAAGTTGATTAACTGTGTGTCATTTACATCAGAAATGAAACAACTCCCTTACAGGCTCAGAAAGCTGATAATTGCTACACATTTTACATTAATTTGGCAAGAACAAAGCAGTTTGAGTGAAGCAGGTTGTTTCCTACCAAATGTAATGATTCTATATGGTGGCCAAAAACATGAGCTAAATTTGGTACACCACATGCATGGCAATGAAACATGAAAAATTCTCCACGAGTACCAGAAAACTGAATTGCAGGTTCCCACAAATTCCCCATAATTACCTCTTCAGAACAGTTGCTTCAAGAGTACCTTTTCCTTTAGCTGACAGCCAAATGGCTACGGGAAAGGGCTATAGACAGAAAGGGACGCAGGCGAAACCAAGTTAAAAGTGTAAAGAAAATATCATCATTCTTCTGATCAGAAATTGTATCAAAACCAGAAACTGGCAAGTAGGCAAGATAACTGATGAGTAAAGAGTCCCTTGAAACTGGAAGAAAGGAAATAAGCAGTTCTAAAAAAGATACAACAGTGAGGATAGTCTTGTCACAGACATCAACCCTAAAGACAACATTATCTTCAAACACATACTCATTTGAACACACCTTAAACACACACCTGCCAAGGACCTTGCAGCTGGCTGTGGCCAGTAGCCTACACAGGACAAGATGGTAGTGTTGAGAGCGCTTGATCAGAACAGCCTTTCCCACTAGAGCAAAGAGAAAAGATCCATGCTCCTGGATCTTCTTGTAAACTTTGGGCAAGTGATACACTCCATGTCTGAAGAGACAGAGGAAGCTAAACATTCAGACTATGGATAATTTGGATAAAGGTACAGATTTTACGTGATCCCATACCACCAATGCCTTCTTAATGATGGTTTGACATTGCCCAGCAGGTGGGGCAGGTGACCAGCAGAACAATCTGTGTGCTGACAGCAAACTGCATCTCATCTAATTTTCCTGAAGCGAACATACTGTGCTGGAGAAGTTCCCTGCTCCAGAGGAGCCTTCTGGGCCACTGGCAGTTCACTGCTTCCAGGGAGATGGACCCCTGGACCACCTCTGGGCTGTGAGACCTGCCTGCTTCCCCACCATGGACAACATTTGCTAAGGATAAGATCCTGGCTCCAGAGAAACCATGGATAGCTTTGCAATCATCCCATTCAGACAGGATTTTATCCTGAAGATATGGATGGAGCATTGAACATGATGAGCACCAAACAACATGTGCCAGCTGAAGCGTGCAAGCAAAGCAGTAATATACCCTAACACCTCTAGGGGCTTTCTGCGTGAAACAGGGTACTGTAATGGTGTAGCCACATCACAAGACATTTCACAAAGGCAGATGAAAGAAGCCAAAACACATACCAAGTTAGTCAAGGGGCATGGTTAAGCTGTTGTCTGGTGCTGACTGTAGTGACTTTTTCATCAACTCCAATACCTAATTAAAGATTTATTTTTAAAGAAGGAAATCACAGCATCTCCAATAACAGCATCTGTACCAAATGCATTCCACAGCTGTTTTCTGAGTATTACCTTAAATATTACATTAGGATGAACAGTACTCAAACAATAAAGTATTGCTGTTACAACATTCTATAAAACAGAGTATTTTGTAGAAAACAAAAAAATCTTAACATTGTACATAACTCAGATGCATTAGTTTCAGAGTGCAGCTGTCCCCATTACATTACAGGAAGAATGACAAGCCTATCCCCAATCCACACATCCAAAGACCAACAATTTCAAGTTTCTACACAATGCACTCGGGTGTCATTTTCCGCTAAGGTACAGCGTTATGTACTTCAGAAATGAATCAAGCAAAACCTTGAATACACTGTAGCAAACTGTACTGTAAATACCTTGTTCTATCTCAGAGAGAGAAGTGGAAAGAATCTTGGTGTGAAATAGCAAAGTTGATCATCTTCTTGGTAAGATATTTACCAGAGCGTGAAATCTAAGACATGGCAGAAAAGTTCTTAAAAAGAAAGTTACATTAAATGGCCTTAAAAAGGCCTGGTACTGACTTCCACCTTAATAAATTCAGTTTCTTTGGTGATAGGCACCAGGAATGTTAGCGAGCGCCACATAAAATTAAATTTGGGGGTTTTGTTTCTTTTGAATGAGGGCAACCATAAAAGATCAGTTCTGATCATCTGCCCTCCCCCTGCACCCCACACCTCCCCTTATCTGGAAAAACATGAACCAGTTTTCACTAGAGCATTAATTATTAGTACAAAACATCTTCCTTACCTACACAGACCTGAATGGTCACAGTATCAAGGTTACATGCACTGCTACCACCTCACAGTTTGTATTGTCCTTTACTAACAACTGGAAAGGATGCTCTTCATCTTCTGTCTGGTATCACATGGGTAACTTACTGTGAGCACACATGACCTGACCTAGCCCACATCTGGGTAAGTCAGACAAGGCCCCCACGGGCAAAAAGGGCTATTGTAACAGGACAGGTAGACATTTACAGAAGACGTACAAGAGGGTCCAATTAGATCCAGTTGCATTTCATAGCTACCTATTAATTATAATACAAACCATTATTTCTCATACAGTAGGTGCCATAGACTGCTGCAAGAGACTGATGCTAGAAGATCATCACTCCTTACAATTCACTGACTGACAGACAGTACCTGTCGAGGTGCAGATATTTAAGCTAGATCAGAACAGAGTGGAAAAGGAGCTACACATCAGCCATTACTGTTCCAACATCAGAGAGAGGCCTTCTTGCTATTCATCTTCTTTTTATTTTAAGTTTGACACAGCTGAACTTCCCAAATAATCTTGTGGTTAACCTTCTTTACAAAGTATAAATACTATTCCATTCTTATATGAAAGAAATACAGCTGTTTGTATATACACACACCTTGACAGCAACTCATTGAAAGAGCACTGAAACATGAAACTGCAGAGCTAATACACACAGAGCAATGATTTAGCTGAAGGCCAGGAAGTCTCTGCTAAGAAAGGCAATCTGTTAAGGTAAAGTTCTCATTAAGAACTTGCATGTTTTAACTAAACTTGTAACATGTGAGTGGGATAATTGGAATCATGTTGACATGCTCTCATACAACTTATTAGTTATATTCTGGTTTACAAACTGTATCCTGTAATTGCTGCATTTAACTGAAGCCATCCAATATAGAATGGAATTGCTTGAATACATCTTACTGCTACAAGGAAGCAGCCTTGTTGGATGACCCATTACCAACTCTTCAGACACTGAATAGACTCAAGAGGAAAATTAAGACACAAGTGAGATCACACAAAGTTTTGGTAGTTATTTTTTATGTTGGCTTTATAGCTTTTTTGGTTTCTTTAGGAAATTCCTGCACAGTGAAAGGAATGAAGAACTCCAGAAGAGAGTTGACCTCCTTCAGTTCCAGACTGTATTCCACTGCTATTTTCTCTGCAGTCCATATTTGAGGATGAAGTTTATGATTATTAAGAAGCATCAGAACCTCCACAGTGGAAATTTTGCCTTTGGGAACTTTCTTAACATCTAGATCTCCCAAGTGGCCTAGTTTTGTAAGTCTCTTTTCCTCCTGTTTACAGGGTAGATGTTCACCACCTCCAACTTTTACCTAATTGCGGGAAGGAAAACAAAAAGAGCTTAACAGCAGTTCTGTTTACTATGCATACTTTAGCAGCCAAGCTGTTTTTCTAAATATGGCATTTCCTCTTAGCTTTCCCTTTTTTCACAGCATTAAAAAAAAAAAAGCTTAGCCAGCCTTGCTTATTAATATCACAAAAATTGTCAGTTCTTCCACAGCCATTCTATGTATGATGTCAACCTCCACCCAAATTCTGAAAAGCTACCATCCATTGAACTCTAAGTGTTGTACAGACTCAGCAGCCCTTCATGCAAGGCAAACTACAGATTTTGGTAGCCAAAAGTAAATGCAGATAACCTAATACTTGGTACTGATTCGTGACAAGGAAAAAAAAATCATATTACAAATTGGTATCCTTCTGATACCACTGGAAATCTTTTTCATATAGCCTCTCTCTCCCCTTCCTTTCATTTTCAGATTTTAGTTTTGCAACTAAAATATAGCCCCTCTTCTGCTCTGTCTAGAGAACAAGGTTTTCTGGAGAAAAAGAAACTATTTTGCAGCATCATATGGAGTTTAATTCCCATGACTACTGCAGTGCTCAGACATGTGAAGTCTCTTCTTCCAAGTCCCTTCATTTTTCCAAGTCATTTCCAAACCAGCTCTGCCTTCCTCATACTGGCTTTTATTAACATTTAACCAGTGAATGACACTGCAAAAAAGACACAATGGAAACCTTTCTTAAATTTAAGAAAAAGTCCTTTTAAAGTTATCAGAGCTCACAGACACTCTGTATTAACTCACGAGCTGAGAAGTCTCATGTGGATGCTATAGCAACTATAACTGTGTGTCTGTTTGTAAACTACAGAGAAAGTCTGACGATGCTACCAGTTCTCCATTTCTTCCTTTTACTTTGTGCTAAAACTATGCTCAGATAATGGAACAATTTTTCAAGTCTTAATAAAATAATCTGTCTCTGGGTATCTGCCACTTCAGGACTTAAGAGTTAGTGCTTTTCCACCTACCACAGACAGACATACCGAACATACACAGAGGTATGTATATATACACAGTGCACAAAGTATTCAGAGTAACATCAGGAAAGGAAGGAAGCTTTTAGATGAAGTTTTGCCCACAAGCCTCCATGCTAACATGTTAATCATGCTCTTCCCAACAGCTGCAAATAGACACATCACAAGAGCAGCAACCTCAGAGTAGGCACAGAATCAAGCACTAAGGTTTGTTTCACTTCTGGCTTTTTCCTCAAATCTCTCGACAGGCTTACAAATAAATATTGAAAGATACTGAAATTAGAACTGCAGTACTTCCAAGATTAGTCCTAACCTCTATTATGAAAATTAAGGGTAGAGATGACTTGGAAACTTCAGGGAGAGACTGCAGAAATCTGTCTGCATTTTTAAATACTTTTCATCTTGAATACAAGGTGCTATGAAAGTGGCAAATTAGAGACTTAGGAATTTTATTGCTAGATGATTATAAAACTTTTATTACTGAATAAAGCAGCTAGAACAAAAGTGACCCAATAATGCAACAGGTAAAAACACACAAGCCATAATGTAACATGGTGGAAAAGAGGAGACTGAACCCCAGCCTGCATTTTACTGGAAGTGGGATACTTTGCCTTCCAAGTCAAAGACTACTCATTGCCAGCAGATGCAAAGTGATCACCTAACTAAGGCACTTCCTCAGCCACATAAGGAGAAGTTTCTGGACAGTACAACATTAGCATCAGTAGTTAAAGACTCCACTAAGATATTAATGTCTTTGTCCTCTACCACATCCATGCTCCCATAGTAGTCCCAATCTCTTTTCTCCTAACAACTCTATGAGGACCTCTGGCAAACTCCTGCATCTTTGCAAAAGGCTGGCCAACTGTCCTTCTGCCTTAGAGGAAACAGAGGTGGGAATCTAGTTGAAAAACAAGGTAAGATCAACACTAGGTTAAAAAGGAAGACTGCGTAAGCATTAAAAGGTTGTATAATCACAATCTGTCACATGTTCAAGACCCAGCATCAAACACAGTGCTACTGATGTATAAAGGAATAACGAAATCATCACTTTTATCCACAAAAAAGGTAGCTTTTAGGCACCAATGGGGCACTTTTTCTTCATACAGAATTTGTGCTGAGTTTGACAAGCAGAAAGCCGATGCTGGTACGCCTCCTACAGAGAGATATACTCACCCGCACAGGCGGATCTCTGGACTCGACATAAACGTCTTTTAACAAGGTGAGGAGCTTATCATCCTTTCTGTAAATTTCTTCTTGTATCCCTGGGTGCTCTAAAGACAGTGCGGAGAAGAAGGGATGGAGAGGGGAGCGAAGAGACACATCTGACTCAAACTGCTTCGTTAGTTCTGCCAGCTTAATCCCTTCCCCGGAGGGACGGCGCGACTCCCAAGACGCACGGCGCCCCTCGAGAACGTTTCATTTCCCCGTCAGCTCCAGCTTCCCAACACGGCTTCAGCCGGCGACGCACCGGTACCGGCCAAGGCCAGCCGGCGCGGTGGAAAGCACCGGCGGCGGCCCGCAGCTACCTGCGGGACCGGGCTCCGGCCCGGCCCGGCCCAAGGGGCCCAGCAGCCCCTGGCAACCGTCCCTGGCAACCGCCGCCTGCGGCTCCCAGCATGCCCCGCGCGCCCAGCCGCCCCGCTCTCAATGTCACCGGCCCCGCGCCGCCCCGCCGCTCACCGCCGCCCCCGCCCAGCGCCCGCTCTCCCCCTCCCGTGCGCTCGCCCCCCGCCGCGCCAGACCCACAGACACCGCCCCTCCGGCGTGGCGTCGCCCCGCGGCCCGGCGCGGCCGGCACCCACCGGCTAGCTCGTCCAGCCGGGAGGTGGAGTGCCGCGGCGCGGGAGTGGGCTTCTCCTTGCTGATCTCCCGCCGAGCCCGGCTCTCCACGTTGAAATTCCGGAACGCGCGGGCCAGCCGCCCGCCCATCGCCACCGCCGCCGCCGGGGGTGCGCGTCACGCCTGCGCGGACCGATGGCGCATGCGCAGAGGCCTGGCCGCGGAGAAACGGGCTGAGGCGCCGCGCACCAGCCGGAGGCTGCAGCGGGGCAAAAAAACAAAACTCCCCTCCCC
>JANZLQ010000013.1:15394834-15416642 GCA_026212715.1 Elanus axillaris
CATCTGCCTCTTCATCCTGATTGGGTGGTCTGTAACAGAGTCCCACTATGATATCTGCCTTGCTGGCCTTCCCCCTGTTTCTCACCCATAAACACCATCATCACCATCGTTAAGCTCTAGACAATCAAAACACTCCTTAACACACAGGGCTACCCCACCACCTTCCTTGCCTATCCCTTCTGAAGAGTTTATAGCCATCTACTGCAGCACTCTAGTTGTTTGAGCCATCCCACCACGTTTCTGTGATGGCAACTATATCATAGTTTTCCAGCTGCACAATGGCTTCCAGCTCCTCCTCTTTGTTGCCCATGCTGCGTGCATTGGTGTAGAAGCACTTCAGTTGGGCTATTGATCCCACCAGGTTTTTGGGGGAAGAAGCCCTGATTCCTACATGACCAATCTCAGGCGCTTCCATGATTTCTCACACATAAATAAACCTCGCGTCTTTGCTGCCACTTGCATCTCCATCCCCTACCTCCACTGAGATGGCCGACTGAAGGACCTCGCTAGCACACTGTCCCTCAAATACTGGCATGCTGTCCCCAGGTTTATCTCTAATGAGCACGGTTTTATCCCTTTCTCCCTTTTCAAATTTAGTTTAAAGCTCTTTCAGTAAACCCTGCTAACTCCTGTGCAAAGATCCTTTTCCCCCTTTGAGACACCCATGATCAAAAAAACCCAAATTCTGCTGGTGACACCAGGCTCAGAGCCAGGTATTGATCTGCTGGCTCTCCCTGTTTCTTCCCTCATCACTCCCTGTAACTGGAAGAATAAAGGAGAACACTGATTGTGCTTCTGATCCCTTAACCAGTCCCCCCAAGGCTCTGAAGTCTCTCTGGATTACCCTTGGACTTCTTGTTGCAACTTCATTGCTGCCTACCTGAAAAATCAATAAAGGATAACAATCTGAGGGCCGTACCAGGCTAGGAAGCTTTCTCTTCACATCTTTAACCTGGGCCCCAGGTAGCATTATTTAGTAATAACATACTAGTAGTATTATTTAGTAATAACAATGATGATGGGATAGCTATTAAGGCTATAGTGCGCTTGAATACTGCATAATGAATGACTGTTTTCCTTAAAGGAAAGCCAAAAGACAAGCTGGTGGATGAGGAAAGCCAAATAGATTTACAAAGGCAATAGAGATAAAGTAGCATAAGCATGGTCTGTGCTGGATCTCTGCTTTCCTGGGGAATCCTGAAGGTGCAGTTTCTCCAATTCTTCCTTTTAAAGACTGTCACTGTCTGTAGGGGAAGGATAGAAACATGTCTTTCATTCGTGTTCTCCTGTAATAAACTTACTGACCCTGTCTTGTTTTAGCCACTGCCATGTGTAGTGATGGTAAGAAGATAAGTGATATTAGTGATAATAGGAACACAGACTCTGTTAAAAGCTGCTCGACTCAAACTGGTGGCAAGTTTAATTAGTAGTCAATTACTTGCTGACTAAACCTATGTTCTTGAGCACAGTGTTTTATATTTTTGTAAGTGGTTAGCCTATCTGGTGTAACTGTAATGGTGAAATTCACATGGATGCCTTTGGTGGTTGTAGACCTTTGATGTGTACTTTAGCATTCCTCTGAGACATATTCTTATTAATCTGTCTGTGGATGCAAGCCATTGTGTCAAATTTGGAAATAAAAGATTCTCCTTTCAAAAGCTAAGAACTGCCAGCTTCTGGGATCAAGCTCAGCACAGGGTTTCTGTCTCCGTAAAGCCTGAATGTGACTAACACTGCTGTAATATTTACTGACAGCAAAATAAATTCACCAGAAGGCAGTCAGTTAAAAATAAAGAGTGATGTCATGCTCTGCCTGTCACTTCCTATCACTGAGGATGGCACAAGGCTGTTCTTTTTATGTATAAGGAAGCATCAGAAGTACAAGATTTTTATTCTGAAGAATCTTAGACTGTAGCAAGCAAAACAACTGAGACTAAAAACCTTTATATATATATATATATATATATATATAACTTGATAAAACATCAGTAATCAAGAGCTTGGGTTTGGTTTGTTTTTGTTTTCTACATAAATTATCTGCAAGTGTGATTATTAAAAAATGAATGTGTAGTTCCTCAAAGCATAAAACCTGTGTGTATTCAGCTTATACAGTGTTACAAATTGGATGCATTTTTCTTGAACCAGGAGCCTGAATTTTTCCAAGAAGTTGAAAAATAATAAAAGAAATAAAGCAGTTCTCAACTAGATCTTTAACAAAACAGCCCATGAGAAGAACACAGACTATCCAATTGAGTTCATGTATACAAGCAGCCTGTTCTTAACCGCAGACAGCATCAAATTCAGAGAAAACATTGTAACCTGTACAATATACATGTGCCATAGGCTGCCACACTAGATCTCCTTTTAATCCTTTCCCACCTCTAAGAGAGAAATTTTTAAAACTACCATGCACCTGGAAAATAAGTACATTTGTGACCATTCTTTGAATATTTTTTTTTCAGTTTTTCATCGCAATTTTGATTTTATATTGTGTGCTCTTCAGTTTTCGTTCTCAGCTAGTTCTGTACTTGAATGGACAATCAAAAATTAAATTTGGTAGTTAACTAGCATCAGAAGTCTGATTGATCTGTTGAAAATTCCCTTTAGAGAAGGGAGAATAGGAATGTCTGGCCTTAACTTGTTTTGCTTTGAGGTACTACTAAGGTTTCTCTGTTGTCTTTACTATTCAGAAAAGCAGGAACCAGAGTATTAGTCCAGATGGGCAGGTAATCTCAGTGAAATCAGAGTCTTTTTTTATTAATGGGTGCCCAACTTGAGAATATTTGAGAGTAGGCAGGTGAGGTTTGCTCTGTGATTTATGGTCTGGGAATGGCCCAGAGGTCAACAGCAGAGGAAAATTAGAAGTGCCCTTATACAGCTGCGGCATAGGTTTGTGTTTGATTCCATCCACATTTTCTACGACTGACACTGTTTTCCTCTTCTTATATTTTTATTGCTGTTTGTTTATAATTTCTGGCAGTCTAAAGGGATACTCCAGCAAGTTCATATATAATTAGGATTCAGGGAATTAAGTCCTCTGTCCTGATTACTGGTTTCTCAGTAAATACAATGAGAGCATTGATCCATTTGTTCCTTATCTCATCAGCGTTAGGCAGAACCAGAGAACACAGCATTAGCAAGAATTGATTATGAGCCAAGCAAAAATGACTGTCCTGCAACTTTGTAAAGACAAACTCAAGAAAAATGGACATTTAGATCACTGTTGCCTTTCAGTGATTTCTGGTTGTTCTGTTTCTTAATTCTGTAACAGTTTGTTTCTGTGTTATTGGTTTTAACTGAGCTGTCTTTTACTGGCTCCTGAAGTATCTACAAATGCATGGAAGGCTTTTGCTTAATTCCAGGCTGTGATCAGTGTTACTGAACACTTGCATCTTTTCAAGGCTAGGTGGCTGCAGTGTTTTATTTAAAGGAGGTTTTGTCAATTCCTTACATGGATGAAATTTATGGACAATGCAGCAAGGTCCCATTTACAGGCTCACACAACAGCTCAGACAGGTCACTAGCTCCTTGTCAGATAACATTTAATTCAAAGACATTAATTTTAGATTCTCCTGATTGTCTGTGGCTTAATATACCTGACAATCTTCCATAATTTTCCTATCTGATTGTTACATCTCAATTAGCAGGTTACTTTGACTTGGAAATGCACAGTAGGAGCCAACATATTTGAGAATGAGGCAGCCTGGTACTGGAATTAATTAATTATAGCAATTACATGTGCATTTTTACTCCATTTTTACTCATGGGGTCCAGTTCCTCGTGCTCTTTTCTCAGTGGCAATACTAGTTGAGAGAACTGACACTCATTCTTTCCTGTGACCTTGGCTTCAATTCATCCCTCTTGCCAGAGAAAGGGTATAGGAACTCTTCAGAGTGAACATCAGACAGCTGGTCAGATTTAATAAAGAAAAGAAGTCCTGTAACTTTTCTAAGACATATCAGTTGCTGCTGGTTTGACTGCTCCCACAAAAAGCCACCAGAAACACAGAGGAAGAAACAAAAGGCAAATGATAGGAGAAGTATGAATGTCTTGAACTGGTATTGCTGCCAGGTTTGTTTGTTTGTTTGTTTGTTTGTGAGAGGTTGCACTTTGCACCCAGATTGTTTCACTCCAGCAGTCGCAGAAATGACTGTACTGGCTCCAATGAGGGGGTGAACCAGTGGTCAGAAGAAACTGGGTGGAATGGAGAGCTGGTTCATCTTGGGCTGGCTTTGCTAACACACCAGAATCACCCAAGACAAATACCATCCCTTTTGGCCTGAAAAAAATGTGAGTGAACATTTATCCACTTGAAAGGTAAGAAATACATCAGCTATATTAGAGGGTCTGTATTACGATGATAAATTGTCAGAGACCATTGTACAAATACACATTGCATATTGATAAATGCAGTGAAAACAACCATTTTGGTGGATTAACTATGTATAAATTGATGTAACTTCAGACCCTTGTACCTGTTCATTGGGGTCTTTGTTATTCAGTTTGCTAAGCAAGCCCAGATAATTCCCTGTTCTCCAGTAAGATCTTCCATACCCAGTGGAGACATCCCATGAATTATCGTCAAAGAGAACAGTCATTTTCTTTAGGTGCTTTGGTATCATAAAACTTACTCTGTTTAGTTGTGTTTTGTTTTTGCTTGAGGCATGCCATCCACGTGGTAAGTTGATTTAGCTTTACAGTATATCAGATAATACTGTCTTCTGCTTCTATTTGTGTCTGTTGTAAATCAGTACCTACAAACAATTTCAATTAATACTTATTCTGCTTTTTAAAGTATTGATTGAATAAAATGGATTAATTTACTCTGACAAATACAAATAAAGATGTCCAAAGACCAAAACATTCCTTTGTAAACAACAGGTTTAGTACAACTTCCACCAACCAGTTCCATGGAGTTTACCCTGCACTTTGCTGTTGACTGGGGAGATGACCAAAGTATGCACCAATGGGACTGAGGTAAATTATGTCACTGAATGACCAGTAAGCCTGACCTAAGGGACCAAGATAACTGAAGTGCTTTGGGTTACCAGACTATATGAGATGACTACGATCTCTTCTTTCCAGTGTAGCAAAAAAAGGCATGCATGTGGAAATGCCTGCTTTCTACAGTGTTTGTTATTTGATGATCTGAAATTTTACTTACATTCTGCTTGGCAAATAGAAGTGCACATTCTGACAGCTGAAAAATGCAAAGTCCAGGATTTCTGAATTGCAGCACCACATGAATGTAACTTGGAAATATGTATTCTTAGTCTGATTTGTATGAAGCATACTGATAAAGCTTCTTAAATTATATCTCTCTAATATTTTTTATCACACTCAAAAAAAGGGTGATCCTGAGGTCTGATGTGGGCATAGTGTGTATGCATGGCGCAGGGAGGGAAAGAAGAACTTTTATTTTTAGACTGTGATTATTCCAGAAGACTGGACAAACTATAGACCAAAACAGGCTGAGAAGTAACTTAGTTGTTGAACTCAGGTCTGATCAGATCTGGGCTGTTTTTGCCCTAAGAAGGACTGTGCTTCCTTACCTATTAAAAGGTTTCACTGAAGAAGCTGCTTTAAAGTGACAAAAGTTCCATTTCAGTGTGTTTGAGAATTTTATTTAGCTTTATCAGTTATTTTGAAATTTTCCAATTTAAATGATGTCACGCTGAAATCTATTTCATGTCTGACTGAATGCTTCCCTGAAAACAGGGAAGAAGGAATCCAATCAATCCTTCAATACTGGGAGCCTCAATTTAAGACAGTGACCCACTTCCACCTGTACATGGAAGCATACTATTTCCTATTTTATTTATTCCAACACTGCCACCCACAATGCTAAAAGCAAGATACAAAAATGGAATCCCTCTACTTATTGGTCCTAACAGAGATTTCTCAAACAAATCTTTGAAGACAATTCTCAGTATGCTGTGTAATCTAGTCTTCAGTAAAGCTCTGATTTAATCTCGAAATTTGGAAACATTGGTAGCAAATGGGAAATTAGTTTAATGCACCTGTATGTGAACAAGAGTCAATGTAATCCACTTCACCTCTTTGAGGAGGTTTCATTCTTACACAACAAATATAAGACCCATTGGTTTTGTAACAGAAGACTGAATGTGCTATCATCTTTTGCTTTCTGAATTTCCCACCCCCCCTCCAAACCCAAATAGTCTACCAATTATTAACTTGAAATTAGACCATAGATAAATGTTTGTGGGAATCCTGTTCTTCCTCTAATTTTTTTTTTCACTATCTCAACATGTTTCTTTACATTGTGTTTGCCATATTTACTCTGTATCAATCAGTATCTTTTTCTGACTAAGTTTGTATTACACATATAAAGATCTACTGTGAAAGTAACAGGTGAAAAACAAGGATACGCAACTGTCTTAAACAACAAGCACATTAAAAGAAAATAAAGTCAACACAAACCAGAGCGATACCCTGTTGAGACAAATGCTGCTTAGTTTTTGCTAAAAAATTACTGTTTAAAGTCACTAACTTAATTATTTTCTGTGAAAGTTACTTACATGTTCATTTTGTGGAAATCCAACAACCATTTTAGTATCTGGTGTATCATGGACAGCTTAGTTACAACATGGTGTAGGCAGAGAAAGGTCTGTTCCAAGCTCTGCCACTGACCTTCTCTCAGACCATCAAAACTGCAAACAACAGGCCAGGAAGTTCTTAGTGTTTTCTTTTTTTCCCGACCATATCATGATCTATCCCTAAAAAACGGAAGAATGTGTCATCAGAAATATCTGTAAATAATGTTTATTATTAACAATAGATTAGTTTATCTTCTAATTGAAACTTCATTATAGTAAGCTGAAATAGCCACCATTTAATGTAATTTTTTTTTTTCAGATGTGTCCAGATTTTAAGAAAACCTTGGTAGGAACTTTAAAAAACTTAAAAAAAACTTAAGGGTTTTTTTAGTATGAATACTTGTATCTGGTGAATTATATGAAATATTGTTTTGTTCTTATGATCTAAGGGAGACAAAGTTTTGGGGGAAAAGAGACTTTTTTTGTTTTTGTCAATATAGGCTATAAAAAACAAGAGGACTAAAACTGTTTGGTGTCATGCAATCTGCTGTATGCCAAAGAATCGCCATGGCAGCACAGCTGCAATTTAGGGAGGGCTGACTCTAGTCAGTAACAGTAGCCATGATTTTACTGCACTGCCACTACAGTCGTAATTTGATGGTACAGAAGACAGCTAATATTCTGAATCCATTCACCAGCTATCTGCTGTCATAGTCGTTATCTGTTTATTTCATGAAATATAACACAGAAATATATAACCTGTATGTGCTGATAAGATGCTATTCTACTATAATGTAATATTTTTCCCTCCCAAAAGGATATTTATATTTTTTCTATATGTTTTTAATTTGCGATCATGCATAAATAGTTATATGGGTGTGATACATTTTGTATACAGAACTTTCTAACTTAGTTCTATTACCTGTGACTTGGTGTACCATGGGACTGAATTTCCATGCTTCTGTAAGTAGTTGCAGAACCAGTTTTATTTATTCCATTTACACTTTAACTGCAGCCTTCTACAATTTGCAAACTATGTATTTGCAAGCATAGTTTACATGAAAAATTGAAGTATGTCTTATTTACCTGTGGGAAGCCAAATTTTGTGCAGAACAGGAAAGCCAAAATAACTTTAGTGAACACGGCTAAAACCATTTTATATATATGAGTAAGTTGGAAAAGTTACAGCACAGTTTAATAGCTCAGTGGCTTAACCAGTGTTATGCTGGGTAGATAGCATTTGGGTCCCTGTCCTATACCTGTATTTTTCTAGATCAACAGTAGCTAAAAATCTACCCAGTACACAGAAAGGATGTTTTGCAAAGCTTCAAGGAATACTGTAGTGGGATTACACATCTTTCCTGGCTGCTTCCACAAGGCATTTCTACCAATTTTGAGTCCTCTCCTTTCCAAGAAGCAAATGCATCTACTCTGATGGTAGAAGAGGCTTCTATTAGGGGAAGCTACCAGATTGCAGAGCAAAGAAAATGTGACCGTAGGGTTACAACCTACAACCTTTAAATAAAAGCATTGAAGTAAAGGAAAATGTGTAACATTGTATTACCAAAAGATACACTACAGAGCATGATTTGAGAAATACATCATATTAATTTAGCATTTAGTCCAAGAAACAAATGACAAACCACCACCTAACTTTTCTAAGATATGCAGTCACCAGAAGAGTTACAATTGTCAAGGCTTGCTGATTCTAACGCAAGCTTTTCTTCAATTTGTGATTGCATTCATTTTAAATAGTACCTGTTTAGGGGCTGACCTTAAAACATATAAAGTCCCATTGACTTTAGTAGCATTTATACAGAACAGGATAAATAGGTATGAAAATAATTGGAAAGAAGCCAAGGGTCTAGAAAAAAATCTACATTTGAAATGGATGAAAAATTCTCAGGCTTGAGGTGTGATCCAATGAGGGTCAGGAAGAAAATTTGTGAGGGAAGATTGTTGTAACTCTCTACTGTTATCTACTACATGTTTTTTTTTGTTTGTTTGTTTGTTCTACGTCTTACTTTGAAATATCTTGTGGAAGCCATTATTAGAGACACTGTTTTAGACAACAGGTGTTCATATTGCTGATCAGGGGAAAATAGACTTATTCTCACTTCATTTACCATAAAAGATTATGTTTCATTTTATTTAGGAATAAACCAGTATAGATTATTGCAACACATTGCAGAAAAATGTCTGTTGTAACAGCAGTAATGTCCCCTACAAAGGATTTGGTCTACACCTAACGCAGTAGTATCCATTAATGTATGTAAAGAATGTCTGGGGTTAGATTAGTTCACACAGGAGGATACAGTTAAGACAAATCATGCTGTATTGTTTTAGTTAATTTTGCATTATGCCTAAATAGTATACTTTCTGTATAGTAATACAAAAAATGAATTACAGTCTTAATATAGGTTTTCTGAGCCTTTTCATTTTCATTTGTATGTATCACCATTTACCTGAGAGCTTACATACACAAATTGCGTTGGTAGAGAATGCATTAGAGAAACAAGAAAAGGTTTCAGTGATACCAACAGGTGACTACCAGTATTAGAGTTCAACTGGAAATCATTACTGAAGTTAGAGAGCCCTTTTGTGTGTCTCTTCTTTCCACAGCATCAAAAATCTGGAGGCAGCACGTGGGGGACAGATTAATTCTGAGCAATCACATTTACTAATTATATAGAGAGATATGGTGTCTAAATATGCAAGTGTCAGGTTGCTCTGGGGGCTACTAAAATAGACCATTAAAGAGGTCCCAAAATATTTAAAGAAGTACTACCTCTATGTACTAAAAGTTCATTTTTAGATTGGATAATAAGGACATGATTAAGCTTCAAAGCAGCAGCACTGTAACACAGACTTACTGAGGCTCCTTGAAGGCAGAGTTCTTTCCTTACATAAGATGTCTTTGGGATCAAGATGAAGCTACCACACTTTCCTATATACATAAGGTAACGCAAAACCAGTGTTCTCAAGCATCAGTTCAGGAACTCTATAGGGATTAACATACTTTTTGGCTAGAAAATTAATGCTGAAAATGGTCAAGATTTCTTTAGTTGATAAACAGTTTGTCAGGATGACTCATGTTTTTCTACTGTGGATGAAAGAATTTAATTGTCCACAGAAGGCTATAAAGATGAGTGATAACAAATGACAGATTTCATGTGCACAAAACTGCTAAACCTGTTTCCAGTGTTACTGACAAAAAATCCCTCTAGCCACTTTTCTGTGGGACCAAGTCAGCATCTAACAGCTGCCTGGAGATGAGGTTCTCTGCTGTACCTTTAAGTAGCAGGACTCTCAGCCTGTGGATGATGGAGACTTTAAATAACTCCATACACCGAGTTACTCCAGAGGAACTGCCTGTTGATGGTCTGTCTGAATAATGGCAGCCAAGCTTCTCTTGTCAGAAGTACTGCCAGACTCTTCAACAGTTTGTGACACGGGCCAGCTTCACCCTGGCATAAAATCTCTTATAAGACTGTAAAAAGGATCGCTGCAGGGCATCTCTCTTTGCAGCATGGGGAAATTCACCTCTCAACCTACCAAGAACTAAGATTTTTAATTTTCTGCAAGCTGCTCCTGCACTCTTTTACCCTTTGTTCAGATAACAGAGAGAGGAAGCATGAGAAGTTATCTGTTGTTCTTTAATACCTTAATCTGTTTGGAAAATGTGGGTGATCTTGTAATGGTGAATTGCTACGATGATGTGGTATTTTCTTCTTTTTCTCACACCCCTGTGGATGTACTATACTCTGTCTTTGGGCATGGGGCAGAGAAGCAGAGCTACAGCCTGTTCACACAGGAGACAGAAGAACATTGATCTCAGAATCTGTTCTCTTTCTCTCTTCCAGTGCTGAAACGTGGCGTACGAGTGATCTCCACTAACAGACTGCAGCATACTCTGCATGGATGTTCTTATAAAATGAACTTTTTATGGTTCAGGCTGTTGCAGATACCAGTAAGAAAGCAAGACATATTTTTCTCTTTTTAATGAATGGATGATGTTGACCATTGCCTTTTTTCTTCTATTGGTTCACATGTATTCATGTATTTCAGGCTCTTCCATCATTTCCTAATACAGGGTAGAAAATGGAGTGGAAAGTAACACTGCAATTTTTAAAACAGTAGTTACACCTTTTGCTAAAGTTAAGTCTTTTTTTTTTTTCAGATGTGTTTTGTCTTCCCAAGGCATAAATGAATAAGGTGGTTTTTTTGTAGTGCAGTGTGTAAATTGAAAATAGAGTGTAAAAGACTGTAATGTGTAACTAAAAGCTATTACGAAAAATATGAAAACCCATGAACATGAGTTCCTTGTTTCCTAATAATAGTTAAACTCTAAAAGGTTTAAATGTTACTATTTTACAACTTAGCATTTTATTAATAAATTACTTGTGTTTGCCAGAGAAGATCATACTTATGTTTTCTTTATTGCTCCTATAGACTGGGAGTTGAATGGCAACAATATTTGTATTAATGCTAGAGTTTCAGCCAGTGTATCTGATTTTGCAGGTTGCTTCCATTAGGAGAACCAGATGATGGCTTCAATGACGTTTCTGAAGGAATCTTGCTCATTTGAGTCCTGTTCCTTTCAAGTAATATACATAAATTCCCCTTTTTTTCTGAACATAGCAGGAAACAGGAGATAGTTTCCCTGCTTAGAGATTCAGGCCCCCAACATTCAAGCACAAAACCACACACTTGTATGCTTTGGTGGACAGGAGGGTCTGTTGTCATCTACAGTTCTTGCTGTCACAAGCTAAGTGTTTCGATTAACAACTTCCATAATCAGTCTCCCTTCCTGCTGCTTTTTGTCTTTTCCTTTCAGCTGTACGGACCTACCCCCCAGGCAAGCCCCAGCCCTCCCAGCTTCAGACCAGATTGTTCAACTTCCACTCCAGGCTTGTCATTCTCGTGAATGATTTGAGCAATGACTTTTGTGGTTTCAGAGTAATTAAAAAAAAAAAAAAAGGTATTTGACTGTAGCTGGAATGGAAGTAGCTTATCACTCCTACTAAACTTAAATCTTAAGTAGGATTTAGAAATTTTCCATAAATCAGAAGTACATCTCTTGAAAGCTAGATGCAGTGTGCCGTTACAATTTTCTATCCATCTGAGCAGACAATGTTCACAAGGTGCCTGGTTCCCAGAATGGAATGCATCATCCTGAAATTACTTTCAAGTATCTTTTTATGTGCTTAACAGGAGCAATTTAAGGCTGCAATCTAATAGTGCATTGTCTCTAAAGGAGAATCCTTCTTCTGCTAGTAGCCACCCCTCAACCCCCTTGCAAGAAGGGGTCCTCTGGCTCCCTGGTAAGACAGCTGAACTCACTGCCTGTGCAGAAAACCATTCACTTTTTTTTTTTAATCAAAGTTTTCGATCTGAAAACACAAAGCAGCTTTTAAATTGGTTATATATACTAGCAAATAAAATAGGTCAAGGAGTGTTCTTTGGCCCTCAGGTCAGTTAGCACACAAAGTCCACATCAATAGTAGAAATCTTTATTACCCCTTTTTGTTCATAGTGTTATATACTGTCTCACAGCTGACAGCTGCTGACAGTCACAGATGATGTTAGTAACCTGTGTAAGCACTCCTCTGTTTCAGTACAAGTTTGGCCAGGTTAGCCTAAAAACTGCTGAAGATACAACAGCATAGCTATATGCTCTGATACTATCCTTGCCATTTATCAGTCAGTACTCATTAAAATGATGATAAAATAGCTTTTTTTTTTCCTCAGGTATAATTGCAATTTCAGTACCATTTTTTTGTAACAGCTATGCTAGATGATTATAATTAGGTTTTTCTTTGCAATACCAACCAAGATATCTATGTCAGCAAAAGATTTTAAATTTAAATAAGGAGTCAGGCTTGTCTGCATCCTAGTCAGGTCACATTTTCAATTCTTTTTTAATAACATAAAGGCATGAACCTTAAAAAGCAGAGTCACAAGAGTACAAGGTGTATTTTCCACTTTGGGTTACTCAAAAGCCGTATTGCCTTTCTACTTCTTAGACACTTAAGCGGCTCTGTTACTACAGTCCTTGCAATTTCAATGTGTTCAATTTTACAGAACCCTAGAAGTATGAGGGTACTTTTATACACTTTTAACATGGTGACAAATGCAGACTCAGCTGTGAAAGACCAAGAACCATCTATAACAAAGGATTTAGGGGCCTAAATGGGACTTAGGAGGAATGTAGCTAAGTCCAGAATGGTGACCCTGAAAGCCACCACTCAATTTCTGCTTAATATTTTTTTTTTTTTTTTAGCTACCTCTTGTTTAAGAGGGTGAGTAAGCAGCACAGCACTTATGTCATCCTCAAGTACAGTCATAATCCAGAAAGTGGCTGAGGGGTTTCAAGACTTTGGTATCTAAGGTAGGGATGTTATGTCTCCTAATCTGTCAATGAAGAGAGGAGGACTTCTAATTGACGTGCTAAGGATCTTCCTCTTGCAATTATATGAACGTCTACATTAAACTGACTGAACAATCTCTTATATCCTAGCTTTTGGGACTAAAACTGCCTTCCATGATGCCTAGTGTGCAACATTCATCAGAAATGTCAGATTCTTCTTTCTTCTATCTAGGTGACTGTTCTTCATCATTCCATTATCCTTCATCTTTTATGTGCCAGTCTACTGGGATTTCCATATGCTCTGATCCCTCTAAAATAAGCCCTGTTTAGGTCTTTCAGATATGGCCTTTGAGGGCATATCTAGAGCCTGAATCCTAAAAAAGTTATTTATTCCCTCTCCTGAAGAGAAGGTCTTGAACTAGGGATCTTAAGTAAAGGAAGTGTGCCAGCTCCAAAAAAGGGAAGTATTTCCTATGACATCTTGCAGTCAGTGTTTTCTATTGGAAAACTCCATGCAACCTACACAAGTAGTGGAAGGACTCTGTCTCCAAAAGCTTGTCCATTCTTCTTGACTATGTCAGACTAGCTGAGACAAGACACTACTTTTCCATATGTCACTATTTGTTGACTTAAAGATAATTCATTAGGAGTTCTCTAATTTTGAGGTTTAAGTGCCATGTGTACAGGTGTCTTTGTCCAAAATAAGCTCAACAGACTTAATCTGAACTCCAGATAAATGTTCACTGTCAGTCTGTGGATCCATCAAATATTCCATTCAAGGTTTGGTTTGTTGTTGTTGTGTAGGTTTTTTTGTTACAGCATCTCTTTGATTTTTTTTGTAGTGATGAAAAAAGATACACTGTGTTCTGGACTACTGTACCTGTTAAAAATCCTTGAATTACAGAAGTTCAGCTCCAAATACATGCATACATAACTATTCCCATACATACTGGACGGAGTAACATTTAGTATACCTAAATCTTATCTCAAAATAAGGCAAGTCTTGTGCCATGTGGAGTAAGCGGTCTGTCTGGTATTTGGTATATAGAGCACTGTTTCCTGTCTTTCATCATGATCCAAATGGCAGAAAGTATTACAGCCCACCATGCATGCAGCCTAACCAGCCCAACAAATTTTTGAGGAAGCAAGCATGGACCCTTCAGAGAACTGTGTCTGAATTTCTCATTTGTGGGGCAACTATGCAGAGATGTGCTAGAGTGGCTTTTGCAGTATTCAGATACTTCCATAGCTAGGTAATGTCAAGAATGGCAAAAGACAAAACAATGTACTGGCAAACTTGGACAAAAGGATATATATTACAACCAGCATGTTCCTTATACCTACTGGCATTTTCATGACATCCAAAATAGGTTAATCCACATACATGTGGAACCTTCATTCACCTTCTATCACAAGTTAGTTGATTGATTAAAGATTACATCCTATTAGAAGAACAGATTTTTGTTAGGACACTAGCTACTCCAGATCTCTACTGTTCCCTTAGTGAAGACTTAAGTATTGGAAAGATAACCTGTGAGTGTTCAGTCACACTGTGTTAGGTGAATCTTTGGTCTGACCCAGTACAGCCATACTTCTGCCACCAGTATGATTATGGAAGCTCTTCCTCCACTGATTTAACAGCACCAGTCATGCACATGAAAACAGCAGGCTTTCAGAAACTAAGGTTTCCATATTGCACAAGTACTGCTGTGAGTGGACTTATCTATTCAGTGACAGTGTTAACAAGAGTATCTTCTGTTTCCAGTGCACAAAAGCTGGCAAGGTGCAGGGTTCTCAGTTCAGACTCAGGTGCTGGAATAAGCTGAGACCTTGTATCACAGGTACCTGCAGAACATCATTATTTTGGGAATCTACTTAGCTTTTCCTGCCACAGTTTATGAATTCATGCTCTGACAACATGAAGCCATACAGGACCATCAATAATGCTCTAAAAACCACAAAGAACTGTAAGAAAACACACTGAGAAGGCTGAAAGACTGGTAGCATTTGCAGAAACAACTTAAAGCTTAGTAAACCCAAAGCTGTAAATGCAGGGTACAGCAGCCTACAATAACTGATGTCTGCAAGTCCTTTTGCATGGCAAAAGACTGGAACTCCGTGATCAGTTATGGAATTTACTAGTCTCAAGGTGATGCCTGGAAAGTGAGTAGTCCCAGGTTGAGGATGACGAAGGACAATGTGCTACACAGGCTCCTATTTCTATCACATGCTGTGTTTCTAATGTGTACCTGCTAGCTCTTCTTATTCTGCTCATCTTCAGATGTTGTTCTAACTTACAGGTCTTTATCATTAAAGAATTTAAAATAATTTTTTAAAAACTCTGTTAGGAATGAATTGCTGGTGTGTGTAGTTATTTTGTTCTTAATGAACATTCTAGACTGTGGCAAATTTTCTGCTGAATTAGATATTCATTTTCAGGTCATTTGGTCATTCCTAAGGTACACTGGTTTTGAAAACAAAGGCATGCAAAGTGCTCTACACTGAGGCCTACACATTGTTAGTGGAGTGACGGTGCCAAGGCTGGCACCAGTCTCAGTAAAGCATTATATATACAAGCTCACCTATCACAGTGGAAAAAAGTGCAGGAGTGCATGGTCTCTCTCCCTCTCCCTGACCACTTTCCCCAAGGCTCTACCCCCTGCTCTTCCTTTGCCAGCCATACCGTGATCCCTTTCCTCTGGTCATGCAACTTCTCATACATCAGAGCCTCCAGCCCCTCTTGCAGCAGCCACATGCTAAATGGAGCAACTACATTTTCAGAGTACTGGCAGTAAAATATGCTTGCTTGCTGTTAGAAATACACCTCCTACTCCACAGAAATAAAAGCTGTGGATTGTCATATCTAATGTGCCAGACTATTTTGATTCCAACAGTTCAGAAGTGGAGAATGATTCTGTTTAAAGCAACCTCAGGATGAGCCATGTTCAACTGTTCTTTGGGAGTAGGGGGGATCAAGAAAAGGGAAATGAAGGAATAAAAGAATTGTTAACTTCCAGTGGGCAGTAATCTACCTGCCAACAGTACCATACTGGTTGCTTAGAGAACTGTTACATTACTTTCTTGTCTAACCTCCACTTCCTTTTTTTCCTTTCTGTAAATGTTAAGGGCTGCATCCAGAGCTGTATTCAGAACAACATGCATGGCAGAGGAAGCATTGCAAGGTTCAAAACAGGACTTTATGCACCCTGCTACCTGTCAGGAAGCTTCCTTCCTCCTGTAGGGAATGTCACCTCATCTGACTAAACTGTTCCAAATGAAAGAATCAGGTCAAAGCAGTAACCTAGACAACTCCAATGTTACAGCTAACATTACTATTTATATATCTACTACAGAGAAGGGAGTAGTTACTCCCTCATCTGTTTTAATTTTCTTTTGCCCACTGGGCTTCTTTTAAGCAGGTGCTGTCATGCAGTTGATGTTTGTCAGCTCCATCAATAAGCAGAAAACCCGAGGCACTTACAGGTTTTCTTCTAGCTCCAGTTGCAAGGTTAGAGAATGGGATTGCAAATATTATTTTTTCTTCTTTTTTTAATGTTGGAACTTTATTCTGTTTGTTTGCTTTAGATGCTTGTGGTACTGCCATGTAATCTGGAAAATGCTCAGCTGAGCAAACTGCTCAGAACTTAGTATAGTGTCTAATATTTTTATGGTTTTAATCAAAATAGTGGTTCTTCGTATACTTTCAAGTGTAACTAGGATTTTGCTGTGTTTATCTGGCTAATTTTCAGAACATTGAGATAACACGCACCAGTACAGAAGGTTGACATTTAGCTTTGCAAATCAGGAAGAGCACTGTAAGAGGAAATGATGGTTAAGTATGGATGAGTTGTAAAGAGCCTCTGAGAACAGAAGGTATATAGAATCATTGATTGCACGCAACCAGAGACCACTATAACTTGTGGTTATGTAGAAAACTCACCATAAATCACTGTAAGATTCAGAATCTTGCAAATCCATGCTGGGATCTGAACTGAAGTAGTTTTCAGTGTGGATAGCTGAGTGATACATGATCCTGACATAGCAGTGACTGGTTATCATTTCAGATATTATCCAAAAACTAGAAGGAAAAAATGCTTCCCAGTGTGGCTGGAATCACTAGGCGCTGTAGTACTCTTACAAGCTCCAGTGACAGGAATTTTGAATTTACTTTTCCTTTATGGTGTCAGGAGGAGTAACATAAAATTCTGTTCTATGTTTGAAAACAGCCTCAGTTTTAAGTTCAACCCAGCTGTACCCTGAGGCTGAAACATGGCCATGTTTTGGCAGCAGGGAAGACTGCCATATGTTTCAGTGATAAATTACACTGATGCCAATCTCTAAAGTCAGACTTACAAAAAATAGTTAAGGTAGTATATTTGTGGCAATATAAGCTTATATAAATAAATAAATATATATAAAATAAAAGAGCCTGACAAGTCTATATTTAAGGATAATTTTTCTGTCTCTAAGTCACGCACTTTGTAAATGCTGCAAGCCACAATTCACTATTGTTCTTGAGAGTTGTATATAATACATAAATCCATTGCATTTCCCCATTAACAGAGTTGCTTGCTGTCTAGCTTCCAGCTTCCAATAGCCACAGGACAATTCCATTCTTTGAGTAAGTTCTTACTTATTGACTGGCTTTTAGTAAGCACATACTGGAAATCGATAAGAAGATTCTTTTTTTAGCAGTCATTCAGTCAGATCTCTAAATGAGAGCACAGATGTGGAGACCCTGAACGTGGCTGGCAGCAACATGACCTACTCTTCCTCTTTTTAAGGTCAGTCCAGTGTGTTGGTTTGTAGCTCTCAGGGGTGACTTCCAATGCTTTTAAAATCCTCAGTTTGTTTTAGTGCCAGCTGTATGTTAAGGAACTTTGAACACAAAAGACCGTGTATTCTTAATATGCATATAATAAAATCGATTGTAGGATCTATTTGTACAATGTGTTAGTTCCAAACCACATCTTCTGCAACTTAATGCAGAACAAAATATCCAATACAAAATACTGATCGCAGTCATAAACCTGTTTTCTGTTGTAAACACTAAAGCTGCTGTTTCTCACTGCTGAAGAAGGACTCCTACTGATCCATGAAGATGACTGTCTGAGCAGTTTTAAATTCTCTCCATTTACCAGTATCCTGGGACTGGTAAGATTGCTAAGAAGCTGCTGAGAACAGACAATGGATTCTAGCAGCATCTTCTTGTGTTCACCATTTATGTCCTTGAGCTCTTGAAAGAAATTATCCAGAGATGCAATAAATTTGTTCTGAAGCAGAAGTTTTACTGCTGACTAGGTCCATAGTTTCCAGGTAAACATTTCTTTGCCCAGCAGTCATGGTGGTCTTCAAACTTCCATTTTTTGACAGTATATCAGCTAAGTTCTTCTGTATCTCCTGTGCCGACAGGTCCAGCTGGCTTTGCAGCAAAGACACTAATTCATTTGCGGTCTTTGTATATACAAACTTTGCCATTTCCACTTCTCTTAAATTCTCACAGTATTTTGCAGCTGAGAAAAAACACTGACTGTTTATTCCTGTATTTTTTTTTCAGAGTGAGACAGAGACCTCCTAAGAAGATACTAATTTCTTTTTATGGTGCCCTTCATCTCATCAGCCACAGCAGAAAATTTCCTTGTGTTATTCTGAAACTGACAGTTTAGTTCCAGGACAATTTTCACCACTGGTGTCAAAGTATTTAATGCTCTTCCTAACCAACATATATGCTCCTCAGTCAACCTCAACAGATCAGCTTTACTAGCAAATGACATTATTAAGATTTGCTTTTATTAATTGTGAATGGTTTAGTGATTGGTTTTGCTTCTTCTTCCATGGCACTGATTATGTCAATATACTCTGCAACTTGTTCTTCCTGAACTGTCAGCTTTCCTTTAAGGGCTTCATGAAGTAACTCTTGTGCAACAGCGAGGTCTCCTTTCCAGATGCTCATTCTCTTCAGTATCTTCCTTAAGAATAGCTCCTTTTGGCAGCTGCTGGTTAACTTCAGGCTTCATTATGTTCTTTGGTCTGTGAGCATACTCCAGTGTACTCAATGTTTCCTCAGGATTTATAGATGTGGGAGATGCTGCAGCAATTACTGATGTTCTTTGTTGTTCTCCAAGAGAGACTTGAAGGATTCTGTGAAGACTCTCTGTGTCTCCTTCCACAAAACCATTAATAACTCTTTCGCCAGTCAGAACAGACTACTTGATATTTCCAGCTTCACAAGCTCTTTTATCAATTGCCCCAAACCAATGTGTTTTCACTTCTGCAAGATCAACCAATTTTATCTTCCTAGTTCTAACAAGCACTTGTCCATTTGCTCTGGTTTCTTTCATATGGATGGTAACTGAAAACGCAGAGTAGGATCAACTGGAATATGCATTCATGTAAGTAGCTGCAGTAGTTCTTTTTGCTGCACCTCTTCCCAATATTTGGTAGGCTTCATTTTTGTTCTGTACAGGTATTTCTTCCAAGCCTTTCACATTTAAACCTGTCTTGTTTATGGGATCATCAAACATCTGCAGTCCTTCTCCAGCACTGGGAATAGGATTCAGAAGATTGAAAAGTTCTTCATTACAGATTTCCAAAACAGATAATTAAAAAAAAAAATCAGTATCAACCTCTGTGAGTTTTTCTAATATTCAATACACTGTATTGTACCTGGTAGCAAATCTTCTTCCCAAGCATGTTCTTCATTGGGGCTCCCCTTAAATGGGGAAGGTCTTTCCAATACCAGTTTGGTCATAAATGATCGGTGTACAGTTGTACACATAATAACTTCATCCAAAATGTGACAATACTCCTGTACGCATCAGTTGTTGATGACTCCTCCGGTGCAGACTCTAACTTCTTTTCTTGCTTGATCACAGTCTACAAAATTGTAGGCACTTGCTTTACATCCTGAGGCATTAAAATGTGTGCACCACACCACCACCTGGGATATTCTTGCCCTTTGCATTCTTCATGTAGCCACCTCCCTGGAAATGCAAGGAAGCCATGCTGGGTCTGAGGGCCAATCTGCCAGGGAAAGAGGTGAAGCACTGACTGTCCCGTAATACTTTTGCAGCCTCTTGAGATCCAGACAGCTGCCTGCTGCTCACAATCTACTCTCCTCAGCCACCGCCACTGTGCCTCCTGCAATGCCGCACTCCAGTTCCTGCCAAGTTTCTAGTTACAGTGGCTCAGAATTGTCTTGAGTATAGGGAGAGACTGCTCATCACCTACCTTGTCATGTCCACACTGTGCAGTGCAGCAAGGTGTGGACATGTTTAAGCTAACACTGATCAAAATAGCCCTGGAATAAAAGGCAATGTAGCCACAACAGTTTTGTGTTGGACATTAATTGACTGGCCCTGACAGGAAGCGGTGGCCCTGTCTTTATGCCTGTTTTGAAACAGAAATGGGCCTCTGCCTAGTATTGCACTGCATCAGCAGCAACCTGCTTAAAGCTTGACTTTAAGAAGCTTTGTGTTACTACACAAAAGGCACCATATAAAGCATCTGGTGCTACGCACCGTCTGAACTGACTTTCTACTTTTTACTGTCTGCTCTGCAGATGAGGAATTGTGGTATTTCTAGATGCTTTTTGTAGACACCTTACAGCAGATGTCAGTAGGCTTAACTAAAGACCCACACTCTGAAAAATGTTTTAGGGAGTTCTCATCTGAAAAATGCTTGAACACCTCTGATGTGACATGTATGTAAAATTTAATACGGAGGTATATTGGACATGGAGGCAGAGCTTTTTGGGATCTACTGGTTTTGTATTAACTGTACAGATCAGAAAACAGGAACGGACTCCTCAGAAAATCCAGTAGCAAGATGTGGACTCTGCTCAAAACCAGAGCTGCTCCATGCAATTCCCAAAATAGTATTTCCTCCTATATATTAGGGCATTGTCCAATCTTGCTAAATGATATGAGTGGCTCACTAATCATTAGATTTCTTTTTTTAATACTCCTGAACGGTCTTCACAGTCATGGGATCAGTTGGAGGGTGGGGGAAGAAAAGCTCCCACCACGTCACAGGTCCATGAGGTGAGGCTGAAAAAAAAGCTACGTTACCGAGCCTCACTGCAAAGCCGGGTACTGTGGCCCGGCAAAGACGGCATCTGGAAAAACATAGGACTGCAGCATGCCTGTGTGCAGCAGTTTTCTCTCGGAGAGGTGACCCTCGTCAGGCTTGCAATAAGGTTTTTAAAAGGCCACATCAAAATCCCTAACAGGATAATGAAGCACTGATGCTTCAACATCCTCGGATGTAGCCCTCAGGCCCTGACCCTGCGGCGGGCCTGCCCTTCCGCAGACCTCTCCCTTTCCAGCCCTATTTCTCGTCCTAAAATCCTCCCTCTCAACTCCCCCCGGCCGACAACCCTCCCGGCCCCACCGGCCCCGCGGCGATCCCGCCTCTCAGGTGCTCTGCCCACAAACTTATCGCGACTTCACGGGCTTGCCCAGGCCTTCTCCCCCCAGCCCTCCCGCAGGGCCGCGGCCCCGGCGGGAGAGAGAAGCCCGTGTGCCGCTGCCGGCCGCCGCCTCCTCCCGGGGCCCCCGCAACGCCTCGGGAGTGACCGAGAACCGGCGACAGGGTCCCACGGCCCAACCCGGCCCAGGCCCGGCCCCCTCCTGCGGCAGGTGCGGCCCTGCCGCGCCGGGTCGCCGCTGCGCACTGGGCGGGGCGGGGAAGCTCCTCCTGCTCAAGGCACCGGAGCCGCACAACCGGGACGCTGGGTCTGCGCCGCGGGAGCTTCTTCCCCGCTGCCGTCGGTAGCGGGACGGAAGGGCGGCGCCATCGCCGCCGTGCGCGGTCCCGGCACCTGCCGTGAGGTGAGCGAGCGGCCGGGCCTGAGGCGGTGCTTCGCCGCCGCCGTTACCTA
>JANZLQ010000013.1:15416688-15496538 GCA_026212715.1 Elanus axillaris
CCCCCTCGCCCCGCCGCCCCGGTGGGGGGGTGGGGGGTGTATGTGTGTCTTCGTTGCCAGGGAGACGGTTCAAACGGCAGCTCCGACCGTAGGGGTGTCCCTGGGTAACGGCCGGCGCCCGCCTCAGCGGTCCCGCCGGCCCTCGGCTCAGTGTAACTCTGGCGCGGGGGGGGCGGGGCGGTTAATGGAACGAGGACGAAGCGCAGCCCAGGGGGTGGCTTCGGGACGCGGTGGGTCCCGCTGCCTCCGGGGTTGTGTGGGGCTGTGGTCTACGTGCTCGGTTTGTGGCGGTTTCTTAAAACGCGACTCCGCTGCCTCCAAACGGGCGGTGAAATGCGTCTCGTTACTTAGTAGGAGCGGTTCTCTTCGTGTATCCGGACGTGAAGCTGCTTGGTTGAGTGGCAAAACACAAGCTTTTGGTCCTCTCCAGTGTTTAAATATGCGAGAGCTCCCGGCTAGAAAGGAGCTAGGCGCCTTGATTGCCGGAAGATTAAATCCGCAGCCCTAGGAATTCAGAAGGTACTGCTCCGGTGGTTAAATACCTAGCTCAGAGTGGAGAAAGATTTGGTTCTCAGCGCTAAATTTCCTATTTGGTCAATGTGGAGCAATTCTACCAAAAGTTCACAGGTTCCTGCGGTGCTGCAGGTTGCGGATGATTTGCTGCGGTGAGTCTCCCAGGGCATGGATGGAGGGTGAATTCAGCCTGCGGAGCGAAGCCGGCTTGTCTCTTCAGTCACTGGCAGAGGCTGACTGGCAGTCGGTAGACATAACTGTCACACACAAACACTGGGAAGCAGTATACTTGGCACCATACGCTACAACAAAATGTGAAGGAAAGAAATGGAGCTACAGTTTAAAACTTAGTGTGGTGAGATAAACTGCAGACGTTGATCTTGCCAAATAGTGTGAATGCACTTTTAAAAAAAGCTTGTTATAAATTTGCCTGGTTTTGTAGGGGTAGGAGGATATCTTACAAACGTTTTGGAAGCAAGTTGAGGTTAGTCATATTTGTATAAATGTTAGTGGTAGCATTCGTTCAGTCATGAAAAGATCAGGAGTAGACTCAGAGGCCACAGTCCTGTTAACTGTAGTGCATAGGGTAAAGAATTACTGTATCCTTGCCAATTCCTGTTGATTCTGGGATCTGCCTGCATGAGCAGTTGGCAGGGGTAAGGCCTCTGAGGGGTGCTCAACAATTGTTTAGAGTTTTTATCCAAAAACCAAATTTACTATTTAACTAGATCCTACAAAAATCCTGTGATGCACTGAACGAATAATCTAGTTACCACAGATGCTTAAAAATCTACCAATATATAGCTACTCATTCAGATCTCTTTGTTTTGTTCAAGTTTACAAATGATTACAGACAAATTTTTTTCTTAACTTTGAAAGTATTCCAGAAAAACTCCTTTAATCTTTTGTGTGCTTTTCAGATTGTGAATAATTTGACAGTATCTGTAAAGCACTTTGCAGTTATTATACATGAAGCATTAAGCCAGGTATGGGTACTCTGAGAAACTGTTACGGAGTAATAAGCTCTTGCTTTAGCAGGACACTAAAAATAATGCAGTCATACCAATTAACACCTCTTAAGCATAAGATCTTTTTTTAGGTGCTTACACTGTTTATAAAAATATAATTGTGTTTTCTTATGCATATGAACAACAATAGTCCCTGTTACTTCCTGTATAAGTATGCAGGGAGCAAATATGCATTTGGGCAGCAACTGAGTTGGCAGATGTGGGGAAAATAGTAGTTCTAATATTTAAAGGGGGGAAGAAGTCACCTCAGGGTTTCTTCAAAAATGATGCAGTTAGATTTGCAGATATATCCTGCATTCAATTCCAAGTGAGAGCAAGTGCTTTTAGGGAAGGGAATTTTAATATGGAAATTGCGGTGCTGTTTATTTAACAAATTATAGATCAGCATGTTATATGAACCACACGGAATATGAGATTAAGCTTTGTCTTTACTGTTAGAAAACCATGTGATATTATAAAAGTGAGGATGATTATACAGAAGCTAAATTTCTGGAGATATTTTTTTGAAAGCAAGCTTGGAAGTGACTGAACTTCAAATTGGCCCTGAACAGATAGTGTAGAATCTTGCCTCAGACAACAAACTCAAGATTCCCTGGGATCTTCTAGTTGAGAGGTTAATCTTATTTGAGTCTATCTCTTCTGTAAGAAGGACATGAACAGCTGTGTTGGAGATAGCAACTTGTTTTAAAAAGTCTGTATATTGCTAAACCTATAAGTGAATTTGGCTCAGGATTTGAATTTGAGCACACAGGGAAATTCAAGTAACATCAGGGAAGGTGGTTTTGGTTCGTTTTTTTTTGTTCTGTCCCGTGGCCCCCCCCCCCGATCATTCCCTTTGTATTAAGGGGAGCAATAAATTTGCAGTTTACAGTAAGGAGATGTATGGTTGAAGCATTGGTAGCAGACAGAAATTTAGGCTTGCATGGGGCTTTTCTTCAGCAGGTGCTTGCAAAGTAATGTGAGTGGGATTTGACCAGAGAAAAATGCAGTGTTCATTAAAAAAAGGCATTTTTTTGTTATCTCCATTTTTTATTCAGAATGTGTTGCTTCTGCCTAAAAAATCAGAAATTGATATCATGTAGCTTCTTGAAACTTGGTAATCAGCTTCTGTAACACAGCAAAAAGGAATGTATTCAATGTGAAATTCATGCCACTGCTGTGGTGGTTTTGATTGACTCTGCTGACTGGAATATGGTTGACTTAATGGCCAAGAAAGGCAGTAATTTAATGCCATGTGAGTATGGGGAAGTGATGATTATAAATTGGACTAGAAATGGGAATTCGATTAAGTGAAAAATCAAATTAATTTAAACACTCAGGTGAGAAGAGTTGACTTACCAGGAGAAACTAGCTAAATGTAAACATCATCCACTACAATTATGCTCACATACAATAACTGCATAGTTCTCTCATTTTAATTCTTTTTGGTGTAAAGAAATCATCCTTCATACTTGTCATCCATTTAGGTCTTTCAGATGGCACTTGCCAGTGTGTTCTGTGCTCTGAAGCTTCAGCTACTCCAGAACTGATTGTGGAGGGAGGGAAATCTTGTGTTTGAATTTTTGTATCTCACTTCTTTGGACATAGTTAGAGGACCAGTGCCAAAAGCTGAAATTTACAGAGGTTTTCCTAACATATAATTAAATTTTTAGAAACCTGATTTAAAATTTTTTATTTATTCCCCACAAATATTACTTGTTGTAATATAATCAACCACCACTTGTTGTGGTGGTATATCCCCCCAGTTTCTTGAATTATCTGGCAATTACACTTAGTAGTGAAAGACATAGGATCCTTGACATAGCAATTTCTAAGTTTTCACTTCTGTGTGTTCTGACTTAGATGACCTTTTGACCACTTATGAGGTAAAATGAAGTTTGATGCTGCTTCTCTCATTCTTTGTGCTTACCCATTTTCAAGAATATGTGCTTGTAGATGGAATGCTTTTATTTTACAGGCTTTTATGAATTTGATTTCAGAGGGATTTTTTTTTAAATTTTACTATCAAATTGCAATTACTGAAAATTAGTAAAGAGCAGATACTTTACATAGTGTTTTGTAAACAATTTTAAAATTTATGTATTTTTTTAAAATGTTGGTTTATGGGTGGGATTTACCTCTGATTGAATTTTGGGCTTTAAACAGTTAGAAACTTCAATTTGAGAAGAAATGTGCTTAGGAGAGAATTTTTTAGAGGCATTCCTGCTGAGTCTGTGAAGAAATTGCAGGGACCAGAGGCAACTCTGGGAGGTAGTTTCAAGAGAAGAAAATGAAGCAATGATGTTGGAGTTTGGCAATTTAAACTGGGAGACCAGGAGAGCTTTGAAACTCCTGGTTCTGGGTGTTCCCATGTGGACTAGCTGTCCTGATTCTGAACCGTCTCTGATCTTTATAGAAAGGGAAATGTCTAATGTAGGCCAGAAAGGCAGTGTGTTCTGGGCAGGTGCTAGTCTGTGTCCTAGGCCATAGTCTTTGAGATTTCCAGCTTGCATGGAGGAACTTTGCGCTATTGACTGCTGAGTAACCTGTACAAGAGTGGGATTGGAAAAATATTTTGTCAAGATTTTATCAGTTTTGTATTTTAGTTGCACTTTTAACTATGGGAAAACTTGGACATAGCTAGGATTTGATATTGAAGTCCCTTATCAGACTTTCTGTGGACCGGCAATGTTTGGCTTCCTTTCTTGAGAAGTTTTGCACACACAGGATAGTTGAATTGGAACACATTTTGTGCTTCATGCTGTCAGTGGACAGCTAAGTCACTGAAAGAGCAGATGCCCTGTGGGAACTGGGGTAGTACTGATGGGTCTTTATATACCTATGTACATTGTCAACTCTTCAAAATGTGTCTCTCCGTTGGCTTAAGAAATGAAAAGTGTCATTTTAAAAACATGACATTCCAGTAGTGAATGCCATCCAAATTCCATTCACAGTTCTGCCAGTTTGAAGCTATTGACTTTAATATCAGCAGTCTGTGATGAGAAAACAACAAAATGTGTGAAGAGTTCTGAGCAAAATAAATCGGAGGCTTCAGAACATCAGTAATACTTGAATGTATGATTTTTCTCTAAGTTAGGTGACTACTCTGAACAATTATGTAAATTGAGAATGTGTTCTGCCAAAATTTCTGTAGCAATATGCTACAGCAATTTAGAAGAACTTTAATTGTAGAGAATGAGCTTTATAAGGGGATAAATATTGTAAATATTTTGATTCATCAGTACTTAAAGGTTATGGTTGTTCTGAAGAGTGTCTTTTTCTGCAACCATCTGTCTATTTTTTCTGACAGGAATGATATGTATAGTGGTGGGTTTTGATGGTATAGAAGATGTGATGTTCCAACCTAACTTACTGTTGTTTTTCCTGAATGCTGTGATTACTTAGGATGTATCTTACAATGTGTATTTTTTCCCCCAGTAGTTTGCACTTTAAAATCTTCAATTTTCCTAACCCCTTGCGCCTCCAGAATAACCTTTCCTTCTACTCTTCAGTAAGAATATGCTTGAAAAAAATCCTCAGCGTAATTAGTTTGGATAACAAAGGGCTTTTGTTTTGAAGGTATTTATCTTAAAGTGAGTGAGGTCCATTTCTGGAGTGTTGATAAATCTTAATTCTGTCCTGTATGTTTTTGTGTGGGTTTTTTTGGTTTTTTTTTAAAGAAAATGAGTGGTTAAATGAAAACAACGCTGCTTAGATTAGTAACAAATTTTGAAGTGGACATGAGCAAGCTTATGGCCTTATTATGTCTGAAACATTTTCCATCAGGTTTCACTTCAGGTTAAATAAAGTAAAAAGACTACTGCCTTTTATAAGCTAAACTGGGACTCTACCTGGCTTATCAAGACAGAACAGATAAAAACCTGTGGTTGCAGAAATGTCATCAGGATATGTGGAATGTATTCTTTCCAGGTTTATTTTTGAAATTCTCTAAAACTGCTATTAACATTTTTTTCCAACAGCTACATTTATAAGAAGAGAGTGGCTTTGAATAATATTTTTCCCTGGTCTAATACAGATTTTGAAATGACTTCTTTAAAGCAATAATAGACCATCAAAAGGTTCTCATTTTAAGGGGATACATATTTTGTGTTTTGAAAGCCCCCTTCCAGTCAATGACCTTTATTTTAGTTGCATAAAACAAAGAAAGAACTGAGGTGATGTTTTCAGAACAGAACTAGGACTTTGACTTCAGCAAACTGTGGAGATCAAAATAGAGATCTCAAGAGCTAAAGGCTGAGCTGGAATGTGGAACTTCATTAGTGGGGATAACAGTACCTGTTTTGTGGGTTTGGTATATTCCTTAGGTGAACTTACTTTTTTTTTTTTTCCTTTTCTTTTTCTCCTTTAGTAGAAAACTCAGGTGAACAAATAGGAAGGGAACAGAACTCCTTTCTGGCAGGGTCTTAGTGCATCAGGACTGCAGAGTGCACTGGAGAGTATGCCATACCCCTGCTGCACTGAGCTTCTCATCCTCAGTGAGGTTACATTAAAATACACTCTGCATCTCTTGCCATCTGTGGTGACTTTTGCATACAAATGCAACTGCTGTATTTGCTTGTTGGGAAAGTGCATAGGAAATTGAATGATGCAATACAAATATGATGCAAATATGAATCTCATGCATTTACTTTTTATGGATGTGCTCTCTTCCAAACAGAGTCACAGAAGTGCAAAAACATAAGAGTTACTGAAACGTAAATAAGAGGACTGGATGTGCTTTGCTTGCTTACTTGGGGAGGATAACTATGAATGGAGGTGGAACAGAAGTAGGAATTCAGCTTTACAGAGAGCAAGTCAAACTCCAACATGTTTCTGCAGGCAGGGCTGGCCACCTAATAACTAGACCCTCAAGTATATACATAGTTTGAAGCATACCATTTGATATTTTTTTAATTGTTTAATGTTTGTTTTTTGCTTGCTTGTTTGCTTTATTTTATTAGGATTGCTCAGTTTAAGACCCTTTTTATCAGGTCCATGGTGTTAGGTGCTTTATGGAGTCAGATCCCATGCTTTAGATCTTTGGATGCAAATGACAGAAGATACTGAAGATGAGAACAAATCATGCACAAAACTAGTGTAGTTTATACTTCTTGGAGCTGTTCACATTTCCACAGGATTACAAACCTGGCATAGTACAACTCTAAACTACCTTAAAGGCGGGAAAGCTGCTAGACAGGCCATTTGAATTTGCTGTCTTTACTAATTAGAAGTGACTCTTGCACTGTGGATTTGCATTGAGTTTTAGTGGTGTTGCTGGATAAGCGAAGAGAATTAAGGCTCTGATAACCAAGTCTTGTAAATTGTAATTTGTGGCAGTTTAAGACATAAACACCTCCAGGTTTCCACCTCTTTTTGGTCATGTAGCAGAGCTGGTGGAGTAGAGCACGTACTTGCATCTCGGCTGCTTGTCATGTCACTTTGACTGGATGTCAGTTTGGGTTTGTACTGTAATGCCAATGGGATGGTGGCAACACAAGTGTTCCCCGTGCTCTGGGGCAATAATTTGTGGCATACCATGGGGCATACAGGGGAAAGGGAGTGGAGGTGTCTTCAGTGGCATAGATTGCCTCAGTGAGTTCCATGTTATGTTTCTACATTTTGTCCTGTCACTGGTCTGTGTACTGTGAATATTGAAAATGGTTGTTGGAAACCCAAGGAATGAATTCTCATAGGCTGCATGTTTAGTTTCTAATTTATTTATTCTTTGGCCCAGGTAGTGAGAGGGATTACTATGTGATTGCCAAGTAGTCCATCGCAAACCAGACCAAGCCCTGAATACTTAAAAGAAGGAGAAAAAAAGAAGTGGTAGTATAGCTATGGTGATCTAAAGATATGCAAGAGTTGAAGGGTGGTGTTTTGTTGTTTTATTTTTTATGAGCCTGTTGATAGTCTGTGGGAGGGAGGAAAAAAGGACAACTTCCAAACAAAGTGTTTCTTTTGCTTAGACCTGGAGGGCTCGGAAGTCTAAACAGTTGTTGTCTGTTTCTCTTCTAATTCTATTTCTGATCCTAATTAAAGATCAAAGATTAAAAATTATTTAAGATCATCTTTTTAGGTGTTTTTCTTGAAATGGAGGCTTTTTTCCAAATAAGGAAAAGTTCTGTCTCAGACTAAGGAGAGTGGGGAAGGGTTGAAGAAAATCTTGAGCTGTAAATTCAGAATCTTTTATTTGAAGGAAAAAAAAAAAAAGAAAAGCTAATCAATCTGTTCTCAGTTAAGATTATTTTCTATCTGTTTATCTGTTTGATACACATGTTTGAAAACTGTCAGAAGAAACAGCCTATCAGAATATTCAATCTAATGGATTTATGGTCCCTTGCTTATGCATCTTGTCTGGATTGATGGCTGACAACTGAGTTGAACTTGTGGATCAGTCTCTCCTTGCCTTTCTATCATGGTTTAACACAAGATTTTCTGCAGCAATACTGGCTTGAGGTACTCATGATGCCTCTGGCCTCCTGCTGCAGTTTATTGCTCTTGTGTTTTGGGGGCATCACTGTTTGTGGAGTTGTACTGTGGACTGGATGACCAGCAGGCCTCTTAAAGCTTTAAGGAAAAAAAAACAAACCCAAAATAAAACAAAACCTCCTAAAAATTAAAAAGCAACCCCACAGAAGTCTCTATACACTTCTTAAGCCAGGTCAGGCAAGAGAAGAAAGTGCAGAAGCCAGTGTTGCTGTTGAACTTGTACCCATTCTATCTTGAAGATGAGCAACCAGTTACTTTGCCCTGTAATGAATATATATGCAGGTTAGAGAAAAACATGTTGACTGTAAGTGCTTAGTTTTCTGTCATATACTAGGGGGTAAAAGGTGTTAAATTAGTGTTTTTATTTACCAGATTCTTGCACTGAATTGTAGTAAACAAATGTTTTTACTGCAGCTTGCCATAAATGAACCAAAGGGTGTTTGGAAATCCTGACCAGCTTTTGTGTAGGAGAGAGCAATCATAACAAACTGGTTCTGTGAGAAACTGAAAACAAATAAAAGATGAACTGTTATTCATGGTTTACAATAGCAGAAGAGATTGTGCATAAAAGCAGCAAGTTATTTTCAAATACTAAAAACCATTGTTTGCAAATCTGGGACAAATTTCAGTAACATTTCATGTTCTCCTGTTTTCGTCTTTAGAAGATTTCAGGAAGCCAAAAGGAACAGTATTAACCAACTCTGGCCTCAGAAAAGGGTGAAAATCTTCTCCAACTACTGCATTCAATACTTCTAGAAGTCTTTTGAATCTCCAGAAGGTATTTCCAAGATCATTTCCTACCTGTTTCTGAGTGTTACAATCTTGCAGTTGCTTAAATTTTGCTGTTAGCTAAAGCAAAGAATTGTTTCCCCTAACAAAACTTCCTACAAGGAAAGCTCTTCTTTTAGTACTTAAGTTAATGACATTATTACCTACTACACAAGGAAATTATTTTCCTTATTATTTTGTGTTCTTGGCATTTTTCAGCCTAACATTACTGTACAAAGTCATAGGTAGGTGATATTCAGATGAGCAGAGTATTTCCAGTTGTGCAGCTGAAGTATGGATGCATATATTTGAAGGTTTTTTTTTTTAAGTAGGAGTTGTTAAATGACACCAAATCCTAAAATTGATAGTCCATTTTTGCTTTATACTGATAGTTAGTTTTTTGTGACTGAGTAAGTCTGAGTATCTTAATAGCTGATAACTCACATTGACTTTTTTGCAACTTCTTTGTGGTTTTCATGCAACTACACCTGTGCCCCAAAGAAAGCCTCTAGCCTTAAAAGATAAGGGTACGCTCAGACTAGAAATGGAGTTGATGAAGTGATAATAAAAATCATGCCTAAAGCTGCACCTCTTTCTTAGTTATTCCCTACATGGGCAGAAACCTGTCTTAAGCAATCTTGGGGTCTTCACAGAGTATCTCTTGCTTATAGGGTTCCACTGGAACCAAGTAGGCTGGAAAGTTGTAACCGTAGATCAAATATTTTTGTGGCTGTGATGGTAAGAAAAAGAAATATAATGTTTTACAGAAGGGATGAAATCTTTCATATAAACTCATCATTAGGACAGACAAGTTGACTGTGCTGTATAGAGGTACCCACTTAGCTCTGAACAAAGTAGCAAAGCCTGCAGGAGCGGTATTGCTAGTAGTGTTTTGTGTGGGTTGCACATTGAGGAACTACTTGCATGTCTCTGCAAGCCTCTGCATTGGGCTGTGCTGAATGCAGGTGAGGTGGTGTTCCTTTAGGAATTGCAGATTGGTAACTTTCAGTCAGAAATTTTCAGATTCAGAAATTTTATTCTCTGTCTCTGAGGAATGGACTCCAAAGACCACACTTATGTAATGGTAAACTGGGGAAATACTCAAGTACCAGCAGTATTGCTGCATTGAATTTAGAGTAATGTCTGAGAAGGTTTGTATTGCCAGTAGCACTTACTGAAGGAATGCTATAAATAAGATCAAATAGCTTTTAGTTCTAGTTAAGTCTGTAGTTTGTTCTCTTTCTTTTCTGGAAATGGGTGGGAAAAGCCTTTGTTTGGTTATCTCAGAATCAGTATAAATGCAGAAGTAAAAGTCTTCATTTGTTTTTTGGATGCAACCAAGAGTTGCATGAGAGCATGCTGCAAAGCTAGTCATAGTGGTGATGCAACAGCTTCAGTCTGGTCACTGACTGGCAATGCTGTCAGATCTAAGTGTTCAAGTGCTGCAAGGTAGAGAGATATCTTTCAAACCTATCATTTATTTATTATTTATTAGAGAACAAGTGTCTCCTGATTAGGCAGGGGTGACTGCAGTGTTGCCAGGTAAATGAATGAACCTGGCCAAAGCTAGAAGTCAACACTTTGTTTGGTTATAGTGACTCAGGTCATCTGGATGCAGTCCTGCACTTCTTGGCTGCATTCAGTATACTGTCCAAAGAAAGAAATAAAGCAGTGAGTCTGTGCTTAGTGCTGGATCATGTACAATACAACTACTCAGTTCATTGGCAAGGTGAGGAGCAGTCTGTCCCCTGCAAATCCTCTGATTCAAATCCAGGTTTTTGTGTGTGCCATTTGGTAAAGAGAGAAATCAAATGCCATTTAATTATCCTCTTAGTCCTTGGATCTATCTGCAGTATCCTTAGGCTTAGTCACTGGAGGGCATGGGTGGGCACTTCAGGCCATCTTTGTGCCAGTCAGCACCTTTTGGGCCAGGGCGTCTCTGTTCCCAGTTCAGGACATTGATGAATAGCTTCTGTTTGTTATATTATTCAATGGTTTTTAATTTTAGCATTGCCAGCCTCAAGCATTCAAATACTGAAAGTCAGTTCCCAGACATCAGTAATTAAATTCAGACACTTTCTGTTAGAATTTGTAAGTCTGGTATTAGATTATGTTTTCAAGATTCTCTTGGTAATCTTCAGACCTATAAACTTTATTCTTTGTTTGAAATGAAAGCTTCAGGTGCAGTTTGATTCCAGAGATATATTTGGTGACAGGGAGGGAAACTACCATGACTGCTTTATTTTGGCTTTTCCTTACCTTAAAATGTGTTTATTTTCTGATCAGTGCTTACCTTTGATTGCAACAAACTTTTCTCTAGTGGTAGATTCCAGGTTACAATTTTCCTTCCTAAATCAGTCTGTGTCAAATACTGATTTAGAAGGTTGGTAGCTTTTAGTGGTGATGCTGTCCCATTGATTCTTCTAGACATGTACTAGCACTGATATATTTACATTTAATTATTTGGTGTGGACCAAATGTAGAGGCAGCATAGGTAGCTTCCATGTGGGTTAGATGCTGGGAATCTAAACTAATGAAAAAGTGATTGGAGGAAAAGAAAATTTTAGTGTTGTGATACAGTGTAGAAGTCAGAACAATATAGTAAAATACAGTAATTCAGACTCTTCCCAAGCAAGTTAACTGTATTAAAGCTTATGAAGTGTCTAGCATAAAATAGTATTGTTTTGTTTAGCATATGCAGTTTAATTTGGTCATCATTCCTTTATGAAGTGGATTGTCCCTTTTATGTCAGCAGACATTGCTTTTGCTTGTTTAAAAGTCCATAGCAGCTGGAATCAAATGCCTCACACTCAAAGAAGAATGAGTATTAAGAAGATAATCTCTGATCATGCTGATACCAGCAATTCTTAATGTGTTTTAAATAATTAAAAATGCTTATGTGAGATCGTGTAGATAAAGTGCACAGTTAAGGCAATTAACAGCATAAGATCTAGTCAAATGGGTTGTTTGATGTAAATCATTTTCCACTACCAAAAAAACCCTAAACCAGCCAACATCTAAATGAAAAAAACCCCTGTGTAATGCAAGTCTGCTAATTCTATGCTCTATACTGCTAAAAAGACTGTGGGTCTTTCAAATTTAGTCAGAGCTTTGACTTCTCCAAAGATTTCAATAATATTTTTAGGGGTAAAGGAACTGTTTTGTCCTCAAATGTGTCCATGGAGAAAAAAATCAGGGAAAGAAATCTCTTCAGGCTGTTCCTTTAGAGTTTTGGAGGTACCATATCCAGGAAAATCTTCACAGTTTTCTGGGATATGATAATAACAGTAATAGGCCACTGTTGTCCTGTTTGTAATTCATGTTTTCCTTGTTTTTTTTAATTCCTTCTCTGCCTGGCAGTATGGTTTTGATAGGGGTGTCCATTATGGCCTCCAGGAATCCCGTCTTGAAGCATACCCACAGGAAGATGCAACTGCTGGCTTAGTTAGCTTTTCGTTCAACACTATTGATTTCATGCCGAGTGGCATCTTCTCCAGGGACTGCACCTACCCCTGCTTTGCCCAGCTGTGGCTTGCTTGTTGCCTGTCTGCCATTTCCAATTCTTCCTATCCAAACCCAATGGCCTGTTCCATGCTGAAATCCTAGGTATCGGGGAGAAGTTTAGTATGTCACCTCCCACTGTGTAGGGAGCTCCATTCTTTTTATTGCAAGATTATTAAAATATGAGTAGTTGATTGTTTAAAGATTTAAGTTCTTTCCTCAGCAGTGGGAATGCTTTACACTTATGTACCCTTGGAGAACTGCTTGCCAATAGCTAGGCATTTCATAATTTTCCTAGCTGCATCTGTAGGAATGATCTAGCATTAATATTTCACTATTTTTTTTCAAATATGCTGCAGCATTTCTACTAGCAAGCTATGAAACATTGCAATAAGAAGATTCACAGAAATGTAGGCTGTTAAACTGTGAATTTAGTCTAATTCTTATTGAAGACATTGACCAAATTAATTTATTAATTTGAAAATAGCAAGGTTTGACCTGAAATAAATAGTAGGATATGTGTGTTTTGCAGAATTTAATGGATACATAGATTTTTTTTTAACGTGGGATGCTTAATATTTGCTGTGGCTTTCCCAGTCATCATACTTAGCAGAATTCTCTTTTGAGAGGGCTTCTTAGTGTGGCTTAATTCTGAAATACTCTCTTTTGTTCCCTTTACTTTTGACATGTGGAAGCATTGTATTTAAAAGCAAAAATTTCTGTGATTGTTGGGCATTTATGCAAGGTGCTTTTATTGGTTTGGAGTTCTGAGTGATGAATATATCCGTCAGAAAACTTCCTGAAAATACCCTTACCAAAACTTAAGTTACATAAAATAAATTCTTTTGTATTTTGTCAGGAGTCATTCAGGGCTCAACTTACTCACTGAAACTAGGATGTCTAGTGCCATTTGACAGCCTGATCCAGAAGAGACTGGATGTCCTATGTGTCCTATGTTGTATCTCATATCTCCTCAGGGAGATGTCTTGGTTACTATAGGAGGTATGAAATGACAGTAAACTTATGTATATTTTCAACTAAATTTAAGTCTTAACTGACATTAATTGGAAAAAATAAAAATCAGTGTATGCATGTATTGCTTACAAACTATTATTTTTGTTTATCAAGCAAAATAATGATCAAACTTCATATAAACTGCACCAGAATTGCTACTGAATTTTCCTATCCTTAAAAAAAACCCAGTACTTAGGACAAAATACGTATGTTACTGTTACAGTAGATTTGCTTTGGAATGGTATTAATTCTAGCCTGGAGTTCAAAGGATTCTTTAGGCTGTTCCAATAAATGAAAAGACTGCAACTCATAAATATGCTGCACCAGGACACTTGGAGAGGTGTAGAGGCATGTACATTTGCTATGGTTTTGATAGAATTTCCCCTTTTTGTCCCCTTCTGTTTCCTTTTAAGAGATAAAATCTCTTCAGTAGGATTGGAATGTGGAATAAATACGACATACTTGCATGTGTATGGTATATTCATAGTCTTCTCAGCTGTACCTTAGAAAATCATGTAAAGCACAGAATCATCCAGGTTGGAAAGGACCTCTCAAAATCATTTAGTCAATCCCCCCTATTCAAGCAGGGTCTGCTAGAGCAGGTTGTCTAGGACTCTGTCCAGAGGTGTTTCGAATATCTCCCAAGAATGGAAGCTCCACAACCTTTCTGGGCAATCTGTTTGTGTGTTTAACCATTCTCATAGTAAAAAGTATTTTCTTGTGTTCAGATGGAATTTCATGTTTGTTAATTATGCCCACTAATTTATAGAAGAAGCAATGTTTTAACTTGAGTTATGAGTAGTTATTTGTAGCATTTAGTGATTTTTAAAAAGGTAATTATTGCCTTTATAATTTTTGTAAATTTGTATGTTATTTTAGAAATGAGTGCTCCTAGAGCCTTTTAAATTATATAATTTTTTTTATATTGTCATCTATACAGATGTTGTCTTGGCAAAAGCTGAGCTCCAGTTGTGTACAAGGAATTATGCTTGGCACTGTTTAGCTTTCTCAAATGTAGTGGGCTTCTAGTGATTGGCATGCAATTCACAAACTTAAGTTAGACATTTAAAACTGTGAACAAATCATCTTATGTTTGGTTCTAGGAGCGGTATTCACAAACCCTAGAGAGTTGCTGAGCTTCCCAGTTTAATGTCTGGGTAGCAATAGATGCATAAGAACAAAGATACTTAACAAGCCGCAAGTTGTTTACATGTATATGGAGGGAAGAACAGGATGTCAATTTAGCTGAGAAAAAAATCAAAGGTATACAACTTAAAAATTCCTCACTCTCTTCTGGAAGTAAACACTTAACTGTAGCCTTACAGTCTTTCATAGGTGTCTACATTCACAGTGCCCTTATGAATTTAAGCAGAAAGTTGTTTCACTTCTTCACTTCACAAGCGTTCTATTTCTTCTTTCTTTTGAAATTTAGCTTCTCCTGGATTTGGGGGGATTTTTTGGTGGTTTTTATTTGTTTGTTCATTTTTTAAACGATCCAAGAACTGTTAGTGCAGCACTTGCCTAATAATGGATCTGAATTCAGTTGTCCTTGCTGTGACGGGCATTCAAAACTGTTCCTTTCACCTCTTATGAAGAATAAAAGTACTGTCAGACTAGAGGCAGAGCTAGGTATGCATGGGATTATTCTCTACTCCCTGCTGCTGTTGTAGTTTATTGTCCCATTGAGAATGCGCACTTTAGGTCAGATGGAGAGTGAGTAAGAATAGGAATCCATAATTCAATGATGAAGATGGTGTTTTGGGGATAGGGAGACTTGCTTCTGTCCTGGGAGCTGTGACCAGAATGTTGAATTGGCATTGTGAAAACAGGGCTGTAATACAAGTTTCAGGTACAGGCTGGTGCACAAGTACTAAGGAAATGGGAGATTTGAGTGTACTTTTTCTTGTTTGGTCAGCTTAAAAGGAGAGCTGATAGAAAATATAGCAGTTCAGGGTTCTCCTGTCAGAGTACCTCTGTACTCATTGAGAACTCCTACATGTTTCCATTACTGAGATGAGGTTATTTGTGAGAAATGACAGCAGATGATGCAGTTTCTGGTCTGTCTTTTGACTGCCAAATATGTCAACAGCTAATGCTAGTCAGATCTGACTTGTGAATTTATACAAGTTTTAAAAAAAAAAATCCATTGAACCATCCAGTCTGTCTTGAAATCTGCATGTACTCAAAGGATTTCAAGTATTAAGTCTCAGATTGCCTCTGAAATAAAGCGCATTGAAATCTCATGTTTGTAAACAAGAACTCAAATGTCTCTCTAGTAACCTAATTGATAGAGCTTAATTAGAATGATCTTTTACTTTAGTACAAGGTATTTAAGTGAGTTTCTGAAGTCATGTTGTCAAAGACATGACTCACTATAAAATGTATCATATGCATCCTCAAAATGAGTCTTTTTAGACTATATTTCCTGTCACATCCCTCCCTACCAGGTATGTCCTTTCTGCTCTGAGAGGAATTTTTATTTGCTGGGTTGACACTGGGTATTAACAACAGTGGTCAGTTTCAGAACATTTTCTAGGTAGCTGGTTTGGAACACAGGATAAAATTTCTGTTAGAAATGGAGTCTAATGTTGAGCAGAGGATGAGAGAAAAGAAGAAATCTCCTGTTTCAATAAAATATGCTAGTATGAAGACTAGATATCTTGTGCAAAGCCTAATTAAAAGCTCTGCATGAATCCCTGGAGGAAGAGAATCCACAAACTCTACCATCAACATGGAGAAGCATTCAGTTTTCCTACATTAAGAGGTCGGGTGTCCTTGTGTTCCCAGCAGATCTGTGAACCACAGCTTCCCCTGGCAGGGGGTGGGAACTGTACCATTCTCAACCATCTTAACGCTTCAGAAGCTCACACTATAGCAAGCTGTACTCACAGGGAGAAGGGCACAGTTAGTTCCCCTAGTAAATCTGTCCCTTCATACCCTTCCTGAATTGAGAGCAATTTTCCTTCTGTTGATACAGTAAGGGTTTTCTGTCTTGGTTAAATTGGTTTTGCTTTCTTTGTCCAATTACAACTTTGTACAGCCCTGTGTATAGAGCAAAACTACAGATTTTTGGCTGTGGGGTGCAAAAATTCTGCTGACTTCTTCTACACTACTTTCCCCATCCCAGATCAGGCTTACCAGTGTTCTTTTCTAGCTTAGCTACTGAAGTTTGTAGAGGTAGCTGTGACTGTGTAAACATCTACAGGCAATGAATGTAAGAAATAGTGGTCTGCAGTAACAAAATAGTGTACATGATGGAAATTCTATTTTTTTTCTAAACAACAGATGCTTTTTTGGTCTGCAGAAGGCAGCGTAAAGCAGGGTGAAGTGCTGGAAGAAACTATCTGTCATGGGGATAGCAAGTGAGGGATTGTAGCTAGGGAAACCAGTGTCCTTCCAGAATGACATAGGCTTAATGCTTTGTTAATCTGTCACCATGGTGGTTACAGTGCTTCTGAATGAAACTTTTTTGATGGTTTAATGAAAGCTTGGAATAAAAAGAATACAGTACAGGTATGCTGAGGGTCCTGAAGAAGGGGGGGTGAGAGAAGTTACTGCTGCAGATATGCTGGTGTAAGGTCTAAAGTTTAGATTTTACATGCCCCAGATCACAATTTTGTGAGACAGTAACTGCTATGCAGCAAGCAGTGTTGAAAATGACTTTATATATACCTCTTCAGTCTGTCTTCCCTCTGATTAGACCTTGCAGGTTTCTGCTTAAAGACAAGCATAGAATTGCAACATACAGGAGCATCTTTACAATCTGGAATTGTTTTAATCACTCTGAGTTCGTTGTAAGGAAAAGGTCTAGATTAGATGGGTCTACTTCAGAGCTTTAGCTAACTTCAGGTCCTGTCACTTCTACTTAGACTAGTCAGTCAGAAGTGAATAGTATGAAAAGCTACACATGAAAATTCCTTTTATACTTAAAGCAGCTTGCAGCTCAACAGTAATACAGGCACCACTGTAATACAAGAGCTTATGCTGGAATGGCGTTAACCAGGCTTATAGAAGTTCTGAGATCATTTAAGTGTGGAAAAAGGGCCCTAGGGGAGTGTGTATGTCTTTCTAATATTGTTACCGCTCATTGACTTTATTTTTAACACAAATTTAAGTCATATAAGAAGACTATCACTTTGCTGTTTTGTGTTTGTTGTTTTTTTTTTTTTAAATCAAACATTCATGTGTTAGGAAGTGTTGGAATTAGAAATACTTATGCTTTTCTTGTAGTAAGATGTTCATAGGCAACTTCAATTTGGGCATTGGAGCACTTAGCTTTTTTGCTGTTTCCAGCATTCTTAGCTTCATGGGCATGTGACCTTTTAAAAGGTAAACTAAAGAAAAAAAAATCTGGAGGAGCTCTATTGACTGCTTAGAAAAGCAGCATAACTGGAACCATTAGCACTGAGCTCTGCTGCCCAAGTAAACTGTCAGGTATTATTCATTATAATCCAGCACAGTCAGTAGAAAATGAAGGCAAGTGTTCTGCAGGTATTTCTCCACACAAAAGATGTGAAACTTGGTGATCTTGATTTCTTTTCTAAAATCTAGATGGAACAGGCTTCAACAAACATTGATTCTTCTGGTCATTTTCTCCCAAACCTGTATTTAGACAAGGATCTTCCCTGCCCTTGGCTTTGTCTTCTCTGTGCCTTCCCAGTCTTCACTCTGAGCATTCAGCCTTCTTGCCCAGCAATTAGAATTATTCCTAGCTGGCTTCTGGCTTCTCTTCCTGTGATCGTGCTGTAGAAAAAAAAAATCTATCCTTTATCCTCTATTTTGCCTAGATACGCATCTGATTTTAGTATTGTGCACTATTCCACTGTTTCCCCTCACCCTTTGCAAAAGAGGAAAACCAAGAAACAACTGCAGCTGTCTCACCTGGTCTTCATCACCAGCTTGCTCCTTACTGTCTTTTGTTTCCTCTTCCATCTTCTTTCCCACTCTTCATCTTCTTCTTGGCATCATCAGCATCTGTTCCATCATCAAGATGAATGACTCCCTGCCCAATTTGATTAAAGCTGCCAGAAATCTTTTGATGCCCTCTTCTCTTCACAGAAAGGTGTTTGCAAATATCTTTGTTTTCTTACATTGAAGAGTAGAGGAATAGTTGGTAAGCCAGTTTTATCACAATAGGCTAGAGGGCAACTTCTGTTTCTTCAGAGCAGAATTCTGTACTTTAGTATTTGATTTAAATGGCAGATTATTTTTTCTGTCAAAAAAGAAAGAGTCGAGAACTCAGAATCTCTGTAATAAAGGAAGGTTCTAAATGCCCTGTTCTGTCCTTGACTTGACTGGAAATTTTAACTTTGTACAAAGCATGTTTTAAACCAGTGTATATGGTAACAAAGGAACTCCAACTACATATTTTGAATTTTTATTGGTTTTTTTATATTCGTAACTGGTCCACATCTCTTCTACCTCTTCCCTGCCATTTCCATATAATTATGAAAGACAAAACGTAATAGAGGAAAACACATTTTTAAAACTGCCTACGATGGTTCGAAGATGGTTCCTATGTTAGGAGTTTGCTAGAACTTTGAATGTTCTTGGACAACACTTGAGTTTGCTGCAGGGATTCAGAAGCCTCATTTGTGCTAGTAACATTGCATGGCCCATTCCAGTGCAGAGCTTGAAACACAAACATTCTTATCTGTAGACCATTACAACCATCTCTGGCAAGGTCTTGACTTGAGCCATCTAGTGCTCTTCCAAAACATTTCCAGGCATGGCTTGGGAGTTGGTGACTTTTTCCAATTAGTTTTTTGGATGTGGCCACATTATTTTGGAGGCCACATGTGACCAAATGTGGGCTAGTTGGCTGTATAGGCAATGGAACCAGCACTGGCACTGTTAAACTGGGTGAAATTATCTACACTTGCAATGAGGAAGTATATAGGGTTTCCTTTGGCCTGTTAATGTATATGAAAAAATTCATGCTAATTTAATGATACGAGGTAAAATTGATAATGATTTTAGTGATCAGTTACTGTATGACTTGAATAAATTGTCAAAAGAGAAGCATGGAGGTCAGTAACCTGTTGCAATGCTCTGATGTTTGGAGAACTGCCAGCTTGTTGTACTGTTGTTATGTACAGGCTTTTTTTTTATTTCTTTTTTTTTTTCTTTTCTTTTCTTTTTCTGATTCTTGGTGTTGAAAGCACCCACTGAATGCACAGCAAGTATTTTGTGCTATTATAATTATGCTGTGATGAGTAAAAAGACTCCGTGAAAGAGTCTGGTCACAATCCTGGAGGTATAGATTATCTTGAAGTATAGTTCTGCCACCCTGTGGTTACTGAAGGCCATTCTTAGAAGGTGCAAGTTAGCTACCGGTACTCACAGCGTTTTTCTTTTAAACTTAATGAAAGCTATTTTGTGGAGAAAGCTGAAGGGCTATTGTAGGTCCCATAGAAATGTATAAGCTCTCTATGCTTTCATTGAAAGATATAAATAAGCATTCACTGGAAAAGCCATTAGTTAATAAATCTCATGATGGTGTAGTATGTAGATGCATAACTGACCACCTGGTCATCTCAGTTACGCAAGGCTGTCCACTATCCAGCAATCACTTATGCTTTTCTTAGTATTTTTATGTGGTTTTAAGCAGAAAAATGTGATTACTTATGTTTCAGTCATAGGTATAAAATGTGTAAGTTCATGTAGACTAATTGCCAAGATTGTAGACTATCTACAGTACTGTATACTCCTGTCTGGTGTAAATACTCCATATGCAGATTGAAGTGGTTTCAAAAACATACCCATGTATTTTTGACTCTTACTACTCTAGAAAAGAATTATTGTTGTGATCAATAAAAACACCTTGATGGCTGTGACAGTTAAAAATCCAAAGCTTATCTGAGTGAGGCCTTGATGAAGTTGACAGCATTTCAAAGCATACCTTGCTCTTGTGTGTCCATTTCAGTGTTTGTTTCTAGAGATATAAGGAGAAATAATTATGATCTCTCTAGTTAAATTTCCACTGCTCTCCACTATAAAGCATTCTGGCCTCATTTAGAGAAGCCTTCCACTTTTTTGCAACAAACATGGCAAATTTCCCAGAAGAAAAATGCTTAGGTTTAAAGAACAGGGGTTGGTTTTGTTACTGGTTTTTATCCAAAGAAAATGCAAAAGAAATTCCAAATGAAAGTTCAGTTGCTAACTACTTAAGTCACCCTGTCTTGTCTCTTCTTTTCTTGAGCACTACAGGAAAAATCCTGAAGGCATACTTTGGCAAAGTAACTGAAGATTTAGGTTCATGCCAGCAGCTGTATGCCTTAAAACTAAAATGCCAGAGAGCTTTCACCTTGTCCCTTTATAATGACTGTGGACTCAATGTATGGTTTAGATACTTCACTCAGACAGTGCTTTGCATATTTATTGCCCAGGTTTCAGAAAGATGAGAAAATAAGTACATAGAATTGTAGAATAGTTTGCGTTGGAAGAGACCTTTAAAGTCCATCTAGTCCAATCCTCTGCAATTAGCAGGGACATCTTCAACTAGATCAGGATCAAGTTGTAATATTGTTCTCCAAGCCATTCCCTAACAATCACACATGGGTCAGCTGTAAGGAATGGCCTTCTCCTTTTGCCAGGTGAGTAATTATTATTGTAGCTTAAATGATAGCAACAGTGAGTGGCTCTGAAAAGCTAAGCTGATATTCCACAATGGTATGTTGTTATAGTTGTATAAAACTGATCTTTTTCAAATGAAAAATGTTAAACAGTATACACATAGTCTGGAAACAAAAGTGTTCTTGAAAGTCATCAAACTCCAAATGCATGGTTTTCAGTAAAACTGCAGACTTTTTCCTTTCATGGGCAGAATGTTACTGCATTGCATGATGGCTGCACATGATTTTACCAGTAGAATGCAACAACCTCTTGCTTAAGTGGTAGTGTAGGTAAAATATGATTTAAGTTACACAGATGACCATAAACTTGGTGCTTTTTTTATCTGAATGCCTCTTCAGAAAAAAATCTGCATACTGATATATTCAGATACATAGAAGGTATAAAGGCACAAAGAGGATATGAAGACATAAAGATGTGGTTCTGTTCATACATCCTGTGTTTTCATTTTATATATCTGTGGTTTAAGATCTTAATGATTTATCAAGTCAGATGGCAATTTGGTAGTGATAGAAAATAAACTTCATGATTCTAACTGACTAGAGCTGATGGTCTGAAGATAGCAATGACCTTTCCAGTCTCACGAGAAAATAGTTTGCAACTAATCAGCAGAGTGTAACAGTTTGAATTTTTTCTTACTGTGTTTTTACTTTATTATTGATTTTGCTGAATGTTTTCTTTCATTGTTTTGACCGAATCCTGGTTTTCCAAACAAATGCAGGTTTTCAATTTTTCACTCCCTTGGTATTGTAGTTTTCATTAATTCTAAGATTTTTTTTGTTTGGTTGGTTGTTGTTTTTTTTTTTTTTTTCTATTAATGCTTTCTCTTGAAAGTCACTGTATTGAGGCATTAAAGTAGATGAGAAACTTGTAGTTGATCTGAGTTATGGTTTCACTGACAACATTGGGCAGTGGCAGAATTTTCCTCACAGTTTTGGCGTTCTTGAACATTTTTGTATGGAATGAGAAGAATCTTCCAGTTCTCAGAGATCTTAATGAAAAAGTGAAAAAGTAGTGTCTCCCAGGAAAGTGGGAGAAGTGTGTTAATATACTCAGAAGAGCAAGTTTGCAAACAAGTTTTTTTTAAGCTCCTTCCAAGTGTTTGCCTTTTAACAAATTAATTTGGTAGAGCTCTGATAAAAAGTAGAAGGTAATGCTGTCCTTTATTTTCTGTGAGTAGTAAGCTCATATAGTCTTGTTTCTGAAGAGACTCTTACTCTGAGAGGTGAAGTACAGCTTGAAAGGATGATTTATTCTGACTTACTAAAACTGAAGTACTTCAGAGACAAAACCAGCAGCTCGTACGCATAAGGGTTTAAACTAGGACAGAAAATTGCCATGGGTAAATCTTAATGGTCTCACCTTATGTCTGTGACAGCCTCCTTCAGGATGTGCTATGAAGTCATTCTGGAAGGAAGTTGGATTTATTGTACTTCTGATAGTTTTTAAATGTTGCATCTTCTTTTTAAATAAAGACCAAATTTAAACCAGATATTTGAAGTTGTCAAAGGGAGAACAACATTTCACGGACTCCAAACGCTTTATCTTCATGATCTATCTAGTTGGTTCAAAAGTTTGCTTTTCTACAGGAAAGAGTAATGTGATGCTTATGATCCATCCCTTTGTTTAATTTTTGCACCTGGTATATGTTATTATGTCTTTAAGTTAAAGTGAAGTAGTGTGGGTTTAAGTGAAACTGGTTTTCAATACTTAAAATACACATTTTTAAAAGGGGTGACTTGAGGGAAGGAAGATAACTAATTGAAGATAACTACTTGAAAATGTAAAATCTCTTTTGAATTCTTTATATATTGAGTATTTCTACTCTTGGTAACAAATATGTGTATATGTGAATCTTCATAAGGTTTCTATCTAGTCTAGTTTGGCACACTGCAGATTTAATGACAGTGATGTTGGTTCACCATTTTCCAACATAACTTAAGAGTCAGAATTAAGAATATTAATAAATAAATGAAAAATTGCTAACTGGAAAGATGCCTTAACTGTACTCATAGAAACAACAAAAAAATCCCATTTAGTGGGAAGTTCTACAAATCAAAAGATTTTAATGGTTACTGAAAAATGAGGCAATCTCAGTGTAGGAAGGTAACTTTCAGTTACATGTGTGAAATAAGATTAAATTTTTTACTTAAATCCTCTGGGTTTGGCTAGCTGGTTTGAATGAGTGTTAAAATTGATTATTTAAAATAGATATTTTGTTAGGCAGTATTGTTTTAGTTAATGTGGAAATAGGTAAATGAGTGGCTTTCCCAGTTCAAAGTAAAAAAGTAAAGGAAGAGCAATTGGAGGACTTTTCACACACTAGACGAGTTTATAGGCAGAGTAATGCTTAACTAATACAGTGCTATTCTGTGAAGTTAGTGGTAAACAGAAGATCAGCAACCTTATTTGTGATTCACTGGGTCAAAGCCTTCTTAAATGGTACTAGTGTGAAGGACTCCACAGTTCACAAACTTTCTCACCGCATCCTTTGTTAGGAGATGAATAACCTAGATCTTCCCAGAAAGGCAAGCCAGCCTTTCTCTCCCTCTGTGAGTGGGTCTGAAGCAGCAGAAGCTGTTGTGGGGAGTGAAACAGTAGCTGTGTTCTTCCACTTGAAGACATCCCCAAGGGTTCTTGGCAGCCTGCTCTCTTACCTCACTCCAAATGCGGATCATCAGAAGAGCAGGGATGTTGCATCTGGTTGCAGTGAAGATTTATATATGATAGCTGTGTGGATCTCAGTGAGACGTTTGAAAGATACTTGGCTCCGATTTTGTGTTGCAGCCTTTCAGTTATACTCTTAGGCTGTGGGGAGAGGCATCAGTTGCTGTGTAATTTTCTGACCTGTCTTTTAAAGGAGTTCTGGTACTGGCTGTAAGGATCTCTTCAGTCTACAAAAGCATATTTCAGTATCTCTTGAATATTGTATTAATCTGGACTCTGTGAGGTGGTAGCTGCCTGTGTTTCACTTTGCAGAAATTTGGCAAGACTGACAAATTATAATTTGAGAAAAATCAAAGGGCAGTCTTGCTTCTCCTACAGCAGCACAATGTGTTACCTAGAACTGTGGAGGGACCTGAGAGGGCAGCAGATAGATGGAAGGAGCAGCCTGGCCAAGGTGGAAAAGGATCCTGCTCTGTAAAGTGGTAAAGCCAATGACCAATGATTAAGTAATCTGTACAGCTCTACCGAAATGGAGTTTTCTGACTTCTAGGTAGGCAACTTACTTTCCCGTAAACTTAGGCTGGAGCTCGGGATGAGAGAAGAATGAGCATCTTGTGGGGAGGGGGATAATTTAGTAACAGCTGCCTAAGATGTCATTGCCTTAGTAAAGAAGAGAGAAGTCCTTTCTTGTGAAACAATATTTTATTTTTGTAATAACACATTTAAAATCAGGATTTTCAAATCACTTCATTTCTGACTTACTAACAAAAATAACGCTTATGTCATCTTGGTCCATACATGACTTCACATTGACGTTGATTGTAACTCAGTTCTTATTTATATAAAGCTAACGTAAAAATTATTGATGAAACTTGCAAAGTGATATTTATCTTATATAAGCTTGAATTATTCAAAAAAAGCTGCATGCTTTCAGGCATCATTAATAGACTGTAGTTTCCACTATGAATATCTATTTTTACTAGTTTGCAAGACAAAGTAAACATGATTAGAGGGGGAAAAAATGCTCTTTGGGGTGTCGTGGTTTAACGCCAGCGAGCAACTAAACACCACGCAACTACTTGCCCCTTCCCCCCTGCAGCAGGATGAGGGAGAAAATCAGGAAAAGAAGTAAAACTCATGGGTTGAGATAAGAACAGTTTAATAGAACAGAAAAGAAGAGACTAAAAATGATAATAATAACACTAAAAAAATGACAACAGTAATAGTAAAAGGGTTGGAATGTACAAATGGTGCACAGTGCAATTGCTCACCACCCGCTGATCGACACCCAGTTAGTCCCCGAGCGACTATCCCCACCTCCACCCCACCCAGTTATTTCCTGGATGTGATGTCCCACGGTCTGGAATACCCTGTTGGCCAGTTTGGGTCAGCTGCCCTGGCTGTGTTCCCTCCCAGCTTCTTGTGCCGTTCCAGCCTTCTCGCTGGCTGGGCATGAGAAGATGAAAAATCCTTGGCTTAGTATAAACATCACCCAGCAGCCACTGAAAACATCAGAGTGTTGTCAACATTCTTCTCATACTGAACTCAAAACACAGCACTGTACCAGCTCCTAGGAAGACACTTAACTCTATCCCAGCTGAAACCAGGACATAGGCACAGAATCTAAAACACAGAGCCTGTTTATGCACAGAATTAGTTCTATGATGACCTGGACTATGGCTTAAGTCCCTCTGTAAAATTGGTTTATATGAGTTGGAATACTTGGGGGGGGGGATAGTGAATTTTGTGGCATTCAAGTTATTTTCAGTGGTAAACTAGACTGTGAGGTGTTTTTATTTATTTATTTACTTCCCACCCATCCTTAATCTAATCCATATTTTGTTGGCATGTAGTTTCAAGAATTAATCAGTAATACTTTTTCCTGCACTTCCTTTCTAAATAATACAAGAAAAAAACTCCCCAAATTATGAGAAAAGGTGTAACTGAGAATCTATCAATGCCTCAGATGTATTTCGTGTAAACCTTGAATGTGGTATTGGTTCCTCAAGATTAAACTAAATTAAATGAATGCGAGCGTTTTCTGGAGGAGGGCACATGCATTCTGCCAGTACATACTTTTTGGAAATAAACTGCTTTGTCTAGTATTTCCAAAACAATATTTTAATCGATTGAATTAAGGGAAGAAATACTGCTTGCTTAAATACAATTTTTTAATAACCTTTGAACAAAAAATTCTTGAACTACAATGCTAATTTAGATTAGAGAAGAAGAATAGCCTGGCAGTATGTGACAGATGCAGCAGAGTGGCACACTGCTCCAAGATTTCATGAGAGAGTAAGAAAACCTACTTTTTACTCTGATGCATCGTAAAACTTAAGACAAAAATTGCATGGAAAGACTGACATTTTGTGAGGCATCCACAGGAACAAACACTGTTTTGATGTGTTAGTTGCATATAATAATTTGCATGGACAGTGTGATTTCTTTTGAATTGCTTATCTTTGAATCCCATAGATATACTGTATTTTCATGGAAAACTACTGGTCTCCCTCCATTCCCCACCAAATTATTGTTATATTCTTTTAGCACTACCTGGATCATTGCTATGGTTTTGTTTGCATATTTTTAATTTTTGCTCTTTTCTAGGATGTTAACAAACTAATGAAGCAATAAGAAAATAAAAGTTAGCTGTAAAATATAATAGGATCAGCGGTTAGTGATCTTTGTCATAAACTTATAAGTGAATATCTCAAAGAAATAATATGTAAAAAATGTTTTAAGTCAAATTTATAGCATGAATCTCAAACCTAAGATCTAGTGAGTGTTTTCTGTTTGGCCTATATTTTTCCTGTTAATCTCCAGCATAATGGAGTGTTTCACTAGAACAGAAGGATTTAGGTGGAATTAAAGTTTTCCATTTAAACCAAAAAGTCTTATCCTTAAATTTATAACCTAATCTTCTAAACCAATTTAATTACTTAAAGTAGTGAAATAGAAAGACAATAGTGTGTCTTAAACATTCTAATGCAAAGAGTTTCCTTAAGTACCAATGGCAGTTTACATAAAGAAAATGCATCCAGCTATCTGAAACAGAAAAAACCCTCTTGCTACAAAGGATTTTGGAACTGTCCTGGCACAGGACATCCATTCAACAGGTGGAAGTGCCTTCTTTTTTTTTTTTTTATAAGAATAAATAAATACAGAATTAATACTGCACAAAATTGTTAATAATTGGAAATTCTGATGTATTACTAAACAAAATCAGTGCAGTATTGATTAAATGATTTACACACTGTATATAGTATTTTTGTATATGCGATGTATATGTATGTGATGTACATCTCTAAAGTGAAGCATGCTGCGCTGGCACTTGGGAGGAGAAAGGACATATGGCAAAATTGAGGAAAGATTGATTTGTCTGGGCAAAACATTGAACTCAATATGGGACTGTTTGTATGTTTTGTTAAGTCTTTGAAGCATATGCCTTCTTTATTTTAGAAAGAACACTTTTCCCCCCAGGTGTCGGCCCTTCTCCTGTTTGCTTTACTGCTGCTTGTTTTTTTTTTTTTATGGGCCAGAGAAAAAGAGAAAGCTTGAATTTCTTCCCTACCAGTCTCTGGCTGGTGTAGGATTTCCTAGCTGCAGCCAGCAGTATCAGGACTGTTGGACGTTTCTTGACTTAAAAAATTGCAGGTTGGAGAAGGCAAGGAAGAAAGTTTCCTACTCATGTTTGTAAAAATGTGAATTGGGGTCTACTGTTTTCGGGGGAGTTCATAATTACAAGGAAGCTTGTTTTTACAGTGCTGTGATGAGTAGGAAGGAGGGTGGCTGGCTGAAATTCAGAATGATTTGATTGAGAAGCTTAATGGTTTCTTAAGCTGTATTTCTGGTAGTACTGAGTTTGGATCATGAGGGGGACAGAAAGAGAGACCAAGTGCTTAGCAGCCTGTGCACACTCAGAGGCCCAGTTAGGCATATGTTTTGAGGTACCTCTGGATCTGATTGCAGAGTGGCATGATAGCATGTCCAACAGTATGGAAAAAACAAGGCAGTGTATCTTAGACATCTTTTTCAAAGCTTGATGAAAGCTGCCTTGAAAATGCTATCGAGCTGTTTAAAGGCATCTGATTTTTCTTTCCTGAAACTTGATTTTCTAAAAGAAGAATGGCTTTTTTACCATAATTCTTCAGAAAATGTGAAGTTCTGATCCCCTGAGACTGAAAAAGTAACTTTGTTCAGATGTGACGTAAAGAAGGATTGCTTTAGACTTGGACAGTCACTAGAAAACTAATAAGCTATGTTCTTTATGCAGGTGTTTTTTATAAAGATATATTTATATATAATATAATACATAGCATATAAAATAAATATTTTATCAGAATGTCTGATAAGTATATCTGCAGAGACTTGATTCTTGTAGAAGTTTGCATTTGTTTTAGCTGATTGCTCAGGTACCTCCTCAAGGTAATATTCCTGTTTTCTGTCTGTAATGCATTGGTTTGTGATACAAGAAATTCTGCATATCTGAGGTGAGTTGCTTCTGGCCCCTGTCTCTCCAAACAGCAGAGTGCAAACCTTTGGTTTGGATGTCCATATTCACAACTGTGGTGGAGTAAGGAATTTTTGCACTAGAGTTCTTTGTCCCAGTATGGGTAATGCTGGCATTTATATGGATATTGTAGTGGTGTAGTGGTTATGGATATTGGTTCTGTATTAGCAGTTCTGGTATAGGACTTTGGCCATTTAAGGACCTAGTTAAAAATTCTCTGTATACTGGTCAAGTTAACTGTTGAGTCTCTCCTTTTGGTACTGATGAATGTGAAGTTTGAACTTGGAAGCCTGTTGCAACCGCTGAAATGTTGCATTGGTCACATATGTGTGTATACAATAGCAGGTACGTTGATCAGGAAATATGTATGTTTCATCAGTTGCCAGCACCTGAGCCACTAACAATATGCTGTGTTTTTCTGTCTCTTGAAGGATAAAGTGAATTGTCTAAATATAACTAGAAACTGGGTTGATGGTGAGAGTGAAGTGTTCCAAAACCATCATTGAGAAGCACTGCATAAGTTTGCTGAGCATCCACCTGAATCGTCAGCCGAAGTTCTCAGTGACCTCGCCCCTTTGTTCAGCATTATAGCCCTTTGGGAAAAGGGAGAAAAATTCTTCAGAATTTGCTGAACTGTAATATTTCATTGTCACTGAGTTACATTAAATGATCCACATATCATTTAAATAAGCAGCCAAAGTAGTGTACCTTTGTTTTGACTATTCTATTAAAATACATTTTTTTCTTTTATACCTGATATATGAAGTTGAAATGTCATCTGTTGGCTGTTAGTTAACAATTTGCCATACAACCCTGTTTTCAGTAACTTATTTTGTTGGACACTTCAAATGTTCAGGATGTAGTTTTCTATGCCAGGTGCCTATCCCAGGTTGAAGTTTTAGAAGTTTGCTGGTTTTGAGAATAAGATGGAGGAAAACTACATTTCACCTAGCAAAATAGATAATTGTATCTGAACTGGGGGGCTAAACCTTCTGTGGTTTGGAGTAAGGACCTGAGATCTACAAGGAATTCTCAAGAGCGTTCCCTGTATTGTCTTCAAGAAAATCCAGCTAAACAAAGTTATCAGCCTCCAAAATTAAAAATTCTTGTATGGTTTGGCTTGGTCCTTCCACTGCTGTGGTGCAGGTGACAGCACTTACAGAAAGGTAGACATCACTGTGCCTCTCTGGCAAGTAGGAACTGTAGTTTTGTCTGTAGAATGAAGAATTGTAATTTGGGAGAATAAGAAAAGGATTAATGGTCCTTTCTCACAGGTTGCTTGTTTGTTATCTGGGGTAAGACTAAGGGCTTAATTCTGCCTTCACATATTCATTGCAGGGTCTCCCTGAAATAAATGTAGTGGCTTTCAGAGTAAAACTACCAGTAAGTGTAAGATTAAGGGGCAAAATTTAAGAACAATTTAATATAAGCAAAAAAACCTGGACTATTTGGACTTTTGTTTGTTTAATTAGTAACACTACAAAAGGGTGTTTGTGGTGTTTCAGTATTGATCTCAGTAAAAGCCTCTGAATAGGACCTGGAATAGGGCATTGTTTTAATTGGAATGCAGAAAACTCCCCTTGTATTAAAGATAACTGCTTTTACAGGGGCACATTGGCAACCAGCAGAGATAGAAAAGTTCTGTCACCTTATTTAGGTACTGAGAGATCAGTGTGACATCTGTAATGGTTTGACAACTTTGGGGAATAATTATCTGTTACAACAAACATCCTTTATCCTTTTTGATACTGTTCTGGTTTCAGCTGGGATAGAGTTAAGTGTGTTCCTAGTAGCTGGAATGGTACTATGTTTTGAGCTCAGTATGAGAGGAATGTTGATAACACACCGATGTTTTCAGTTGCTGCTGGGTGGTGTTTATACTAAGTCAAGGATTTTTCATCTTCTCATGCCCAGCCAGTGAGTAGGCTGGAGGGGCACAAGAAGTTGGGAGGGAACACAGCCAGGGCAGCTGCCCCAAACTGGCCAACGCGGTATTCCAGACCATGGGACGGGTTAAACCAGGACAGTTACAAAAGCAACTTTCAGTAGTCATTAAGTAGCATAGGTTAATTTATATGGTCACTTTAATATTTTATCTTTTAGAAACTCTATAGGTATGTTTAAATCTGATCATACTGTTTGTATTTATGAGAGGGTTTGTTTACATCCAGGTTGAGAGTGGTACTTGGTCATAGCACTGATTAGTCAATCAAGAATATTGCTCTAGGGAAAGTGGGAGCTGCCTTTTGGAGCCTACAGTAAACCTCTCCTCTCTCCTACACCAAATTGTGTCTTTAGGAAAAATTAATATTGTCAAAGCATGAGTTTAGGTGTATGGCAAACTTCTTATATCCTAGATAGGCCTACGAGATTACACTGTGAGAGATGCAAGATTTCTGTAGCTGTATGATATTCAGGGAAGTAAGCAAACACCAACAGATGCTTCTGGTCTACTCTTCAAATGGAAGATACTTCCCTCACCGCACTTCCACCATCTTGAAATAATATGTATTCCTGAGTTTGTAGAAAGGAAACACACCTCAAGGGCACTAGATACAGGAAGTTCAGATGTTTGGGTGCGCATGTAGAAAAGGTGGGAGGAATGGCCACTTTCAGGCTATACTAAATCTAGCCAATAAAATTTCACATTCACTTAATCTATATGGTATGTCTTTCTGCAATAGAAGAATTGAAGAAAGTTCCTTTTGGATTACACATCCTGAAAGTATTGATCTTCAAGGCTGAAGCTGTGTATGCTTTGAATGTTAATGTTGCTCTCCTTTCTTTCTTTCTAGCTGCAATGCATGCTGCTTTCTCTACAGGACGCTAAGCTTTGATATTCAGAGGAACAGAACTGAAGGATGCCCTCTGAGAGGTGCCTAAGGTATATAGTACTTGTTAAGCCTGTATGAAGTCATTCACTCTTATGTTGTTTACCAAAGTATCAGTCAACAGACAGTAGAAAAGTAAAATTAATATTTGTGTTCACTAGTAATTCATATTATTTAGTACATATCCATGTCATAATCTGCAAAATATTGCTTTCTTGTTGCCAGTTATCTCTAGCAAAGAGAGGCATGCTTGGAATTGACTTGGGTCCCACAGTCTCTTCATATGTTCTCTTGTTTATGTCTTTGCCTGTACTTGGAATTTTTGATTGTGGAAGCAACTGGTATTTTACATTCATGCATTTGAATTGATGGCTGCTGATCCCTTGTAGTGTGTGTACTGTTCCACTATTCAGGACATGTATTACTCTTCCAGATCTTTGAAATGGCTTAAAAGCATTCTCTCCAAACATATCTTCCTGCCTTCCAGAATCTCCCATTCTGTCTCCTTCACTCTTACAGAGTCTTAGTCATCTCTATGTACTTGCCAGTTTAGCCTTTCTCATTTACTTGTATTGCCCATTGTTTCATCAGAGAATTTGATATTTAGTTAGCTTCTGGGAGCATTTCCAGGCAGAGCACTCAGCAGAATTTATTAATCTAGTTGCTTTTCTGCAGATCCTTGCACTAGTCTGATACACTGGTAGCTCTTCTGTTTAACAGAGTAGTTAACACTGGAAGCTCAAGAGATCTACCTGATAGTACTGTGGCATTGTATCATTCCAGTTCTGTTCCCCTTTCCCTGCTATGCTTCTGCAGCAGAAGAGAATCAGGAATTCCTTGCATTTTATAGCTGTTGAGTATATCAACTGACAATATCACTATAAAGTAGCCATGTTATGTTTAATGAATCGGTGCTTTTTCATTCATAAATTCCAGTTAAATTGCCTTGCATGTGTATACATTCTTCATATGTTGTTAACATAAGGGTTACAGGCAATTGATTTTTCACTTTGGTCATTGAATTGAAAAAAGGATTATGACAGAGCTCAATTTGAAAACCACAGATGCCTGATTTTCTATGTGTGTCTGTATGTGTGTGTATATATATAAATATAAAAATGTATTTTTATGTATATATAAAAATTTCCCCCCCCAAATTTACCTTTGTACCTTGTCCCTCCAATACATTTTCTGTTGAGTGAAATAGTCCCTTTCTTATGGAAAATCACCTCTGGATAATTATGAGAAAAGCAAGAGGAATGAAGGGCTTGGTTCACAGCATTGGGAGGGAAGATAATAAAAACAAATACAGAGAAACCATCTCTAAGTATAAGTAGGTTTATTATACTTGCACAGGTTATCTTCCAATTTTTGAATATTTTCAGTTCCCTTAGGACTGTACCGCACCCCCCCCTGCACCCCAAAACCCCAATGTTCTTCCAGGCCCTTCAGGGGGAAAGCAGGGTAAGCAGACTGTATCCTGCAGTTCTCCAGAAATCAGTAACAAAACTGATGGTTAACCTTTTATTTCAGATTATTTATTGTTGTTGATGAAGGCTGAAGAAAAAAACCCAAACTAATAAAACTGTATTTTTTAATTAATACAGCAGCTTGAACCTGTAGCATTGCCTGCCAAAATTAACACATCTTGGTTTCATTTATTCACTTTGCTGTAGAAATTATAGGAGGGAAATAATTGTTAAAAATAATTCCCTTGTATTTTAACAAGTTACTTTTCTTGGTAATTGTCACTTAGAAGGGGTTCCACAAACAGGATAGCTGAAGGAAAAAGAATAATTTGAATGAATAATTTTGAAATGTATGTAGGGTATGACCATATGTGAAACCTAAACTATTAGAGGGGTGGTGAAGTTCAGACACAGGTTATTCCTGTGTAGCTCTACTTTGGCCATCCTTCTTCTAGAAGTAATGTCTTAATCTTTTAAAAAGACAAGAACTAAATTAGATTAGAGCAAACAGTCTGCAAGCAGGACTGCATTAGTTTACAGGTGCCCAAGGTGCAGGAGTGGGATAGGCAGTACAGAGACTGTGTGTTGATGGGAAAGGAAAATACAGCAGCCGTCCAGCTGCTGTATAGCATTTGTATGGAGTGAATTACATGATTGTAGTGGAAAAACAATAGGTTATTTACCCCTTAATAAAAAAAAAAAATTATACCTTCACTTTGATTTACTCAGCAATGACTCTATAAACTCACCTTCTATAAAGACCTAGATTCTCAGGCAATATAACTTGGTATAGTCTCGCAGATTTCAAATAAACTGCATTGTTTTGTGCCAAAGAGGATTTGCAGATTTGTTTGCATTGTTTCTGTTTTCATCAACAATTATATTGTCTCTTCCTGGTGCTGTGGAAAAGGAAGCTGCAATCAGACAAGCTTAGGCTGATGACATGGGAATCTTGTATTCAAAAAAGGAGATATTCAGAAATAGTGGAAGGCCTCAGCATTTTAATGACAAGCAAACATCCCCCCCCCCAGTACAAAACAAAAAAACCCCACAACATTTCATAGATGTGAATGACCTGAAATGGTCTGAAAACATTCAGTAATGCAGTATCAGACTTAAACAGGCCACCTGAGACCATGAGTCTTCATTCCTTTTAGTAGGACTAGTTACATACATACACGCACGTGCTCCTTTCCACTAATGCATCAGTTTGAGCCATTTAAAGTTTTCTGTTGTTCGATTGACATTTATTCTTCTCATTTAATTCTCAAATAATTCTGAATTAATCCTATGAGTCCAGCTGAATGCCAGTGCAGCAACTGAAAATCGGAACAGTTGAGGTTTTTAAATTTGAGTATATAATCAGGTTTCATAATACTTTGTTATACTGAACTTTTCTTGTGATGCCTATACCATATAAAGGTTTTTGCCTGACAGGGTTCATGACTTTTTTTTCTTTCCAAGAATTATCAAAGTGTTGTCTTATTTCTATCAGAATCTGCTTGTTTCCTACATATTTTTTTTTTGACAAAATCTTTCCCCTTTCCCATCTCAGCATTCAGGAAATGCTGACAGGTCAGAGGCTTTGTCAGTCCAGCTCCCATAACAATGCTGTCCTGGCAGCCCTGAACCAACAAAGAAGTGATGGCATACTTTGCGATATCACCCTTATTGCTGAAGAGCAGAAATTCCACGCACATAAAGCAGTCCTGGCAGCCTGCAGTGACTACTTCCGAGTAAGTCCAAAGATATTTTTTTCTTTTTTTATAATACTATTAAAGATTACCCTAGGGGCGACAGGGTTGGTTATAGATATAATGAACAAGCTTTAAATTTGAGCCTATAGAAAATTCAGGACTATTGCACATTCAGTAGAGTATAGAACTTTAAATATTCACATACATACATGCCATAGGAAAGAAATGTTAATAACTATTTTATGATTTATGATTAGTGTTTCTCCCTACCCTCACCCAACAGAAATAGGCAGTACACATCTTTCTATGAATCTTATGACTCAGTAAAGTCAGAAAGAAGTTTGGGGTTTTTTTGGTTGTGGTTTTTTTGTTTTGGTTTTTTTTTTTTGAACCCAGGCATTAGAGACAGGTGTGATTAGAGCACAGAAGGATGGGGAGAGGAGATCTTAATATTAATTAATGCAGTTTAAGTCAGCTTCAGAGTGGATTTCTGTAGGACTGTAAATGGTTCAAAGACAAGGCTGTAGTAATTTGTGAAGCATAATAAAACTTACTTTCAGAAATAAGTGTTTCTGAAATGTAAAGATTAAAATATTCCCTGGGAAATCTAATTCAGACACTCAGCAGGGAAAATTGAACCCAGGTGCTAAAATTGGTGTAAGTGAAAAATTGAGTCTTCTAATAATAGGAAGAGCATTCTTTATCTGAAGCAATTCTACTAACCTTTATTATAATGCACCTGTTCAAAATGTTGGACTGTCTATGGCTCTTTAGTTGATTTGTGTTTTTAAGTGTGAGTCATCCTGTTGTTATTCAAAGAATAAAGCTGAAATTAATTTAAAGATCTCTTTTGTCTAACAAAGTAAGTTTATTTAATATTTTGCCTACACTGTAATTGCAGTGCTATGAACTTATTTATAGTGACCTTTTTGTTTTGTTACAACAGTAATACAGTGTATGACAACTTTTCTATATCCTTAATTACCCGAGAAGTATTTTTATCTTCTTGTCAACTCTGTCTCTCTCTTTTGGTTAGAATTGAGACTTAATTTATTCTGTGCTATTTAAGAAAAATTGTTAACCTTGATGTTACTTTCACCATGATGATGTTGAGCCAATTGATTGCTCATTTTTTGAGCTTGTCTGCATGCTTATGTGTTCTGCTACTGCAGACTTTGCACTGCCATAGCTGCTAATGTTGCTTTGTCATGGTGCTCTGGCCTGCTATAACACAGATTGCTTACTACTTTTTTTCCTTTTACCCCAGTGCACAGAGAGGAATTTTGTAGGTCTCTAGCTGTAGCAAGTGCTATATATACTTGTTGATGATAGATATACTACAGGGCTACTGTTCTGGTTTGACTGAAATATTTTAATGAGGATGCCGTATCATTCCTCGGCACCTGTGACATACATTCCTTCCAGAGGTCATTGTGCTCTGCATTGAAACATCATAGAGTGGGCAGCTGTACCCTGTGTTCAAGCAGCGTGGTAAGAACAGCTTCTACCTTGGTCACTTACTGACCTTGAGATTTGGGGCACTGTGATTCACCCTGTTATTTCCAATTGAGTTACTTGGTATTTGCTGGACAGTATTGCAAACTAAAATCTTAACACCCTATGGAAAAGGAAGAAAACCCCAGTTTTACAATAGATCAAACTGCTAATTGCTACATAAAATTTTATATTAAAAAAAATGAAAGAATGATCTATGCAGCATTTATTAATTTGATCTGCCTCAACATTGTTATAATTTAGTAGGACATAGTCTTCAGACTTCAGATATCGGCTGTAAATATGGAACTTGTGGTTTCTGAAATTAGCCAACCAGTTTCTATTACTAATGGACAAAAAGCTTTGTTAGCAAATTGTGAAATGAGATTTATGTTCTGTAGGAAGATGGCAAAAAGTTACTATACACTATGCTCCTGATTCTAATAATTTAGAAGAAGTAAGAGTTGATTTAAAAGTAGTAATGTTTTGTAATTAAACTGAGATTATGAATGTTTTTATATCTAGGGGGATTTTGCCTAATTTGAGCTACCTGAGTATTCATTTTCTAAGATTTAGGAGAATGATGCCAAGCTTCATTCAGAGTCAGTGAAGAGAAACGGGCATTTCCAGAGGAGGATAGAAGATTTATTTATAATGAAATGAATGACCATCTCGAAGTGCCAGATATCTCTCCACTGGTCATAAAGACTAGACTCACATGCTTCAAACTTAGCTGTTAATTAATATTAAATAAGATGATTTCTACCTTTAGTTTTTCCTGGATTTTCTTGAAGGAATTCTTGGATGAACCTTGCAGACTTTCTGACCCTGAAGTAATTTATGATGAATTTATTGCCATGGGAAACCTGCCTTTCACTAATTTTTGTGAGATGTAAGCACAGAGCTGCAGTGGATGGGTTTCTTGGAACATCAGATGTTGGAGTTGCCTTGAATAAAACTGACATGTCAACACTATACATCAATGTGACACAAAGAACTTGGCTACTGTAGCTTCTGGTTTCTGTGGCTCATAGATTTGATTAATATACCAAACTACTTTCAACTCTATCTGGAGAGGCTGTCATGCAGTTGTTATGATCTCACAGATTACTCCATGAGAAACTGAAATACGTTCAGTTCTATGCAGGGCTCTAGCAGAATGAATCCACGTGATTATTTTTTTGTTGTTGTTGTTTCCTCTTTTTTGCCACTCTTGTAAAACAGCTTGTTTGAGAGACTGGATATTTGCTTTATGCAGAGCCCTTTTACAGTTTTCTACATGTTCTGTGTCTACTTGGATTTTAGATGGAGCTACTTCTGAAACTATGTTTTCCTGAGAATAACAAGTCAGTTGAGCAGCATATTTTTTTCCTTACTGCAAAGAAAAGTTTGTTAACATTTTAGAAGGATAACTAAATGTGTGTTATGTTACAGAGTGAGGGAATTGGAGCCATTGCATGTGGAAGAGTGGAGGTCAAACAGAGGTTGCCTTATCAATTTTTCTTTTAGGTTATAGTCTGGAGTAAAATCTTCATTTGTTTTTCTAAGACAAGCCTGAGACCTGAGCTTCAGCAAAATACTAAGGGCCAGCCTTCTGGGGTGACAGCCTGCCATCCCTTCTTCCAGTTGGTATAGTTAGTCTTGTAGTTCCAGCTGTGCAGAAACATTGGAATTTAAATCCTAAGCATAGCACCTGATTTGGGAGTTTGTTACATTTGTACACCAAAATGTTGTGTTTTTTTTCTTTAAGAGAAAAATCCCTTAGGACGTTGCATAGAAAGACTCTGCATTAAAAATAGAGTTAAAACTGCAAGATTAGACACTTGAGAATTAGGGTTTTCATTTTGTTTTCTGTTCAGGATCTCCTGAAGGACCTCTTCTTTCAAAATGAGCTAAGGAATACAGTAGTTGGCTCAATACCCTAAAAGACTCATATAGAGAATAGTAAACATATGTATTTTTATGAATTATTTTTTAAGCATCGAACAGCATTTTAGGCAAAATTTTCCAACGACATGCTGTAATTTGCTATTTGTCTCAGTCTATTGCAGTGAGACAAAGCGGTTGAGTTAGTGAGTATGTGTGCTTTGTGATGACTCTTAGCAGGCTAAGTGATTTCCAATTAAAGATTCTTTTTATTTTTTCCCCTCTGGGAGCAAAATGAAATGTAACTGCATGACTTCATTAGTAGGCATTTACAGTGTTGGCAGGTGATTATATAACCTCAGGATTTTTCTTGTACAAAATGCATTGGTTTTCCAGTCAGAAGAACTCCTTTCTTCCTTATTTTTCATTTGAGTGGGTTTATACTCACAGGATTTTCTGCATGTTTTTGATAAAGTTCAATTTCCATGTAATCTGGATGAACAAAATTATATCAGTTAACTAGAACAGATTTTAAAATGTCGATAATATTTTAAATTTTTTCCACAATAAGAATACTCAATTCTTAGAAGAATCTTTCTTCTCTGATATGAACTAGTAGATACTAATTTTGCACACAGACTTTCTACTGCTGTCACAGTTGATTCTTAAGCAGTTTCTTTTTAGGATTTTTCTGTGCCATCTGTCAACAGATAGTTTCTTCCTGTGTATACAACACTGCTGATTGTATTTTGCAGTATATTGAGTTGTTTCTTGATAAGGTTAGAGAATTAATTTTTATAAACAAACCCTTGCAGTATGAAAGACTATGATGCAAATAGCTTTTGAGGTCATGTTACATGAATCATAAAGAGGAAAAGGCTCTCCCTAACGTGTCTTAAGATCTAAGGACCTAGTTCTGAGAAATCAGAATTACCTGCTGCTTTTGCAGGATAATGTGATTTTTGTTTTTCAGGTTTTTAGCATTGATGTTCGTGTACCAAATGAATGGTATTTTCCTTGCTATTGTACTCTGAAAGCGATGCTATGTAGAAATCGTCTTTCCAGATAACATTTAAAAGTGTTAGCTCCACTGGACCAAATCAGCATTATTCTTCTAGTGATATCTAGCCGTAACTGAGACTTTTGTGCCAAAAGAGGGTCTTACCCTCACTTTTGGCTTTCTGTGTAGGTTGAGAAGTACTTCCTCTTCTTATATGTCTAAACTTTTCCTGGGATCATTTTAATTTCATTTTCTCAGTTCGCAATTATGATATATTTGAGAAACTGAACTATTTAGTCTGTATTACTTGACTAACTCAGCTTTGGTAGATCTCAGTCACGTAGATTCACTGTATCATCTAACGTTGTTTCTAAACCAGTGCTTTTTTTTTTCTCTACTTTTCCCAAGCATATAGAATCATTGCTTTTGTTAAATGTTTTTGTGCCATTTTTGTTTGTTTTAATAATTACTGCAGGTTCTTCAGCTTAAATCCTTCAAAGTATATCCTTCATAAAAATATACTACCTGCTTGTAATAATTACCTAGCAGGTAACTTGAACTGAATTCCCATATGCCTGTTGCCTAACTATAACCTGCACCCAAAAGCAGTCTTTTAATGAATTTGAAACCTGAATTTCTAAGTTAGACCAATCTTGTTGAACAAGATAACAAAAAGAAGGAAATGCAGTTAACTGCATTCATTTGCTTCATTTGATTCTGCTTCATTTGATGGAACTTGTTGGCTGTGTTCAATTGCATCTCCTTCTTGTATGTTAGCTATTGTAAGTAGGATTCACAAATGGAGGTCAGTGTTTCAAATGGATTTTTGGTTTTGTTGAGTTCTGAGCAACTCAAACAACTAAGGCAGTGCCAAATGCACTCTTAAACAATTTGTAAACATAAAGGCAACAGAAGTCCACTGTGGAGGTAAAGCCTCCCAATGAAAGTAATTAATTATTGTAAATCAAACAAATTTATCCTAATTAATACTACTGAAACATTTGTTTAGATTTTTAATGATGTCATACATACATACATAGAGTTGATGGCCACTAGAATATGTTAATAACACACTTGTCCTTTATTGGACTCCTTGGTACAAGAGGGACATGGACATACTGGAGATAGTCCAGCCAAGGGCCATGAAGATGATTATGGGACTGGAGCTTCTCTCCTGTGAGAAAAGGCTGAGAGAGCTGGGACTGTTCAGCCTGGAGCCAAGAAGGACAGGCTGAATGTACAGGGGGACAGGACAATGTACAGAAATTCCTGAAGAGAGGGAGCAAAGAGGACAGGGCCAGACTCTTTTCAGTGGTGCCCAGTGACAGGACAAGGGCACGGATGGAAACAGTTGAGCTTTCCTCTGAATGTCAGGAAACACTTTTTTCTGCTGTGAGGGTGACTGAGCACTGGCACAGGTTGCCCAGAGAGCTGGTGGAGTCTCCATCCAAGGAGATATTCAGAAGCCATCTAGATGTGGTCCTGGGCTCTGCTTGAGCAAGGAGTTGGACAAGACGACCTCCAGGGGTCCCTTCCAACCTCAACGGTTCTATGATTCATAGTGGAACTGAAAAAATAAAGACATTATTCCTAGATCATTTTAGTTCAATTGAAGTTCTGCTCTTTCATTAAGGAACTAAAAATGTAGGTGTAACTGATGTGGTATAGATGTGATCTGTAGCTGAAATGACCATGTCTCCTTTTTCCCCATCCATATTCTTTTTGTGAAACCTACCATTTTAGGGTTGACCAAGGACTCGGGGAGTGCAAAAATCTGGTAGAATCCGAGCCAACACTATTTTTTGCCAAAGCTGTTTTTCACCAACTCCTGAACACATCTAGTACAGGCTGAAAACCAACATTCTTCTAGGTGTAGTAGGATAATACTATAGGAATACTATGTGTTACATCCAAACTATGCAGACTATCATAATGGATTTGGGAAAATGTGTGTACTGCTTGTAAGGATTCATGGAAGAGGGCCAAGAAAAGCAAGCCTATTTGTGAACCTGACTCTTAGTCCAAAAATCCTCCTCTAGTGCTCAAGCTAGAAATCTAGTCTGTTATTTGTTAAGAAGCAATCAAACCTATCCGTATATGGCTTGGGGCTAGAGAAGGACTGCAGGTGGAACTACTGTTTGGAAATCTGACACATCCATGATACACTAACAGATCAGCTACAGGATGCAGATGTCCAACTGTAGAGATGTCAGATGAACGTCCCAGAGGTGGCAAACCGTTATGTTTCCTTGCATCCTGTCCTTCTTATCTTTGTTCTCACTGATGATAACTTATATAAAAATTGAAACATTTTCCATGAAACACCAAGCTATCTTTCTGCTGCCATCATAATTTATGCACAACTAATAATATCACAGCTATGGGGCATCTCTCATTGACTTATACATCCTTGCCATCTTCTTACTCTTAACATTCTTCCCCACACTCTGAGAAGCCTCAAGACTTTTGACCAATTAATTTCTTGGGTTTGCCATACTAGTTCATATTGTCCTGTGCCATTCTCCATTATTGATGCCCTAAATCAGGAGCAGTTCCCAATCACCCTACAAAACTTCAGAACAGGATATAGTATTCTCATTTACTGTCACACCAGCAGTTTTCTTGGCTAAGAACTTTGATAAAGATATCTCTCAAATACGCTTAATATTGAGAGAAAACTATTTCCTCCCCTTCTCTTTTTAATCTCTCTTTTTTTTTTTTTTTTTTTATTGCATTCTTCCTATGTAAGAAAACTGACTGCAAACTTGGGAAGGAATATAGTTTTAGTAGTGGTTCCAGGCTTGCAGTTATTGACCTCATAATGTTCACTACAGTGATGCTGTAAGAAATCTAAAGTCTATTTCAACATGCTGTCTAACTGTTTAACGCTATTTTAATTCTTCTGCACATGAAATCAGATACACATGGTTGTGAGTGACACCAACAATGCAGAAGATATTTGAAGATTCATAGTAGTGTCTGGTGTTGTGAACTTGTTACCTATATGCTACCTGTTGAGAAATGAGTACTCAGTGCTGCTTGCCTCTTTTTAGAAAAAAAACACTTGCCTAAAATAAGAGGAGACCTGGAAAGAAAATTTTTTTAAATGTTGTACTCCTAACATAATATAAAGGTTTAAATAAAAATTATAGTCTTGTTACTAATTATTCAGTAATCCAGTTACAGTCGAATGTCGAGAAAGCAGCATGTTCCTTCGCTTCTTAAAATACTGTTTGATATAGGCATTGTCAAGTTTCACTAAGTTTTATCAAATCATTGAAAGTAATGTAGCATGGGCAGGTGTGAGGTGGCTTATTGGGTAATATTTATCTAAACAAACTTTTTTACTTCTGAAATATACACAAAAATGGTTTGCAAATATTTTAAAGCTTTTGAAATAGATATTTTAATATTCTTTCAAAGTGGACAAAGTAAGGGAGTGTATTTGGGTTATCTTACTTTGTTCCTCCTTATCTTTGCAGTTAATGGGTTTTTATTCTGTAAGGCTCAGAAGCAATTTTGCTTTGCTGTAGACAGAATTCCCACAGCTCAGCAATGTGGGTGCTATCAAAATACTTTACAAGAATCTTCTCTTTTTCTGAATTCTCTTTTCAAATTCCCAACAGTTGTTATGCTGTCAGAATAAATATGTTTCCGTTGTAATTCTCATAGTATGTAAATGAATTGCAATTCTGCCACTGCTGGATGGTAGACAATATGGTGTCTTATTCTCCAAGTTATCCCTTTTTTTTTTTTTCTTTTTTAGATGTCTCTATATGGTAAGTAAGTGCACCATGAGTGAGTGTGGCAGAATCAATTCTGCAGTTAGTGAGATAGGTTGTAGGAGTCTGGGGCTTATTGTCTTGACTTAAATGAGTGTTATAACAATGTGTGGTAGTTGGTTACAATTCAGTTGATGTATTTCCTCAGTTTAAAAGCAGGACAGAAAGGAGTCATTGCAGCCATGTTGCTCTAATTGCCAGTTTTCTTTACCATCTTCTTTGCTTGCTTCAGGCTACCTCAGTTCAGTTTTGCAGTGCTGCTATAGCAAGTGTTCTGAAGCTAATCTGGGTTCAGCTGCAATTTCTGCGTTGCTAAGTGTCTGCCCATGCAAAGCCAATTTTTTGAGGCAGGCCTGTGGTAGAGAAATGTTTCATACTTGTCTTCTTAGTCCCTATAGTCTGGTGAAGAAATCTTGTATTTTTAGAATGTTGTTGGATGCAGCAGACACTCTTCTATATTTTGCAGTCTCCATCAGTATCTTCCTACACAACCTGTGGAGAAATTAAAGCTATTATTCTGTGGGTGTAGTGAAGCTGAAACCACCCAAGTTATTTGGGCAGCATGTCACTTCTACCTTTAGTGAATAGGACCCACATACCATTTTAATAACATAAGTATCCAAAGAAAGAGGCAAGACTGCTTGAAGAGCTAAAAACATAATCCATATGTTGCACTTGTACATATAGCTGGTCTTAGGATGTTTTAACACTATTGAAATAGCTGTTTTTTCTTTTGGATGCTCCCTCAGGGTTTCGTCCATTCCCCTTCATTTGTATAAGGAGAAGCCCTTCACAATCTACATGCTTTTGCCTTGTGTGTTACACATCATGCTTGTTGGAAGTTTTGGAGGAAATACCCATCTTTTAAACAAGTTCTTCAGTTGCTTCACTGTCAACAGTGCTATTTTTTTACACCCTGCTAACAACTTCATTTTAGTAGACTGAAATATGTTATTGGCTAGTTAAATTCATGTCACTGTAGGCCTTCATCTAGAAAAATGTTGGATTTAAGCAGTGGAACCTCTACATTTGACTGTCCTGAACAGCTTTGTAAAATGCTGCTGGTTGCTTATCTCTGGCAGGAATTAATCTGCCCAAGTCAACCTGTTTTCAAAATTAGACATCTAAAACCTAAGTCCCAATCCACTCCTACTGGATGACCTAATGTGTGAGTGGCAAATTAATTAAACTGCCTCTTGATCTACTACTTAATAGGTAATGCTTGAAAGAGGGAGATGCCCTTAACAGCATTGGGTGAGAATGTAAAAATGGCCACACTGTGTTTGGATCACTGGCCATTTGCTTTAGCAGTAGCTGTTTGTGATGCCTGGAGAAAAAGAGTAAATCCAGGCTTAACTGTATGTGGTGTGTCCCTGAGAATTCCCCAGCTGTTTTCAGCTCGGGCATTTCCTGGGCAGGGTGTGATTCTTGTCTATTCAGTAAGCCTAAATAGGGGTCTTTTCCAAGATTTCATCCTCTTTCCCACTGAGCCTGTGTAAGACTTCTTATCCACTGTGTTCTCCAACAAGGTAGGCTACTGCCTGTTGTGTGAAGAACTGCTTTTAACTTGTTCTGAATCTGATTTCCACCAGTTTCACTTGATTCCTTCTAGGCAACAAACCATCAGTTCCAAGGTATTCTTCTTATGGTACTCAATCCTGTCTTTTCCAGTGTGGAAATTTCTAACTTATTCAGATGCTACTCAAATGGAAGCTGTTCCATGTGCTTGATGATACTTTTTGACTTCTCTGAAGCTTTTACAGCTCTAGTGTATCTTTTGTGAGATGAAGGTAAGAGATTTGCATGCAGCAGTAGGCAAAGCATAGATTTGCATGGGCATAGGGTTGATTTCTGTTTTGTTCTCTCTTGCCTAGTAATTTCTACACTTTAATTACTTTTCTTTTTTTAACTGCTGCTGAGAACAGGGATGCCTTTTTCATGGAACTCTCATATGCTAGTTTTACAGCTGCCATTTTAAACCCAATTGCTCATCTCATACAGCCCTTTTAGAGTTTATCACATTTTGCCCATGTGCTTACTCCCTTAAATAGCTTTGCCTCAATGGACTTTCTAGCTGCACTGCTCTTGCCTTTTTGCAGATCTTCTCTGGGTATGTTAAACAGCCCAAGCTGAGGTGCTGCACTGGAATCATCACACCTGAGAAAACTGGCCTGCTCTTTCCTTGTTCACTGTTTTATGTATTCAGGCACTTATCCAGGCAAAGATCTCTTTCTCTCTTTTGCCTAGTTTGCCTTCAAGGCCTTTCAAGGCCTTTGTCAAAAGCTTTTTGTGAATCCACTGTGTGGAAAAGTAATGATTAGAGCCCAACATAACATACTCTTCACCAGTAGGCTGTAGCTGTTACTTTTATATGTATAAAACCAATTTTACGTTCGTGTGTGTATGTGTGCAAAAGTCAAATTGCCAGTTACCATCTCCTTACACATGTGGACCATTCTTAGCTTACTGATAAAATAAGTCCTTCCAAAATCATAGGGTACCAGCTGTACAAATAGGCAGCAAATATAGAAAAAGCCCATTTGAAATCAAAATTACTGAATATTAGGATGCCTAACGAAATGTCCATCTGCATTTTTCAGAAGCTCTCATACCTAGCACTTAAGGATCTACCTTGCCAAAGTTAGATTTCAAGCAAGAAGTAGTAGGTGTCAAGCGTATAGAATTTATGGGAATAATTCAATTGATGTCATTGTGGTCTGTTAGTTTGTAGAGGGTTTATTTGTTTGAGAGAAAGGAAGAGCCAAAGGACAAATGAGCACAGTCAAATGTAGACTACTAAAATAAAATGAAGGGATGATTTTATAGAGGCATTTGTTCCAGAGGACATAGCTATGGAGGGCATAGCTCAGCTGATGATGAAAGCTACTGTGACAAATAACTGCAATATTAACACAAGCTTGGTTATTCAAGTAATTCTTCTTTTATTTAGCAAATTTTTAGTGTTCAATTACTTTTGTAGGTTTTATCAGTAAAAGGATGTGGAAAACCAAAGAAAAATGGTCACTGAGCTAGTTTTATTCTTTGGCCTTTGTATAAAATAATTTACTAAATATGTTGGTGGGAATTAAGGGTACTTCTTTAGCAAAATTATACTATAATCTTAATGGAAAGCAGGATTTATAATCATAATGGAAAATAGGATTGTTTTAAAAGATATGAAGGGTATCTAGTTCAAACCCTCATAAAATGAGCCAGAGAATAGAAGATAATTGCCATAGTTTTACTATTGTTTGGAACATTTGGATGTCAGTGTCTAATGACATTTACATCACATTATAAATAGTTTCGCAAGTAGCTAATTATAATAATAAATAAGATTATGTTACTCCAGTTCTGTTAGATTAAGCCTTGCTGTACAGCTATTTAGTTATAGCCCATATGCACTTAGATGGGATACTTGTCTTGATGGTACTGTATGAATTACGCTTTTAAAAATAAGCCCCTTAAAGGTGTCAAAGTTTTGATCATGGTTTTTCCTGCAAAAAGAAATCACAAAAAGCTTTGCCTCCCTTAATGAAATGTAGTTGAAATGCTAGTTCAAGAGCTAACTGACTTTTATTCCAGTTTTATTTTGGGCTTGCTTTTGATATCACTTGCTAAAATCATCAAAGGACATGAACAATAGGCTTATGCATTCACTGGGAAGCATTAAACCAGTTTAAGCCAAAATTTGCAAATGTGACTCATACTTTTCTGTGCTTGACTGGAGATGCTGGAAAAAAATCTGGTTTTAGTTATGCTGCTCCCTTTTATTCCAAAAGGCAGGCCTGTTTAAGAAAGACTGTTGTTAGAACAGACTGTACATTACTGCAGATCTATGCAGTGCTCTGCCTGGCACTGTCCTTACAATTCAGTTCTCTTGATTCTCCCACAATGAAAACAATCATTTTAGTATTCAGGACCACCTGTGACATCTAATTTATTTTTTAAATATTTGAGCTAATAAGGTTATTGTAGCTGTAATAGTTCACTTATTTTTTTATTATTATTCTGATAATGGCATTGCATATGAAAATTGTAACTTGTGCAGTAGAAACAAAATAATTCTAGACTACTTTTGAATATAGATCTTTTTAGTGATGATGCAGCAACTCATTAGAAGTAGTATGCTACAATCTGTCCTTTTTCCTTGTGTCTTAAATTATGTTTGTGCATCTAAGCAGAAATTTGGGGAAGATACATTACACTGACTATTAAATTCTGACTATCAAAACATGAACTAGGTTTCATGCAGGTTCAGCCAACAATGTAACTTGTTAGCAACAAATGCATATATTGTTTTTTATTTTGCCTGGGAGTGAAGACCCTGTGCCTTGTTACAACCAAGAAAATTACTTTGTTCTTGCCAGGTTACTGCCCCCCAAATGTGCACTATACAAATGTTAGGCCCTCTAAATGGTAGGGTAGCTCTTTACTTAAATTTTCATTACTTATTTTTAAAGATATGAAGAAAGCAATATATTTTAATACAAGAAGTGCAATGCAACAAGTGTATTGCATATATCATTGATTTGGTAAACTCTTAGGGGCTGTGTAATCATGTATCACTGTCTGACACTGTGATGTACCAAAAGAAACACTAAAGGTTCAGTGGAATTTGCTTTGCTAACAGTAAAATGTGAGACTTCAGTACTGTGTATAAAATTGTATATTTTGCTGCTCAGATTTTCTTTTATTTCTTCTGATTTCTTTAAATATGTATTCCCTTAAACTGTGAATGATAGCTGACCTTTTCATTTTACAGGATTAATTTTAGTTGCATGGCAAATTCTTAAAAAACAATATTTTGGTAGAGTCATTGAGCACATGAATTACTGCAGGCTCAGTTATCAGTGATTGACGTTATGTGACATTTTCGCTGGGAATTTATAGAGAACTTTTTCAGAAGAATCATATAATGAGCCTTTTAATCATATTTTATGCAGTTGGTATTGATGGATATGTTTTTCAGTGTGCAATAGACTCCAGAGGACGTGGCTGATTATTGATTTAGGATAGACAGGCTTAAACTGGGAGGAAAATAAGCAAAATATAACAGGCTAGTTATGAGAAGAACAAGCCATACTTTCACATGCAGTAAGGAAACATTGACGTATCAAAGTGGATATTTGGATAAGTATATGTTACGTATCTAGAATATATTTGACATTTGATGTGGACATTGTCATCTGTCAAAGTAGTATTTTGACTTCTGTTAATACATTCTGAATATTTTTTGTTTTGATAGGTGAAAACAGGAAAGAAGAAATCATGTTCTAATCTTTCACTACATAAGCAATATTAAGAACAACACATAAAGGTTAATTCCAGAGTAGTACAACAAAGGGGATTAAATAGATTATGATTTATTTATTTAATATTATTGTTACATGAACAGTAAGTTGCTATTTTTAGTACAAACTGCAAAGGAGAATGTTTTGGCCTGAGTTTATGGTCCAAATAGATAAGATGTAAGTATCTAGTCCCGAGAGTAAGTTTGAGTGACCTATTTACAGATAGGCTTAGATCCCAAATCAGAAAAAATGCATGACTGAGCTGTTCTGTTGATGCCAGTAAGACTTCTCACAGGCTTAAAATTACATGTGCAATAAAAAAAATCTTGACGTATCACATCATAACTGAATTCCCTGAGCAGTGTAGGAAATTGATTCAAGATCTCTGAAATGTTGGTTTACTTCTTCATAGCTTTTCTGATGCATGAGATGAGAAGTACAATCAATTTCCTGTAAAGAAAAAGATGTGAAACAGGTGAATATAGAAGTAAGTACATATACTGTGGGAAGTGAATTTGAATAAAACACTGCACTTAATAGAGATGCCTATTTTAATATTAAAAAGAACTAAGGCAATATCATTGTGGAATTGTGGAGGCAGAAATTTTAGAAGAGCAGAATTGTCATTTCAAACAGTAAAACAATGCTGGATAGTGCTAGTTACTTTAAAAATTTAGTGCTAAAAGATAAATAGCTAAGGAAAACCTTGGCAAGTTCATTGATCAGTTCTTTACCAATTAGTTTGCTAGGTAGACAGAATAGATTTTCACTCACTTTCAAAATTGTTGTAGTGCTTTTTTTTTCCAGCTGGAAGTATAAAGTTTCTTGTTTTCTTCAGACTTGTTTCTGGATTGGATGGGAAAAAGTTAGTTAAACAGTTAACATGACTACCAAACAACTTGTTTGGTGCATCTTAATTTTTTCCTGTAGAGCTCAGCCTTAGTAATAAGAGGCTGGGTGGGATGGCATACTTGAGGTTTAATTTATGAGTAAGTTGGATATGAATCTTTTCATGTAACATTTGACCAGAGTGCTTATAAAATAGTTGGTAGTTAGTAGGAAAAGCAGGAGTGAGTTTTTAGTGCAGAGCTCTGTACTAACTTGGAGATGAGAAAGCTCATGTTAGTTCATTTTGACTTTCTGGGTGTTAATCTTTTTGAGTGTGGTGCAATGAAAGGAACTACAAGAATGCTAGTTCACTGTGTGCCAATTTTCCACTCTCCCTATCTGCCGCTGATTGTGGGGAAGTGCAGCAAATGCTTATGCACTTTACAGTACAGAATGTGTCAGATTTCTGCACAACCACACAGGAACAACAGCTGAAGGTAAAGACAGGCTCTTGCACATCAGTTGCAAAAGCTTCCAACTGCCAATTGGAGTCAAGGATGAAAGGTGGGGGGTTAAGCCAAGTGGGAGATGGACTGAGTTATTTGCATTGTGTTGTGCAAAACAAGCTTGGCCTTGCTGAAACCCCATGAACATTGCATGAATGCAGTTTTTAATGGAGGTGATTCTAAAGTATCCCAGGACTTTAGTATTGTGCTTGCTATCTACTGCTAAGTCTGTGGTTGAACAAAAATTTGTGTAGGTCAGAGCTACGCATTGGTGGGGAGGTGCAAATGTTCATTTGGTATTGTAGTGAACTTGGAACTAGGGCTGCTGTTAGTTACCAAAACAGTGTTTGAGAAACTGAGGGAGGAAATGTGGACATGTTGCTTTTTGGGTTACTGTAGAGTGCTGTAGTAAGCTCAGCTTACTTTCTGGTTTTTGAATGCTTAGATTTCTTTTGCAAGTTGCATTTAAAGTTGAATCAAAGACAAATGGATAATGATGAATGTCTTTTCACAATCTTGCTGAGGGAACTGTGAGATATTTTAGAGGCAATTGCTACCCACTGGAATGGTGTACTTTACTCCTAGAAGAGCCAGGGTATTTCCTGAAAACAGTAATTTAAATGCTCAGTTGCTCATCTCCCATTTGGAACATACCAGAAAAGTTGGCTAGGGGCTGATGTAGCTGAAGTAAGGGATGAGCATAAGAAGGTCAAGATAGGCAAGCTGAAGGCAGTTTGTGTGGATTCAGCTTCTCATAATTGGCGATCTTTAACTTTTTTTATTTTGAGTACCCACTCATCTAAGGCTTTTCAACTAGAAATGACTTCATGTGAGTTCAGAGAAGTGAAAGAAAACTTTGGTTCTTATATGTATGAATTTGTCACAGGAAAGAAACTTACAGGTGCAAATGTTTCTTAGTTTACTATTGCTGTCATTGTTTGTAGCTTTAATTCCAGAAATACTTATCTTCAGAAGTTCTTCTGTTCTTCTAAAATGAATACACTAAAAGAACACAATTCATTCTTATCTCTTCAACTTTCATCCTTCAATTCACTCAACCCTTTAATTTTAGGATTAAAATTTTTACCTATTTTAGGCATCTGGCTAAGCTAAGAGTTTAGGCTTTCTCTACAGTTAAAGTACAAAAGATATTTCATCCCACTAAGTTCTGTAGATTGGTGTCTAAACATGCCTATTTCTATCTATTGATTACCCAGAAGACACTTACTTTTGTAATACAGCTGCCTAACTTCAGATACTGTTATTACAGGCCCTGATGACAATTTCCTGTCCTTTTCTCTCAAGTTTTCAGATATTTTACCAACTTCCTTTCTATCCAGTATTTACTCAATGTATCATATTATTGTTAATTTAATGACTTTATTAATTTCCTTTAAAAATATTTTAAATGTTAAACAGGTTTTATGCAGATTTAAATTAGAATCCAGTGGTTACCTCAGTGTTCAATTTTTTCTTTTTTTCTTTAACTCACAGCAGAAAGCTTATAAAAGCTCAAAAATAAGAATTCCAATTTCTTTCCCCATGTCATAGCAGTAACTTACTTATAATTTTCATCACTGTAATTTTTTTTAACAGCATAACCATTTTTTCTTTTTATATTCATTTACCTGTCTCTTGAGGCTGTGTATATTTTGATTCTGTTTCTTGCCTTTAAAAGGCCACCAAGCTGAGTGGAATTCACTGAAAGAGTTTACTTGTGTAAAATACCATACAACTGCATTGTTTTGCGATGATTTACTGCTTGCTATGCCTGACATGGCTGTAAGATTGATGTGTACAAATGAGGACAGGCTCATGGATATGGAACACCTGAGTAAGTAAGAAAATGACTCAAAGAACAATCTTTTGCCTCACCGTTGTGACAGTGAGCAATTTGTATTTTGGGGATTTTGAATATAATTTTGTGTTTCTGTAACCCTGGTGTCTGTTCTTAAAGTTATATGTTGTGAAGGATTGTTGCAGTGCTGAGTGATAAAATCAACTTATCTAGACATTTTTTTGTCTTGTACTTATTTTAATAGTAATACATTATTCTGATTTGGTGGTACTTTACACCCATCTTGCATTTTGCTTTTGAAAGCTAAGCAGCAGCAGAAGCTGAGCATGGAAAGTTAGATACAGTGACTGTGTTAAGTATCTTTTACTGAGGCCGTTCTACCTGGTTACATCAAATCTGATTGCATCTGAGCCTAGTCACCCTGTTGTTGCGTGCCATTCAGTTTTGAGCTCTTGTCTTTTGTGTTGTGTTTGCAGAAGAAACCATTTTCTAAAGGCGCCTTTGCCTGTTGAGGGAAAAGTAGCAAAACTGCATGCAGTTGTGCTGTGTGTTAAATGCCCACCAACTTGCCATGTTACTTTGATGTCAAATTTTCAGGAGTCTGAGATCTGTTTTATGGTTTGATTATTTTTACCTAGGGATTGTGTGCTTTGTTTTTGTTTTCCTTTGGGAATAGTTCTCTAGCTCTGTTTCTGTTTCAAGCCAAGATTAGAAGAAGAATAGAGGGTTGATTCCTCCCTTCCTCCCTCTTTTAACAGCTAATAAAGTGTCTGCTTGCCCCACAAAAATGAGACCTTCCTAATTTGTAGCATCTTAAACAATTGTGAGCTTGCAATGTGAAGAGAAATTCCACAAATGAAATACTTCCATTTGTGACAGGATATTGAAACCTGAATTTTGGAGCAGTTGCCACAGAATGGGAAGTGGATTGTGTTTACTTTGGGGAAATTGATTTGCTTAATTAAAATCTTGACTCAAACAGAAGAATTTAAACAATCACTTTATTTCCCACAATGTTGGCTCATTGAGTGATTTGGATGGCAGAACAAGACCTGGATATTTAAAGGAACTAGAAGAAAAGACATGTCCTCTCACCAGTGGGTTTTATTACAAAAGGGATCTTTGGTTAACATATTGGCAGCTTCTACTGCCCACTGTCATGAAGTCCTTGGAGGAGGAATGAGGCATTTTCAAAGAGATTTTATTTTGTCCAAGGAGAAGTATTTTAAAATAAAGACATATTAGCATTGTTGAATGAAATTAATAAATAAAATAATTAACATTTCATGTTTAGCCAAATTTGGTGACTTTTCTGGTAAGTTTAACTTTGAATTGTGCACTTGTCCAAATATTTCATTGTTTTTCTTGTCTGTCACTTGTACATCCACCTGAGATATTTATCTTATTGCCTTATTTTTAATGTACCCAAGGGAAAAATAAAGTAGGCTACTAGCCTTGCATTAAAAGCATGACTGATGGATCTATTTAAGCTCACAAAACCTCAGAGTGTTTTCAGAGTTGCAACTGAAATCAGAGTTTGACAGCCCAACTGTAAGTCATTCTCCAGGTATTAGTGAAGTCTCAAGCCAGAATTTAATGATCCGTATGTTTCTACAGTTAAAACTGCAATAGTCAAGTACAGCAGTGCAAATTACAGACTGAGTTTGAGTTCAGTTTCTGCCTATGATTGAACAGGTTTTTTTCATGCTGGATTAAACCTTTGAACTATCAGGCTGAGAAGGAAATTTGCCTGCTGGTGAAGGGAGTGTGGATCACTGAGCAGTACTAGGTTTGTCTGTGTGGGAGAGTACTTTCCTGGAGGCTAATCCAGTTCAGCTGAATGTGAACTGTCTGAGGACCGTTGCAGACCTTACCTTCCAATCAAATTCTTTGGCCTTGCCCCCGAGAAACAAATGTAGTTCATAGTCTGTATCAAAAACTTCCATAGAATACTGAGAGGATAGTATGAGAGAAAATGAACTCCATATAGCAGATGGCACGCAAAGCTGTAGTCCTATGGCTTACTGGCAGCTCCACTTTTAATGGCCTATTGCACTATTAGACTATGCCTGTACTAGTAAATAAGATGGATAAGAGCATGTTTTCTGGCTTTAAAAGTGACTGGCACAGCATGGCTCATGTCTGTATGGTTAAACCTTCTCCCCTCTGCAAACAGGTTTGCTTTATGCATGCTGTCTATTTGGAACAGCCGTGGCTTGAGTTATCCCTTGAACCATAGACTGAGCATTGTCTTGGACAGCAGTAGTTGCTGGGGGTCAAAGCTCTGCTGGAGGCTGTGTTTGTTAAATGCTGTGGATAATTATGGACACTGAGTTAGTGGCCTGATCCTGCTGAGTTTACCAAGTTAGGTGCAGCAATAAACCTTGTGTAAGAACCATGTTGGAATCTCTGCGATGCAATAGAATAGTCTCCTAAAAGTACAGTTAGTAAGTCTACAAATTAAAACTCCACCACTTCTTCACAGAAGTGATTAATGGTGTACAGATGAGATTCAGTTAAGTGTTTCTTTGTATCTGTAAGCTTAATCTGTTGTGTAGGACATCAGCCCTTGATCAGAACAGAAACATTATTAGTAACCACACTCTGTTTTGATGACTCCTTTGCATATGTAGGTAGTGTACAGACTGTTGCTGTAGCAGTCAGGGAATGCAGAGCATGCAGGAGCTTGTATCACTGAGCATTTCCAGCCTTTCTGCAGGTATGCTGTGATGGAACTGAGTGCACAGAAGGTGTGAAAATCTACCCCTATGTAGACAGGTGTTGCTTTTGAGGCTTTACTAGCTTTATTCAGGAATTGGTGTGTGAAAAGAATATTCTCCAAAAAAGTTTAGTAGCGAATTTCTGAGAAGAGAAGCTTGTCTCTTCCAGACACAAACTGCAGGTCTGCTTTTGCAGGGAGCAGGTGGCTGATGGGTAGCTTGCAGCTCCTGGCAAGCCCTGAAGCCTCACAGTAGCTATTAGAGCTCATTTGATACATCTAAATGACAATGAAATGCCCAACTCTACTTAATTTTTAGCGGAATTAGAAAAGAGTCTGAACTTGTTAGAATTTTTTTTTCTATCAAGGTATATTTCATGGCTATGTCTAATGACATTTTTTTTTGATAAATTTTTAAACTATTTGATGCTTCTTTTCTCTTGCCAGTTTGGAAGAAGCCCTGGTATCACCTTATTGAAATAGAAATTGCAAAAATACAGGGAGTGACTGTGATAAATGTCACTCTTGCTTATACTGGATGATTTCCAGGTAACAGTTTTATGTCAAATTATGGTCTTTTAATGATGAAAATACTAACATTTTCAGAGGAAATTATTTATTTGTAGGAAACGCTCAGTTCTTCAAAAAAGGCACCTGGGTCCAGGAGAGTGCCACGTGCTAAAGTGTTAGAGGGGGTAGGGCTTACTTTTTCCTTAAAATTCTGTAGTGCTTGGTGGACAAGTTGCATATATGAAATCCAGTGTGCTTGTTGACTGCCTCAGCTTCTGCAGGTGTCAACCAGAGTAGAGACAGATGTAGCAGAGGGTATCTTCAGAAGTGCTTCTTCAGTAGAGCTGGCGGCTGGTCACAAGCGGTGTTCCCCAGGGCTCAGTATTGGGGCCAGTTCTGTTTAATATATTTAGCAATAATCTGGACATGGGGATTGAATGCACCCTGGGTAAATTTGTGGATGACACCAAGTTGGGAGGAAGTGTTGATAGGATCGAGGGTAGGAAGGCTCTACAGAGGGATCTGGACAGGCTGGATCGATGGGCCGAGGTCAATTGTATGAGGTTCAACAAGGCCAAGTGCCGGGTCCTGCACTTGTGTCACAACAACCCCATGCAGCGCTACAGGCTTGGGGAGGAGTGGCTGGAAAGCTGCTTGGCAGAAAAGAACCTGGGAGTGCTGGTCGACAGCCAGCTGGATATGAGCCAGCAGTGTGTCCAGGTGGCCAAGAAGGACAAAGGCATCCTGGCCTGTATCAGAAATTCTGTGGCCAGCAGGAGCAGGGAGTTGATTGTTCCCCTGTACTGGGCCCTGGTGAGGCCGCACCTCGAGTACTGTGTTCAGTTTTGGGCCCCTCACTACAGGGGAGACATTGGTAGCAGGGGAGGAGGAGGTTACAGTGGTGGCTTCTATGCGAAGCTGCTGGAAGCTTCCTCTATGTCTGACAGAGCCAATACCAGCCAGCTCTAAGATTGACCCGCCGCTGGCCAAAGCCAAGCCAATCAGTGACAGTGGTAGTGCCTCTGGGAGAACAGATTTAAGAAGGGGAAAAAGTTGCTGTGCAACAGCAACTACAGCCAGAGAGAGGAGTGAAAAGATGTGAGAGCACCAGCCCTGCAGAGCCCCAGGTCAGTGCAGAAGGAGGGGGAGGAGGTGCTCCAGGCGCCAGAGCAGATTCCCCTGCAGCCCGTCGGGAAGACCATGGTGAGGCAGGCTGTCCGCCTGCAGTCCAGGGAGGTCCACGGTAGAGCAGATCTCCACCTGCAGCCCGGGGAGGACCCCATGCTGGAGCAGGTGGGTGCCCAAAGGAGGCTGTGACCCCGTGGGAAGCCCGCGCTGGAGCAGGCTCCTGGCAGGACCTGTGGCCCTGTGGAGAGAGGAGCCCATGCTGGAGCAGGTTTGCTGGCTTGTGACTCTGTGGGGGGGGGCCCACGTTGGAGCAGCCTGTGCCTGAAGGACTGCAGCCCATGGAAGGGACCCACATTGGAGCAGTTCATGAAGAACTGCAGCCTGTGGGAAGGACCCACGTTGGAGAAGTTCATGGAGGACTGTCTCCCATGGGAGGAACCTCATGCTGGAGCAGGAGAGTGTGATGAGTCCTGCCCCTGAGGAGGATGAAGTGACCGTAACCCCCATTCCCTATCCTCCTGTCCACTTGGGGGTAGGTAGAGAATCCAGGAGTGAAGTTGTGCCCAGGAAGAAGGGAGGGGTGGGGATGGTGTTTTGAGATGTGGTTTTATTTCTCATTACCCTACTCTGGTTGATTGGCAATAAATTAAGTTAATTTTCCCAAAGTTGAGTCTGGTTTGCCTGTGACAGTAATTGGTTGAATTATCTCTTCCTGTCCTTATCTTGACCCACAAGCCCTTTGTTATATATTCTCTCCCCTGTCTAGCTGAGGCGGGGGGAGTGGTAGAACGACTTTGGTGGGCACCTGGTCTCCATCCAGGGTTAACCCACCACAGGCATGTCCAGAGAAGGGCAGCCAAGCTGGTGAAGGGCCTGGAGCACAAGTCTTATGAGGAGTGACTGAGGGACCTGGGGTTGTTCAGTCTGGAGAAAAAGAGCCTGAAGGGGAGATCTTACTGCTTTCTACAACTACCTGAAGGGAGGTTGTAGCAAGGTGGGGATCAGTCTCTTCTCCCAAATAACAAGCTATATGACAAGAGGGGATGTCTTCAATTTGTGCCAGGGGAGGTTTAGATCAGATATTAGGAAAAATTTCTTCACTGAAAGGGTTGTCAAGCATTGGAACAGGCTGCCCAGGGAAGTGGTTGAGTTGCCATCCCTGGAGGCATTCAGAAAATGTGTAGACATGGCACTTGAGGACATGGTTTAGTGGGCATGGTGGTGTTGGGTTGACAGTTGGACTTGATGATCTTAGAGGTCTTTTCCAAACTACTGATTCTATTCTAATCAAGGTGATGTTTGGTAGTCTCTGTAGAGGCATTAAGTTTGGTGCAAAACCTACTGGGGGTAAGTTTAGACTCTCTATAGCAATGACAGATGGTAGAACTGTTCAGTTTATTTGTTTGCAGTTTACTGTCTAAAGACTACAAGTGGTCTATTTTGTTAAAAAAATATGTGGGAGAGTCACAAAGAATAGAGAATGGGACTGATAGATGAGGGAAGGAGTGCTAAGCAGGGGTACTGCAGTGGGAGTGCAGGCTGGGAGAGAAGAGTGAGGGGCAAAGACAGGAATCTTAGTTTAACAGAGATGGGAAGAAAAAGATTCCTACAAGGATCCAGAGACTGAGTATGGTTGCTTCAGTCCTGGGAGTCACTGAAGACTGATGATTTGGAAGGTAGGACTGAATGAAAGGGATAGTTGCTCTCCTCAGTGTTATTTTCAAGGAAGTTCCGTAAGGGAAGCACCTTACCAATCTTCAGTTTAGGTTTTAACATCTGAGGAACTGGGACAATAACAAGTAAGGGGAGGTTGTAAGTTTAGGTAACTGCATCTCCATCCTTCCTCCTCATTCAATAACTTGGGTATTTTGTTGTTCATGTTCCGGTCTGAGATGCTTATGTGGAAAGGATGTTTGTAAAAGATGATGTATTAACTGCCCCTTCTTCTCATACAAGTAATTGTGTGTGGCTTATTGGTCGTTTCTATATGTAATGATGCTATACATAAGTGTTATTTCTAGTGGCACTTGTATAGTTTTGGGTTTTTTCCAGAGTCCAGTTCTTTATCTTTTTTTATTGAATGATGTGTTATTTTGTGACTGTTCACATTGATTTCAATCGAATTACTTCATTAAGAAGTATATCCATGTGGACCAAAAGGATTTGGTTTAGTTTTTCCAGAATAAGATTTAGTATTTCTTTGTTGATAAAAGGACTCAGTTGAAACATCGATTGTTGTGGGGTTGGCATTGAAAACTTAGTGTAGATCTCATTCTAACTCAAAAGTTTGTTGCTATTTAGAATTCTTATCCAAGGGAAAACAAAGGTTAGTGAAAGTGGAAAAATCAGTCTTCTTCCTGGACCTTCACTGGGTGTTTTTTAATGGTTAATAACATTTATTTTCTTTCCATAGGCAATGTTCAGTCTCTGTATGGTTGAAAGTGGAGCTGATGAGGTGAATTTGCATGGTGTCACAAGCCTCGGTTTAAAACAAGCCCTGGACTTTGCATATACTGGACAGGTATTGTACAGCTCTTCAAAGTAAGAGACACAAACGAAAGCAAACTGCAGTAAAAACTGAAGATGACCTTTACAGAGGTATTAGAAATTATTTTTCTTGTGCACTGCCCAATACAAGGTCTTTTGATTTAGCAGATCTTACTTTTCTTATACTGGTTTGTGGTTGGTTTTTGTTTTTTTTTTTTCCCTTTAGAGGGATTGTCTGATAAAAACACTGTTTATTTGCATTCTTTGCCAGGTAGTGAACCATGTAGGTCTTGTATGCCCCTTTTATGGTGCCCTGGCTGTTCATAAAAACTTAATGTGAGTTGATTCTGCATGCTAAATTAAATATAAAGAAAGGAAAAATACCTTAGGTTTTTCCTATTAATAAATATTTATAAACTCTGCTTTGTTTGACAAATTATATAATTGAGGGGAAAAGTAGTCTCTTAGTCTCTGGACAGATACAGTCCAAGCATCTTTGTAAATGCTTACAGGTATTATACGTCTTTATTGTAGCACTTTTTATGATAATAGGTTATGTATCACGCTATGTTACTTCAGAAAATGCAGAGCAATGCTCCTCTTCCCTCTGCTAAAAAAAAGTATATATGACCTACCATATCTCTGCACTGCATGCTTGGACAGTGTTGCTGTATGACTTCATCTCAGTTCAGAGTTCATGGACAGTGAGTTTAGAACACCCAGCTATTTTTACTTTGGAGTCTAAAAATCTAGATAACCAAACTATTTCTGCAAATATTGCTACAACAATTGAATCCATTGACATATATTTGTTTATTAGGTGATTTTGAAAAGGAAAGCTTAAATCCATATTATGTTATTCTGGAAGAGTTGTCATGTTATACAAAGTTAAGGCATCTGCTTACATGCTGTAGATTGAGTATATGGCCTTAATTTTCTTCAGAGGGAATTAAATAAAAATAAGGAAAGAAAATTTTTTACCTGTTCTAAAGGAGCTATTTTTGTCACTCGCCCACACAACAGTTACACTTTAGTATTGGCCTTAGAGACTACCATTTGAAAATTCTGTTTTTTCTGCTGGTATGGAAAACGTAACTTATTCAAAGATTTTGTTGATATAAATGAGAGAGATGCAGTGCTAAATTACTGAATTGGATGAAGATCTCAGTATGTGACTTGTCATTGGTATGCTTTTTGTTCTTTCAGTTGAAAGTTTTGATAGATAAAATTGAATGTCTCATGTGCTGTTGAGCACGTGTATCATCTTAGTCATTTGAAACTATAGGTCGATTATTCTAAAGAGAGAACTGTTGTTGCTAAATGGAAATATCTTTTGAGAATATAGGTTGTAATTGATTTCTATCTGAGCCACCCTGTCTGCTTTGAATAGAGGTATACTCCCCTATCTTTCAGCAAAATTCTAAATCTAATAAACCTGTGTAAACTATGTTGAGAACCTTGAAAAGATGGATTTGGCTTTTCTGTAAGCCAACAATCTTACTGTCACACCACATTGCTTCCAGGATAGTATCCTCAGCTCCTTAGTAAATAATATATGCCTTCTGTCCTTGATCCTCTAGACACTTTTGAGTCTTTAATGTTCAGGTATAATCTGATTTGAATAAACGAGTGCACTTCTGGAGTTAAATATAAATATGCTTGTATGTAAAGTTGCTCATACATGTAAGTAATTATAAGGCAAAGTTTGTTCTGTCATGTCTACCAGATACACGAAGTGCTACTTTGAAGCACAGGGAAATGACAAGGGTTCTGTAGGAGTTCTCTTATAAAGATGCCTTTGAAGCATAACTTGGTGATATGCAGGTCTGAGAATTAGCAGTGTCGAATTTCCCCTTTTGTCCTTGAAATTCGCTTCTGGCACTGATTTTACATGTATTGAGCTATTGCTTACGTACTGTCTCAGGCTGACAGAATCAGAGTGAACATTTTAAGGCAGTGAGTGGGAGTAATCCACTGCCCTGGTTTCAGTTGAGATGGAGTTAAGTTTCTTCCTAGCAGCTGGTATGGTGTGATGTTTTGAGCTCAGTATGAGAAGAATGTTGATAACACTCTGATGTTTTTGGTTGCTGCTAAGTAATGTTCAGTCTAAAGTCAAGGATTTTTTCAGCTTCTCATGCCCAGCCAGCGAGAAGGCTGGAGGGGCACAAGAAGCTGGGAGGGAACACAGCCAGGACAGCTGCCCCAAACTGGCCAACGAGGTATTCCAGACCATGGGACGTCACATTCAGGAAATAACTGGGTGGTGGGGAGTTGGGATAGCCACTTGGGGACTTAATGGGTGTCGATTGGCAGGTGGTGAGCAATTACTTTGTGCACCATTTGTATATTCCAATCCTTTTGCTATTACTGTTGTCATTCTATTAGTGTTATTTTTATAATTATTACTTTCTTCTTTTCTATTAAACCATTCTTATCTGAACCCACAAAGTTTACTTCTTTTCCTGATTTTCTCCCCCATCCCACTGGGTGGGGGGGAAGTGAGTGAGTGGTTGCGTGGTGTTTAGTTTCTGGCTGGGGTGAAACCATGACATCCACAAAGGCTATTAATAAATAACTGGATTACTGCATACTTACATCAGAGTTCTGAAAACAGTCATCTTTAGTTTGGGTCTGCAAACTCTTTCTGATTTAAAAAACAAACAAAATACTTAGTAAACCAAAACTCACTCATGCCAATTACAAACTTATATTGCTCTGAAAATGTAGGTATCAAGACATGATCTGATGTGGCTCTTAAAAGAGTTCATGGCTTCCACTCTTTTTTTTCTTTTCTTTTTTTTTTTTTTTTAACATGTTTGGCCAAAATGTTAGTCCACAAAATTGCTGTTTCTTTAGGTAACACTGTGGAACTGTCAATTTAGGGACAGTCTTAAGGTATACATGTCTAAACAGATAAATATTAATTTCAGCTTTTTCTTTATTTCTTTAATATTTTGCTAAACTTGCATTCCATTTCAAGTGTAGTAACTCATATGTAAGTCTGTGTAAAATAATATATTGGAGACATCTGGTGGAAATATTTAATATTGCATGATGGCGATATTTGATGCTTCCAGTTTTTAAAAGTTATCAAAATCAAGAAATTTAATTTTGAGCATGACATTACAATCTGAAATGAAACTCTTGTCATCCTTGCTGTTTGTTTTTTGGGGTTTTTTGTTTGTTTGGTGTTTTGTTTTGTTTTTTTTTTTTAAATTTGAAATATGCCTGCAGACTTAAAATAAGAACTACATCTTCCTGTCTACTTAGGCAGACAGTGCCTTATCATGATTACTGCTGGAAATATTATTATTTTAAGGGAAAATTGATTGTTCAACAGAAGAAAAGATTGTTGTAAAACTCAAGTTAAATATAAACAATATCATAATTCCAACTCAATCCATTACTGTCATCCCTAATCATGACAAAGAAAGAAATATTGGTATAGAAATAAATAAAAACTAACAAATAGCAGCAGAATTTGATTTTGTTCTATGCAAGTAGGCTCTCAGTAATCCTCTAATAATGACATCTTTGGCAAAAAATATCTTAAATACGTTCCCCCATGGCCATAGGCCATAATCCCCATAGGGATTACCATGTAATCCCCATATTGAGAGTTCAGAGATATAACACTTTTCTCCTGTTGTAGTTGGCTTTTCCTGTTGTAGTTGACATATCCTTTCTTCATAAAAGGCCTTTACAGTCATTCTTTTACTTCACAGCTGGCAGCAATAAGGCCAGGCCTGAGTCTCAGTAACAAGATTACTGACCGTTCCTCCTCAAAGGGGCATTTTGCAAGTGTCAGATGTGCATTGGAAGGGAGATGGATGAAGTACAATCAAAACAGGAACTATATATTTTAGATTATTAATATAGAGAAACAGTTTTTGGTGCAGAGTTTGGAGCTCACAATTCCTTCTGTCCAAGTAAGAGTCTTAACCACTGGGCTACAGAGTCATGGGCACCGTTGCCTGCTCTTTTTGACTATTCTTTTGTTTTTAGCTCCTGTTACCAAGAGATATAATCTCATTTGGAGGCATGTGATAGCCCCTAAATAAGCCAGTGTAGCTGGGTGGCGAGTCATTCTTCATTACAAGAAAAGGTGCTTTTGATCAAAAGAAAAGCTTTGGGCATCTGGAAAGTTTCAGTGCTGAAAATAGTCTCTTGTAAACTCTAAGTGCTGTGGGACTGCGTAAGTGGTTTGAACTGAAATTTTGAGGCTCCTCAATTTAGATTGCATTCCTCCTCAAATTTAGGTCCAGCAAACTACATCGTTTATGTTAATCTCGTGCATATGTAAAATCTAAGTGAAACCATAATTTGAATCAGCTGGCAGGCACTGCAGTATAGTTTCAAAAAAGAATTGTGCAAGAACACTGGATTTAATTCGCAGTAGATGGTTGTGATCCTAATTCAACAAAAATACAAATACACAGTTGAAATCCTATGTATACAGAAATGCTTTGCTGACTTGGACCTTTCTTTGTAATTATGTTCTATGTCTTTGGTCTATGATAATAGAAATATTTTACATTTAGGTAGAATTGTATTTGAGGACCTCAAAACACATTACAAAATCAAGTAATCGCTGCCCTTACGTTGTTACATCATAGACAGGAAATTATTTTGAGAGAAAATAAATTTCCAAAGACAACACAGCAAACCAGCAGCTTTATTAGGGCTTAATACCAACTTTTCCTGACCAAGTCCTGTGTTCCTAACTGGTCGATGTCTCTCTTCTTTTTCTAAACGATAATATTTTGTTTCTGTAGTAATAGAAATTAAGTTGTCTGAAAGTTATAAAATTATTCTGAATTACCAAAGCTGAAAAGAAATAATTCGTGAGGCAACCCTTATATAACTGATGTTTTAAGTTCAGCTCTTTTTCCAAAAGCAAATTTTGGGGTAACTCATCCTGTGGTATCTTCTTAGCCCAAGATTAACTTTATAACCTTATACTCCGCCTATAGAATGTTGAAATGTTTCATTTTCTTGAAAGCCAGACTTGAAGTTGCATTTATAATGATTCAAAAATAGGCTTTAAGCTTTTTCTGTTTCTTAGCATATTTAACATATCCTTTACTCACAAAATGACAGCATAGCAGCAGTCTTTAATAAAGGTAGTATCAGTATATTATATCAGTTACAAATCTAGAACTTCATGGTGTTTTCAGATATATTGTTATTTCATGTGTTTGGGTTGCTCTCAATATCACTTTAATGCATTATCAGTGTGAGTCCTATTTAACTACTGCCTTTATTTACTAACTTTGCCTTGTATTCAGTTAATTTAAAAACTGTTAACCTGTAACAGCTATTATCACTTTACCAAACAGGTTTCATGAACTGGTAGGAGTACCACCTGGTGATTTTTCAATTTCATGCCTACAAACCTATAGTTTTTTCACAGCTCCTTTGTGAAATTGTTTTTTTCACTTAGTTATTTCTTTCATTCTTTTGGGTTTTTTTGTTAAAGGTCTTCTCAGATAGTATAGAAATGTAAAAATAAATATTTTTATGTACAACTATTTCTCCTAATAATTGCTTTGATTCCTTTATAGAATCTTGGCTTTCATCTCTCATCAAATCTGCCCTTCATTTGATGGTGAAAGTTTTTCTAGTGATCAACCAGTATTTCATCTGCCATTTTTAGTTGAGACCAGGATGAGATAGCTGACAATATCTTGGCACCTCTTTTTCTGTTAATCCTTTCTAGTTTACTTGTGGATGAGGTGTATTGCAAAGCTGTATTGTGTTGGTTGATTTTCTTGGGTGACCTCCTGAGTCCTGTGTGTAGCAGTACCACTGGTTGCCTTTTGATTAACTGAACCCTATGATTCCTTTTAAACTGCCTGGCATCCCTAGCAAAAGTGACTTCAACTATCCTTGTTCATTTTTACTGGGGGCAGCATTTTGAGGTCATGGGAAACTGATTCCAGCAGTATTATATCTTACTGTAAATACTTGACATTATTTTTTCAATGCAATTTCAATGCCAGAAATCTAAATTTGATACTTAATTTTGGACATTTCCTTTTTTACTTCTATCAGGAGGATGATCATCTTTCTTTGCCTAGCACTAGGTTACAGCTACTAGGTAGGTGTTAGGTTCACCGTTTAGCTACAGATTGCCCAGAAGGCTTAAAATAATACAGAGCTTATTTAACTCAGTTTATGCACTTTATTGCAGAGAAAGTTTAATGTTCCATATTATTTGCTCTGGGTAGGTATCAAGATATGGACAACACAGCTTTTCTAGAGCTGAAAGTAACCAAAATAATGAAACGTCTTCTCAAAAAATAGTGAGTTTTCTTCAGGGTTACTTATAATAATGGTACTTACATCATTATGATATGAAGCTGCGCCCAGCGAAGTTCAGGCTCGATGTTAGGAAAAGGTTTTTCACTGAGAGGGTGGTCAGTCACTGGAACAGGCTCCCTGGGAAAGTGGTCATGGCACCAAGCCTGTCAGAGTTCAACGAGTATCTGGATGATGCTCTTAGTCATATGGTTTAGTTTTAGGTTGTTCTGCAAGGAGCTGGGAGTTGGACTCAATGATCCTTATGGATATCTTCTAACTTGAAATATTCTATGATTCTGTGATTTATATGCTGTGCATTTAATGCAGACTTCCATTTAGTTTTCTGGAAAAATATTATGACATAGCAGAGAAAGGCTGGTCATGGTTCCTTCTGGCATTGGCTAATGAGACATCTGGATTTTGTAATGAGTGCTATCAAACATTACTTGCCAGGGCTTTGGGCAGTTGCCTGCAGGGGGCTAGAACATTCTTCCCCTGCTCACACTTTTTTTGAAGCGGCACTTCTCAACATGCAAGGAGCTCAGTATTCAACTGAAGTACAAATGAACAGGGAAACAGGCAGAAGTGCTGTTTCTGGTTGCGAGTGAAATGCAGTCTAAATTGTTCTAAAAGAAAAGTTAGTTTTTTTGGTTGCTCTGAAGCACACAGAATGGTTTCCAGAGGGGAAAAACAAGTGGTACTTTTGTTAGATACCTGTCTTGTTTGAAATGCTGATCACTGCAAGTGGAGTCAAGAAGGAATTTTCTTCTGCATCAGACTGGCAGGAATCCTAGGATTTTTTGGTTGTGGTTTTTTTGGTTTTGTTTTCTTGTTTCTGTGTTAAATTCCATATGGGTTACTTTCTAGAGCTTTCTGACATGACATTACATATTTCCTCACTGTTACAGCATAATGGTGGTTTATTTTTAACATGAATCATGCCACTATCTCACTTATTCCAGGGCACCACAAACAGCTGTATGGAAGTGAGAAGGAAACATGGGTATAAAGGAGTAGCTGGAATGAAGGTGACAGAAGTGCATCCTCAGTCCTTTCATTTTTGTCTGGGCACACAGTTTAGCCTCCTTGGGCCTAAAGTAGTTTTAGTTTAGTGTCTTTAAAAGTGTCTGGATGAAATATAATGGCCTGCAATATACAGGGAATAGATTAAATGATCTAATTGTTCTTTCCAGATATAAACCTCGTGACACTCCGTAGAGGTGATCGTTAATCTGGACCTTAGTTTCTCCCTCAGGCTGTAACTTTCTTTGTCGGGAAGGACAGTTTAAGGAGTTTCTTTCTCACTCTCTTTTGTCCATTACTGCCCTCTTTGCAACAACCATACAATTTTTTTGTTGGCCTATACTGGTTTGTTGGCTGTAGGGGGGTGGAAGGCATTAAAGAGGAGGATGTTCTTAGTCTGGGCAGTGTGGAGGTGAGGCATGGGTAGTTGTCCTTGAGAAAGGACAGTGGTTCAAATACTGCTCTTAGCCCAAGAGTTCATAGTTGCTAGTTGCTCTGTGTTGCCAAGTCTTTCAAAGAAAACTAATCGAAGAGAGAGGCGAGATGTGTGATGTCAGTTGTTCTTTTCCCCACTCATCCAGTGCCCTAAGATGTACTAGGTTGGAGAGGATGCAGGGTGAGTTGGGGAAGGGGTAATAAATTCCAGTTTTAGAACTGCTGCCCAGAGGGCAGATGCACAGGAGGGTGTTCAGGGCTATGTGTATGCGTGACCATGCGGCTGATTATAGAATTCCCTTTTCTGCCACAGAATTATGCTTCAGAAACTCAGGTTTAATTTATGAAAGTTTCTAATTCTTGCATTTGCAGAGCAGCTTTCCTCAATATATCAATGAAGCATAAATGGATGCATTTCCCTATAGATTTAAATTGTATATCTAGGAAAAGCAGATCTAAAAAATTGTGTAATCTGCCTTTCTGGATGTTGTGATCTCAGCATTCTGTTGCAAAGAAACACCAAATTTTTGCATCCTTTCTATCCCTTGGCCTACTGATCTGCCCACAAAAGGGAGTGAACTGGATTTAGTGTATGCTCTCTGAAGGGTTTGTGTGATGGTGGAGAGTGGAATGGCTCCCTTGAACAGGATTCCTGTTTTAAAACGTGGTCATTGTAGGGGAGGAGAAAAATAGCTTGGCAAAGGAGGTCAGACAGAAAATGAGCAGTATGTCAGACCTGGTGGCTTAGGATAGTAAGTTACTCAGGCTACCTGCAAGATCTGCCCATTTTATACAGGGAGAAGGTGGTTAAGCTAATTTTCTTGTGTAGCGTCACAGGCCAGAGAAAAGTTGGGAGCATAATGAAAATTAACCCTCAGAAATAAGGGCTGAATAGAGGATTGATTGTAAGATGCAGCCAGGTGCAATACCTGAATTGCATCTAATTAATCTTAATATAAAAATAGCACAGAAACCAGTCTAAATATGGCATGTGTCATACAAAGGCACATCCTTCTCTGGTGAAGATGGCAAGTTTTGTCTGAAGTTGACAGTTGCAAATTACTCCGAGTTTCTGCCCTGGTAATTATGCCTTGTAACCCTTGGGTTGAGGATGGAGTAGGGAAAATGATTAAGCTTTTCTCTTCAGTGTTCACACTAGTAATTTGTGATGAATTTTTAAGGTGTGAATCCAAAGTAGATCTTGGTTTCTGTCATGGTTTAATCCCAGCCAGCAACTAAACACCATGCAGCTGCTCACTCCCTCCTTCTCCTTAATTTTCAATAAGCATCACTCAGAAGACCTCAGAGCTATTTTGAGGGTTAGACAAACAGAGGAGATTCAGTCACTGTGTGTACTTGTGGTGTGCATAGGGTGGTATTTATGTGCATTTAATGTCAAGATTCAGCCGGGTGGCCTGTATAGCATACAAACAGCTATGATGGTGATTAATAAAAATGAAGTAATTATATTAACATATAGAAGTTAAGCGGTGTTTAATAATTGTGAATTACTCCAGTCTTAGTGGAAGGAAGGCTTGCAGTATTTTCTTCCTTTACTTATTGTTCTCTTTTTCTTGTGGGTTTGCCCAGCATGCAACTTGCTGATGGTGAATATTTAGCATGGATGAATTTATATTTTTGCCTATTTTCAAATGAGTTTTGCACAAAAATTCAGATAGTTCCATTTAAGGCAAAGTCTTGGGAAGAGGCAAAGTAGACTTTCCTCAGTTACCTTGGGAAACGCAAAGGTGAATATGTCATCTCAGCAGAATAAGTCTTGCATGGTATAGGAAAGACTTAAGAAGTGGAAAAACATGTAATATATATGTCTGCCACCTTGAAATGAACTCTTGTTGCTGACTTTGTGCATATCACCTTTAGGGAGTAACCAGTCACCTCCTTGCCTTTTGTCCTTCTTATCATCTCATAATGCTACTAGTATAATTTGTAAATGGATTGCTGTAGCTTTAAAATACATTAATATTATCATAGTTAAATATAGTTTGTCTATGCCTACAAGGTAATAATCTGCTTAGGGTTCTGGTTCTCTTCATACTGTGTCTTTAACAATGCTAAGCTGGTGGCTGGCACTTAGTAAGTATTATGACATCAGATGACAACTTCCTCAGTGTAAATGATGTCTGAATAACAAACACTGCAAAGTCTAAACCAACTTGCTTTGTCAGTCTGACCTTGAGTTCTCACTTGAAATATTTGACAGTGCTGCTTATTTTTTTAAAATATGCTTATTAGAGATATTTTTGTAACTGAAATCCTTTCTAGCTTTCAATTGAACTACCTCTTGTCATATATAGTAACCTCATTAGCACCAGACAAAAACCTGCATTGTACTGGGCCTGATTCTCATTTACATTAAGATTCTTACATGTCTCTCTGGCTAGATAAAGAACTTTTACACATTATGCAAATCACATATTTTTTCACTTAAAACCTAGTATGAATATATCCAGTGATTTGCACAGGCTTTAAGCATGTCATACACCAACAGAACTCAATGTAAATGAGTTCTTGATATAAACAAGAATCAATCCCCTTCTCTCCTGTTCCTAGTATATGCATTATGTTGGAGATAATTTGTGGTTTTGCTTGAAGAAATGCATACATATTTTTTCATTTTCTTCAAAAACAGCTTAACTGTAGAAGATGCAGATGAGTGTCTTTCCTTTCGTTTGCCATCCTCCTTATTCCACTGCATTTGAGACATATAAATGATGTTGTGAGATAAAACTAAATTGTATAGGCAGAAGAAAAAGGAGCTGAAAAAAGCTTTACTTCCCTGTGGAGCAGTGAGAGACTGACCTCATGTGGTATGAAACCAAAGCTGCCAGGGGAAATAAAACAAGGATAAAACTCTGAATAAACTGAGTATCTTTGAAAAATTAATTTTTCTCATGCATTTCTGATTTTTGTTGGATGTTGCACCACTTCTACAAACTAATATTATATTTAAATATAGTTTGTGATGTGATTGCTGATAAGAAGTTGACCACTGTCTGTATTCACAAAGACTTTTCTGTGTGCTGAAAAGGGATGCTCTGACAAGCTGACCCCAAGACAGCAGCCTAGGAGCTGAGGCCCAATTATCCTGGCTGCTGCTTATGTGTGATTTTAATTGAAATGAGTAGGAATTTTATGTGAGCAAGTGACAGAATAATCAGTCTTGGTTTCAAAGCCCTTTCTGGCACTTCCCCAGCAGCATGCTCACTCTGTGCCTTCACAGCATTGCTCTGTAAAATGAAGACAGTGGTTAGGAAAATTATGAAGTGGTACCATGCAGAATGGGAAAGGTGTTCCTAGCCTGTATATTTTTTACAAGCATGAATAATATTAATTGTGGAGACTTCCGAGTCAACTCTGTTGGCCTGATTCATCAGTACATATGGAAGCATACATGTATAGGGATAACAAAAAGAGGTTCTGTTATTTTGAAAAGTCTCTTTTAAAAATAAATAACATATATTTAGTTTTAAAGGATTTAGTGGGTCATGTGGCTTATGGACTCTCACAGGAAAATCTGCTTAAAAATCCTTTGGGCAGTTCAGGTGAACTTTTAAAAATTCTGTCCCCATCCTGCAAAGACTTCTCTATATGCTTAATTGTACTCCTGTTCTTTATGTTGACTTAAATGTCTGAAATAACAAAGACCTATAGTATTTTCTACAAGTACTCTGAATTCTACATGACAAACCTTCCATTTTCTTCACAGATCCTCTTGGAACCAGGGGTGATACAGGATGTCCTAGCAGCTGGGAGTCATTTGCAGCTGCTGGAGCTTCTCAGTTTATGTTCTCACTATCTCATTCAGGTGAGGCTTTTCTGCCTAGTTATCAGCCATTTCTGTTTGGTAAATTTTTGTTTAAAACCTAATACTTGGTATAGCCTAAATGGCAATAAACTGGATTTCAGGAGACCTGAATTTTTAGTGTAATTTGGGTATCAGTTTGTGATAGGTACTTTCTTCTCCCATCCATTTCAGTCCTGAAAACAAGGATGGTCCCCTCATTAGTATCAACATGTGGGAGTTTGACTCCTTCCTTTAGCAGAGAATTTGCCACCTTCTGCTTCACTTTACCAAATGTTAAGTATTTTCCTATTGCAATCATGAGTATTGTGAAGCATTCAGATGCATAAGTGTTCACAACAGGATATTGATGCATATTCCAGGGTACTACTACCTCTCACTGAAGGGGTAAGGCTTATTACAATGGAACCTTATTCTCAACTGGCCTTGTGCCCATAATGCTGGTAACGTTATTAACATTAGGGCTGTCATTATAAAGCAAAAAATCTGAATCGAGTAAAATAATTTTTTATGCTTGGCTTGTATAGGAGATAGCTCATGATGGTAGCAAGAACCATGAAAATTAAAAGCCTTATTAAAAAAAAAAAGGCAGAATTGTTTCCTTTTCTTTGTAGTTTTTCAGTGTTGTTTCTGAAATAGGGTGCATTGACTGTATCTGTGCAACAATTGGGTGTGGAAATGCACATCAGCACAATCCTCTCCATATGCACTTGCCTTCCAACAGCATAACTCCCTTTGAACAGTCTGAGTGTGCTTGGCAGCACACTGAGCTGCTGAGTACCACAGGCAGGATCTCATGTTAAGAGCTTCAGGACATACTTGAAGGCTCTGTGTCTTATGGAGAAAGAATCTGTTCTTTGAGTGTTAGCCTTAGGGAAGCCTTGAACTTGTATGTTCAGACAATAAGGTGGTATTAATTTGTGCATTATAAAATGATTAGAAAGTTAAAGGAGTGGGTAGAGTACTGCAATTTGTATCAGTTTATTTTCAGGAGTGTAAGGAGGGCTTCAGTTTTCCTGAGAAAATAGATATCGAATGTAATGGGAAAGGTTGTTGGTTTGAGAATAAGAAATGTGAGATGGCAAATAAGCCACAAAACCATTTGGCCTACCATTTGTCAGGCAGGCGTGGGAAGGGGTTACTATATGAGAAAATGAGATACACGCCTAACACTGGTAGTCATACAGTGTATTTAAGGTCCCCCTAACAAATCAATCACTGTTAGCATGTCTCTGCTGCTTACATGCTCTGTCTTTGTCAGAAATTGAACCAAAGAGACTATTGTAGCAAAGAAGCTAGGGGAAATATTGAAGAGTAGGGAAGAAGCTGAGTATTGTATTGCTGGTGAGGTAGGGATATGAGAGGATTGTGGGGAAGGAGCAGGTACATGCCCAGTGTAAGTCCTTGTACTGACTTCTTCCATGACCTGTGTTGAGTAGCCTCTGGTATTTGTGGGGATGAAGGGTGGGGAATAAGGAAGAGAATCTGTTGGGAGACAGAGAGGAGTGGTACTTCTGTAAAGTATTTTTGAATCAGGGTCTCACTGTAAAGTTTTGAATCTGTATGGACATCTGTGGGATGACTGTAGCTTACATCATGTTGGGCTGTAGACTGTATTTAGTCTTTTTACAGTACTTTTTACCAGGTTCACCCCAGCAGTGCATATCTGTGGACACATTTGCAGTCTGAATAGATCACAGTAAGAATCTATCTGTCTTGCTTGTTCTGCAGAGTTGCAGTCCATACAAGTAATCAATCTTGAGTAGCTGTATAAGCCTTTTTAGCAGAGGTCAACAAGGTACCGTGCATAAAGACTGTGATATCTTTCAGGGTCCAAATTAATTATATCAAATATCTGTTTATGTTCTACATACTATTTTGTGATTTTAAAAATATCTATTGTTTATTTTAGTACTATCTAAAAATAAACAATTGAAGTAGTTAAAGAAAGCTTCCTTAAAGCCACTTATCCTTGCTGGAGTTGGTAACTGGGGTGTCTTGTCATGCCACATGCTATGATATAGATGTTGGGAAGAGAATAATGCTTGCCCTTTCTCTTCTTTCTGATGAGTCTGAGTGCTGCAGAGTTCATTTACTGTACTAGTGAATTTTTCTTGCTGTTTTGAATTGGTCAGATATCATGAACTTAGTTTAGCTTAGCATAAATTCAGGAAATGCAGTATTTGGGACCTAGCTGTCATTTTATTATTGTTGTGTAAATGATGACAGAGTTTAAACTTGTTAGGATTGTCTTTAATTGTTTGGATTAGACCAGGCTTTCCTATAGTGTGCTGCTCTTACTGTTAGAGTTTCTTCTAGCTCTTCTCTTTTTCTAAATGATCCAGCTTGTCACTTTTTTGGTGCTTAATACAGTTTCATCTCTTCTTGATACTTTTATCTGGGGCCTGTAATTATTCCATGGTTTTCAACAAGGATTTTTTTTGCTACAAATGCAATTGGTGTGGCCCATACACATATCTGTTCCAAGGCGTATTTGTAGTCTGTGAAGGTTCCAAATAAGATTGTACTGATGTAATTCATCGAAGATGATTGTTGAAGTGTCTAATTGTTGAAGATGATTTGCAGTGCACTGAGGGCAGATTCCTTTTCAGCCAATGTTGACTTTTATATTCACTGATCTTTAAGGAATTTCCTCTCGGTTGTCTCAGAATAAACAAGATGTTATTTTGACTATAAGGCAGATCCTCTTTCTGATAGACCAACCAGCTTAGAGCACTTTAATTTGTTGATAAATCTCAAAAAGATTTCTGTAACAAATTGATAGAAGCACATTTATGGCATTTTTACGAAGAGTTTTTGATCAAAGGTAAGACAGAAAAAAGGAGAGGAACATTCTTTCTCCCCACCCCCAATTAGGTAATATCCATCTCTAAGACATTTATGATAGCATGACACAATGGAGGTTTCTGACAACACTGCTAGCTTACTAAATGTGTTTTATCATCTATAAACTTTACATTATCAAATGTGCTGTAGTATCTAATGTTTATTCCATTTTCTTGTTGGAAAACTTCTCATTTTGGATTGATAATTTACTAATTTTTATTTTGAAAGAATTTTAGATCATATTTTCTCTATTTGCAAACAAGAGAAATGCCCAAGCATTCCTTCCTTGCTTTAGATCTTAATTCCAGCTTTGTGTTGTGCAGACTTCTCCCCCTGCCTCAGCAGTGTTACGTCTCGAATTATGATTACTCCCTAGCCTTTGCTGTTTGGGTGTTTTGTTTTTAGCTTCATTTGTAGAGGGGACTTTTTTGAAGCATGCTGATGTATTTTATTTGAAATACATACATATTCATGAATCTCTCCAATCACGTCATCTGCATAATTCTCAGGTACTTTAAACGTAGAAACAGGGCTTGAAATCTCACACATCTGTCTCAACCTATACAAACGGTAAGGCAATGTGATTGTTCTTAGTTGTATTGCTGCTACTTGGGTGTGGGAAAGCTAAGCTGAAGACTTGAGCTTTGTGTATCTTGAATTGCCCTAAGATCTGTGATCACGCACACAGCATTTGCTTGCAGAGTGCATGTCCAGTTCTCTAAGACTCTTGTTTCCTGAGTTCCTCTTCTAGCTCAGATTGATTGTCAGTTTTGGCTGAGGTTTTTCAAAGAAGGCTAATGCAGAGAGCTGCAAGCAACAGGTAGACTTTGAAATATAATGGGAAAGGGTTTTCTGAATGTCTTGTTTCCCTTTCGAAAGTTTTAGCCTTTGGAGCTCCAGTGGACCCTAACTATCCTACTATGACATTGGAGAAGGCAACAGAAAGCTAGTTGAAGGCATTGAATGTGATGGAGATCTGAGAACAGACTTCTTAAATGGAGTTGTAGAGAACATGGTATTAGGCAGTATGTGTGTGAGAACTGTTTTGCACTTTAAAGCTTGTAAATATTTTTCTGAAGGGTACATGATGACTATATTCTTATGCAAGAGAATAAGTGTGTTGAAAGATTTATTCAGAACATAGAAATGTTTGTTTCATAAATACGTCTGAGTTATATAACTGATTGTAGATGTAAGAAGTTTTGTCTTTTTTTTCCTCAGCTGCTTGTGTCTTCAGTACCAAAGAGAGCCACAAACTGCAAATTATTTAAACAGTCAAATAGTCTTAGTAAGGAGGGAATGCTATTGAGAATATGATTATTTAATAATGGGATTTCCTTCTACTGATCAACATCAACTCAATATTGTGTGGGTATACCTTTAGTAATCACTTTGTAAACCAGAGGTTGATTTCCACTGGCATGCAGGGACCTGGGACATAAGACTGTCCATATTTGAAATTGTAAAGCTGAGTGATTTTTCTGTATTTTCTGAAGTCCAGTATTATTGTTATCAGTGGAGTTTTATATACCTCCTGAGTTACGTTCAAGTTAATAGGGTGATAGGTGTAAGTGAGGGGTTTAGAAGTTCTGCAACCTAAAATGAGTGGTTCTAAACCACTCATTTCTGAGAGGCAGGACATGGCATGATTATTAGCATTTACCCCTTTAATTTCCTGCTGCCAGATCAGGCAGATTTTGTGAAGAACAAATTAAGTTTACATACTGGACAGAGTCTGGGATATCATTTATGTCATGTTTATTGGCTAGACAGTTACATCTTTTCAATACAGCCTTATTAGAAAGTGGTATTAGCCAATGGTCCTTGTACTCAATGCTGGAAATAATTTCCTATTCTCACAGTAGCTAGGAGCAGCAAGTATAGTAGACATGAGCAGTGATCCTAATTGCCATTAAAGTTCCCCTGACTGTTAAAAATTGTACTTGGGGTCATAAATGTTTTTGTGTAAGTGAAGTTAAAAGTTTGATGCCAATTTTCCCATTACTTTTAACTGCATTAAGTTCCCTGCTAAATGATAAATGTACTAGGTTACCTTTTACAAACTTCATTACACTGGATAGAACTCTGCCAAAGGTATATCTGCCCACTTGCTGCTGATGTTGGTTGTAGCATCTTTAAAGAGGGATTATTTAAGCTGAAAAGAACCTTTTAGGTGAGTGATTAAAATAAGCCTGACAAAACACAGCACTGTACAGCAGCAGTCAATTGGAAGTTTCTTGGAGCCGCCTCTGTACTGTATGCTCTGGTATCTTGCATACAAAAGCAGGCACTGGGCAGGATCAGGCCCGGAATGCAAAAATTAGTTTAAACAGCTAACAAATGATAAAATAAGGCCTTCTGGAATAATTCTTGGTAATAATTGATAAGGCAATTATCTTGAGTACGGGCTTTTGATTTTTAACTTTCTGCTGTAATGGTCAATCTACACTTATAAAATAAAATTTTTTCATGGTGTATGAACACCTAATGATGTGGATCTTTCCTTCCTTCTACTAATTTTAAACTGTTTGAAATGTGTTTATAAAGTGAAATATGTTACTGTTCTTAAAAGGAAGAAGCTACAAATGAATCTGCCTGTGGAATTAAAAGGAGTGCACATGGTTTACATTTGTGGTGGGGCCAGAGCTTCAAAGCTATTTTTCTTAAACCCAGCTTCTCCATTTGGAATGGTGCCAACAACACAATCCCAACTTTCGCTAAGATACACTCCTTCAGAGATGAATTAATTCTTACACCAGAGACTGAAAACATCACCTTTGTGTTGCTAGAAGCCCCAGCTCGGTTGGGATTTTAGCTCCTGGGTTTTCATATAGAGCAAATTAAACTGCTGGAAAAAAATCTAAAGGTCATCTAGCAACCAAGGCTTGCCTTTTTTTAACTAATACTGAGTTTTTAATCTAAGTACATGCACACTCTCCACCCCCACACTCTCCCAGAATTAGAGTGGAGTTTTATAAACCATCAGCATCAAATTTGAGTCTACCAACTTTGTCCTGTGGTGGAGAGAGTGACCTTCCCATACCAAGAACACAGACTACACAGAAATAATGTTGTCTTGCATTTCGCCAGTTTTCAGTGTTATGCAACCAATTGTTGCTGCGTTAGCCTGCTATTTTTTTGAAGGAGCATGTTTTGTCAGCTGTTGAGTCATTGCTATTGATAGGGAACTTCTTGTACAAAGCTCATACATAACTTTGGAAATTTATCTCCTCTCTCTCTCTAACATATAGATACATTATAGAGATACACGTTTCATATATATAAATCTGAATGTGCTACTGAGGATTCCAACTTAGAATGGGACTCTAGAAAAAAATTATGGTGGTTTTCTCCATTTTTCAGTTGGTGTCAATGAGGAGAGTAAAAGTGTTATACCCACTCACTTTGAATCCTGCTCTTACTGTAAGCTGCTTGCTGCTATTTAGCTGTGATGTGATAGTGGATATTCTGCTCCTGGGGTTTTAACTGTTAGAGAAAGTGGTGCAACTATGGTCAGGAACCTTCTGGCTTTGTGTGTTCTGCTTTTCCTAGTTGGCAAAGCTGCACTGGAATTGCTGATGGATGTGTAAAAATGATGCTGGAGTGTCTAGGTTTACTACTACTGACAAGATTAAAGGTCCCGTGCTGTCGAACTAGTCGTATGCGTACACATTGCCAGTCTTCCGCATCAGAGTTGCAGGAGAGCTCACAAGTTGGGAAGAATCAGATACTGCTTTGTCTTCCTTCTCTTTGCAATTTCTGTCAGAAAGGGAGAGCAGCTTTGGTGTGTGTTTTAAATAGGAACAAAGAAGCTGTGTTGCTTTACTGTTTCCCTCCCTGCCCTTCTCATGTTGTCTTTCTAGCCAATGTGGCCTCTGTACCTGACCTTTCTGTCCCTCAGGCCCTGAAAGAGTCCTGCTTCTGGAATCTTTCTAGTATTTTTATAAAGCTGTAAACAGAGCCTGATGAATCCCAGAATGGTTAGTGTACAAAATTCTTTGTTGGTTTTATTACCATCTACCATTTATTACCAATAATAATGTTTTATGCCCCCCCTGTCTCTCCTGCCCCCCAATGTCTTTAGCTTTTAATTCTCTTTACTAATTGAGGTGGTGTAGATGCACAAACCCCCAAACTGGCAGTATTTGCAATTGGGTAGTGCACCTACCCTTATCTGCTGGTGTCCTCGGTGACATGCCCGGTTAGCGATCTGGCAGGAAAATCTGTTTGATTGCAAGAGATGAAACCCGAGTGGCTGAACTGGAGTTGAAATAAAGCAGTCGGGGCCCCTCCTCCCCAGGCGTGGGCAGCAGGTGGCAGTGTGAGTCCGTAACAGTTTGAGCAGATAAATTCAAGCTAAAATCAGAAAAAAAAATGAAAAGAAAAATTATTTATTTTTACTCTGTATTAGTCTTCTGACCTAATCAGTAAAAAAGTCATTATTCACACAACACTGGGCAATATGCATTGTAATTTTTAACAAATAATAGGAAACTGTTAATGTTTTCACAGGAAATACAGTTCTGTCTTGTGCAGCAATGGTCATTTATCACTGCACTTTGTGAAATCACTCATTTGTTCTAATTTGAATGTAAATGACTCTAAGGTTTTACAAATAAGGTGACAGACTCACATAAATGTAATTGCAGGGTTCATCTCTCTCTTTTTATATATCACTCATTAAGTTATGAATTAAATACATCGTATTAAACCAGGGGCATGTCCAATGATGATATTGTAATGGCAAATTACTCTATGCTATTAGAGGTGTATTTTTTATTCATGGACATTAATTTGTCATTAAGCGGCATTAGTTTAGCACTTTTATGCAGAAGACGTGACCTGAAAGAGGAGACTTACAGCTCTAATGTGAAAGAACAGGAATACAGGCACCAGATATACAGAGCATTTTTTTTACCTCCTATAAAGAAGCAGAGGGACATTTTATTTAAATCTGCTTTGATCTAAAGGAATTTGAGTTCTGTTAGGCCATTTTACCAAAGGTATTTCTGAAACATGAAAATGCTTTGGTTATAAAGTATTTACCAATATGGGAAAAGCCAGAATGCTAAGTACAAAATCGTGACTGTAAATCATTTGTAACCTATGAACCTGAAGAGAACATTGGGCTTGAAGTGAGTTACAATCTGATTTTATCTCAGAAGTATCACTGTGGTAGAGACTTAATTGTCCATCTTTTCTTTCTTCTGTACTGGCTTAGCCAAAATAGAACTAGGTTTTTCCTCTCTTAATTATGAAGTATCTTTTACCTTCTCTGTACTTTGTATTTTTATGCACACTGACATTATTTTCACAGGGGTCAATTTCAAGTTAGAAATGTTAAGCAGGAGTAGAATCTTTCTTAAGAAAATGAATGAGAAAATTATTATTTGATGGAATTTGAGAGGCACCTTGGCACTTGAAGTATTAAACTGAGGAAAATGGTGAATGACTCCAGCTGCTCCATCTTTAAAAGATATTATAGAGGCCTTGTAAATTTTATTTTCATTTTACAGCCAGTTTAATAGAAGAGACTATCCTTTCAAAACCTTGTTTACTTAATGGTGGAGATGGACTGAAGTCATAAGGATCTAAGTGGCTACATTCTCCAGTTTGGCAGTATTTGCATTTTAGACTTTTCTTTAGACCATCTCTAGTTAAAGGCAAAAAATCTGAATTTGACAACTATCTATGTAGTTGATTATCTGCCCTCTGTTGTATGTTATGTTTTTCTGATGGCTTAATCATTACTGTTTGATCCATCTATCTGAACTGCTCACAATACACTCAACTAGTGTGTTGTGCTAGTTAAGAAGAAAGATTTGTAATGAAAATTACCTAAGCCCAAAGCATATGTACATAGTTACAGAAATGGGAGTACCCCAAATTATCAGCTAGTTGTAACTACTGTTAAATACTATTTCAGTACTTAATAGAGAAACATTGTTCACGGAACCATTCCAGTTTGTAGGGGAGCACAAAAAAGGAAGTGAGTTACATGAAAGGTTGATGTTTTCCAGTAGATCCCTTAGCAGTGGTAAATGAAACAGCATTTTAGGATGTCCCATCATTTATAGTGTTTTGTCTGGATAACTGCATCAGAGTAGAATTTGCTAGGGAACCAGTGTTCTGCTTCAGAACTGTGATTTAGGCTAATGCTATTTAAAACAAAAACTCGATTTCTGTCCAGGGTGTTGCTTTGAACCCAGAATGAATATAAATGTATACATGCTGTCTTACTGAATCTTCAGCCAGTATGTAGTCAGAGCTTTGCAAGTTATAAATTGTCCTCATTCATATCACTATTTTAAAAATTAAAGATAGAAACCTGAAGATTAGTGGTATCAACAACTTTATTAACTATCAATAATGTCCTGCAAGTGTGTTATTTCAAACTGAAAAATGTTTGTGATTTTATTCACTTGTTTTCCTGTGTAATCTGTTCTAAACATCTGTTTATTAATTTGGAGGAAGTTGCTGCTAAATTTCCCATCTGTTTCAACAGAAACTTACAGAATTTGTGACTTCTACCACAGAGAGTGTCTAGCTGCATAGGTGGCATCGGATCTTGAATGACTTAAACCTGGACTTTTAATTGTGGTTCAGTGGGAACTAAGCTGGTAACACATGGAATTGTCCCTACAGTAAATTTTATAGGAGCTGTTGTGCCCTCTGGATTAGAGGGGTAGTAATATATTGTCTGGACTTGCCTCAAACACTTCGATGTTTGTTGTGAAAGTTTCCAGTGCTAATCAAAGGAGGTGTTTTTTTTTTTTTTTTTTCTAAATTCCATTTCAGCGTTTTCTCCTTGTTTACCATAAGCCACATCTGTTCTAATTATATGTGCAAAAGGCCTTGAATTTCCATAGCATCTGAGCACACCCATTTATCACAGGGAAAGTATTGTAGTAACCTCAGGTATGTTCAGCCCCCAAAACACATTGGGATTGGAATTCCCGCTGACTTGAAATGGCATGTTGTAGACATGGAGAAAGCTAGGGGGATAGTCCCAGTGTCATATGCCAAGCCCCAAATCACTGTTTATATGTGCTTGTGTTTTTTTCTTGCCTGCCTCACAATGTTTTTACTCATATTTGCAGCATTACCATCTTCATGGGGAACTGACGTATTCAGGGTGTATATGTATACAATGGTAATGTCAAGGATCCCCAGAGACTGATACTGAATGTTTACTGTAACTAAATACATGAAATTAATTGACTACCTAGATACTGTTGTGGGTCTTAACTTGCATGTGTATTATACACCATTAGTAAAAAGTCCTAATCAAGTTCTGGACTTGTACAGCACCATTCATCCCTGGACCAAAAGTTGAACAGATTAATGGAACTTCTTGAAAAGGAATAAAAAAGGTAGTGAAGATGATCAGTGTGTGTGGTGAATACTTCTAGTTCATTTTTGAAAACAGTCACTGTTCTTGTTAGAATGTATTTCTGCAGCTAATCTTTAAGCGAATGAGCTATGTTACTCCTCTAAATGCCCTTCCAATTTTCTGTTAAAGGGTATATGGCTTCACTTCATTCTGATTGTGTTCAAAGGGAGATAAAGAGGGGCCCTTCATATACTTAAGGATTTTGAGATACTGGCAAGGGTCTGTAGTTTTGATCACTTAGAAATTGGGCCTGCAATGATCTATTCTGTTTTTAAAGGTGGTGTCTTCAGGTGAAATCTTGAAGCCAGTGAGAATATCATCATATGGTTACGTGTGTTAGATATATGATACATTGATTAAATATTTTTCTCTTCTATATTTCTGTGCAAAAGAAGGCTTGGTGGTTGTATTGGGTTTCTGTGGCAAGGTTTTGGTAGTGAGGGGGGTTACAGGGGTGGCTTCTGTGAGAAGCTGCTGGAAGCTTCCCCTTTGTCCGATAGAGCCAATACCAGCCGG
>JANZLQ010000013.1:15496638-15524190 GCA_026212715.1 Elanus axillaris
GCGAAGAGGGGGGGGAGTGATAGAACGACTTGGTGGGCACCTGGCGTCCAGCCATGGTCAACCCGTCACAGTGGTAAATCATGGAATTCTGACCGTTAGCGGTTTGAGATTTGGAGGGGGGGGGGGGGAATTATTTTTTTTATTCTTGTTAAGAACTGCTAGGAACTAAATGAACAAAAGTCAGCATGATCTTTGAAGGCTTATGCTTTCCTCAGGCTTAGCAACTTCAGCAGTGTGAACATTCACATGAGTTAATTTGGGGAGTACTTGTGACTTATTTGGCACTACTGAAGGTCAGATGTAGGAAATGTCATACTAGGCATTGAGTCAAGGTCCATTTTTACATTTGAGATATGCCCTTTCTAGGTTTTCTGGTTTTGCGAGTCAGATTTATAATAATTTCTGACCAAGAGAGTTATAAATGAATCCCTAGTCAATAATACTTAAAATACAAGCAAATCCTCCTTGATCCTCACTCATACTGAATTATTTTTTTTTAATTCAGTGGTGCTTCCAGAATTTTTTTCATTCTTTTACTTTTCTTCCCATATGTGGACTACTACTATCCCTTTTTATCCTGTTTACCTCCTGAAATCAGTTCTGATTATTATGTAGTAAACCTTCTAATCAGCACAGCTCCTAGTCATGGGAAAGATGATCTTTTCACTGCATAAATCTAGGCACAGAGTGTTGTAGAGGGTTTTATTGTGCTGAGACATAATGCTTATACAAAACATGTTACAGATATTTTGCTGATATATTGAGCTGTATAAATAACTAAATTGTGTTAAAGTTGCAGGTGGGATGGGGAAGAAAAGAATTGCCTAACTACTGGAGCACTGGCGTGGGTTTCAGGCATTTGAGGTTCTGTTTTTTGTATCTTCTGCATCATGGGAAATTGTCTAAATTATTATTCTGCTCCTTTTTTCTCTGTAAAATGAGAATTTGCCTTTGTTTAGTGCTGTGAGCAAAAAATTTTGTAGTGATTTTTTGAGCTAAGGTCAGATATTGCAGGAGCATAGAGACACCTGAACAAAGAGCAGTTTTTGAAATAAATTGGAAGTGTTGCCATTTTATCATTCACATACTTATAACCAAGTTCTTTTAACTGCTGAGTACTCTCATATCTTCCTGCAGCTGCAACAAGTCTCTAGCTCTTCAGAGGAATGTGAAACCATATACCCTGAGAGGTCAAATTGTGCAAATATTTTCTTCTTTACCTGTACAAGTGGCAAACAAACTTGGTTTATTGCAGTCATTTTTTTTAATGCAGAGTAGCAAAATGTTTGTAATTGCACAAAAGCAATACGCGCAGTCCTGTACTTCCTAGTCCAGTGGCTAGGGTAACTTTGATCCTACATGGGTAAGGCAGAAAATACTTTCTGAAAATTTGGTCAGAACTCTTTTGCTTTCATATATTCTCTCAATTTTATAAATATCTTTGCTCAAGACCAAATCCTCCAGGAATCTTTCTTTAAAAAACGAATTTGAGCACTTTAAATCTTGCAAGGTTGGTTTTCTAGCCTGTAGTGTCTTAAAGTGTGGACATCAGAACTGGGACCAATATTTGAGCAGTAGCCTTAAAAATGCAATGTTGAAGCAGCAAGAGGGTTTGTTTCTTTTATTGGACAGTACCCATGCATTTTATGACATGAGCCTCTTTTTTTTGGCCACAGCGGTGTTCTAAGAACTGATTTTGCTGTTTATGACCGCTTCTTAGTGCCTCCTGATGGCCTGCAAATGTTCCAAAACAGAGCCTGTTATATTTTCTGTATCAGCGATGTTACTGATTCTCAGATATTTTTAAAATTTTTTTTAATGTGATTACTTTCCTAGGAAAGCCAGACAATACTCATATTCTGTCATTCTTGTAATTTTTTACCCCAGTGCTTTTGCAGAGTCTTCTGCAAAGTCTGCAGGCAAAACTTAACATTCCCTAGTTCAATTAAGCTGTTAACAGTATTGGACCAAGAATCAATTCCTTGAGGACTTTGCTGGAGAAATTTACACTGCTTTATAACTTACCATTAATAAGTTCATTTTGAGATTGTCATTGAACAAATCTTCGATCCATCTAAGATGCATCCTACTAAAATATGTAATATATGAAATTTTATCAAATATTATATTGCTCAACTTTAATACTACTTGTGTTATATTTGTGCTGTTTTATTCTGCCAGTGTTTCCTGTAAACTTGGGAAAATGAGCCCTCTTTAGGTTTCCAAAAAATAAGTTCCCGTGCTGATGCCTTATTGCTTTCATACAAGTCAAATGTTAGTAGATAGCTGGGGTGATATGATTCTTACAATGCATTAGGAACTCCTGATTTCAAATTGGTGACTGATTCTGCTTTGTCTATCAAAATTATACTCACTACTGAGTTATCCTGCACTGGATTCAGCCTTTCTGTAGATAGAGTATCACATACTGCCTTAAAATTCTGAGAAAGTTTTGTTGCTCTGAGTTGTTTAGCAAATATTTCTGAGATTTTAATTTGTCTGTGTTAATTAACCCATTTTAGACATTTTAGACAGTTTGTTTCATCCTCTGGTGATATTAGATGTCCAGCTCACTACAGTTACCCTTTTCCAATTCTCCATTTTTAGATGTGTTTATTAGCTTTGTAATCCCTAAGCATTTGGTGACAGGCTGTTGCCTGGGATTCTGAAGCAGAGACAGGTTTTTAAGAAAAGTGGTCCCTCGCTGGGTTTATTACAGAGCACACGTATACATCATTGAAATGTTCCAGAAATAAAATGTCATAAAAAGATTCTGTAACAGAGTTGTTTGAATCATATTATATATTCTTTGCACATGAACACCTCCCCTGTTCTTATTTATACCTAGAGTGTTAATATATTGGTATTTTAGGAATATGCTGCCTGTTTATTCTTTAGCGCAACATCATGGGTGTTGACTTCCGTTTTTAGTTAGTGACTACTATGCTATTATCCATCTTCATCATTATTCATTTATATTTATGCAGAGCAGTTGGAGGAACTATCACCCAGCCTCCTTGAGAAGCCATGTCTTCTTTGGATTGTGATTCTAACTCTCCTGCTAGATTCCAGTACTGTTTGCTCCTTGTTATCTCTGGGCTTCTTGTCTAGATCTGCTCTCCTGTTCTGGGTTTTTGTGTCTGGGTTGTTTTTTTTTTCATGCTTCTGCATTTGAAAGTGATAGTGTGTTTCTCTGACCTGCCTGGGCTCCTAAGTGGATCCTAAGCAGTGCAATAGAAATGGACTTTCAGCCTTCAGGTTTTGTCGTTGTGATTTGGCCCACAGTGGATAGTAATGCAGGCAGGATCTTGCTTAGCTGTGGAATGGACAGTGCAGCTAGAATGGCATGAGATTTTAGCTGCAAAGTTCAAAGAAGTCATTACTGAGCATATCCAAACTATTTATTTTTCTAGAGGCTGATGAAGGAGGTCAACAGAAGTTTTTCACAGTGACGGCAACTCATATGAGCTATTTCCATTCTGAATATTTTTAATGTGGAAGAGCAATGGTCTTTTCTGTCAGTGTCATTCTTAGTAATGTATAATATACTTTTTGAGATGTTTGCAAGACATTTTAAAGAGGTTCATCTTGAGGCTGGAAAACTTCAGCTTTGAAATAGTAAATGTTTGCAAAATAGTAAGTTAATTGAAAAAAGGCATTGGAAAGGGGAACAGCCAGGTACCTTAATACCTCTACTAACAGATCTATCAGTAATGTGGATTTTTTTTTTTTTTTTTTTTACTTTCCCTCTCCCCTCAATGCTGGTAATGGAGATTGGGATTAAGAATAAAAATCACACTTTAACATACTGTGTATTAGAAACATATTTTCTACTTGTACTTTTACTATGTCTGAAAGGTTTTTTCATACTTTATATTGATTTAAAACTTTGTTTTTCAGAATGTTAAGGGGGTTTCCTTGCCTACTTTTGAAAGAAATCTTAGGAAAATTATTGAAATAATTTTCCCCCTAATAAGTAACTGGTATGTACGAGTACAATTACAAGATCTGTTACTCAAATATAGAAAGAAATTAAATAAGCAATTGGAAAATTATTTCTGGTCGTTCTCAGTAGAATCTACTGCACCTCAGTGGATCATACTCAATTCCTATTTGTAACATGTTGTATTATTTCTGTCCTCCCTGACAGACAGAGGGCTGTTTATTGTGTCTCATTTGAGGACCAATTTTACAGAGAATTTTTGTGTATTAAATCATAGGATGGCTTTGAGCTACTAATGTCATACCATCAAGAAAAAGGCAGTTTGAGTCTAGGATATTTCATGTAAGGTAATTTATAAAACTAAGGAAACATCAATGCTGGTGTACAAGGTACTGCTGAAAAATCATGAGTACTGTGAAGAGTTTGCCCATGCAGAGGAATAAATGAAGTCAAACTGGAAGAGGCATAGTAAAGGGCAGCCAAGATGATCAGGAGGACCTGTTTTACATGAGGAGATTAAAAGAGCTTGGCTTGTTTAGTCTAGCAAAATGAGGGCTGAGGAGAAATATGATTGCTTTTGGTAAATATATCAAGGGAATAAATACAGGGGGAGGGGGGAGCAGGGAGAGAGGCAGAGTGCTGTTAAAACTAAAACATAATGTTGGCACAAGAACAAATGCATATAAACTGTCTGAGTAAATTAAATTGGAGATTAGGAGATGGAGTCTCAAAATCAGCTGAGCCTTCTCATAATAGTAGTTGGGAGCAAGAAAAGAGCAAGTTTTAAGATGGATCTTTCTTAATTTATGACAAAGATGATTTGATGAGCTTGTCTAGTATAGTAGGGGAACAGGCTTCCACTCCTGTATTCTCATGGCCTTAAGCTGTTATTAGAGTCTGCAAAAGAGTTGGAAGCAATAGTATTGTACAGTCCTATTTTTCTTTATTCTTCTTTGTGGTAATTTTTTTTAACTGCTACTTCTGTCAACTTTGGGTGTCTAAAGGACAAAACTTGCTCTTTCTGAATTTGACAGTATTGGCAACAATAAAAAAAGTGAATGTTTCCTATAAAAGGTTGCTGGTGGCTGATGGCTTAGCCAAGTAGTTTTCAGCTTTCCTCAAGAACCATAGTAACTCTAAAGAGTTAGCAAAAATATAACGTAATGAAACATCTGTAAAGACTATCTACCAACATTCTGTGATTTCTGCTGGAGTAAAGAATGCAGGATTATGTCATTCCTCATAACATATTTGAAGGAAGGACAGGCTCTCATAATTGGCAAAAACTGTAAAGATTGGTAAATCTGATTAAATCCTCCCTTTGGGTTTCTACTGTCTGAAATGGTATAAAAGGGCCAGGTGAAGGGTTAGATGATCTCCATGTTCAGTTTCATCCCTGTGTTTTTATTTGTTAAGCAATATTGATTGCTACAGTTATATTGCCAGGAATGCCTGGCAAGATGTGAAACCGGCTGAGATGTGAGGCTTTTCATTTGGGGAGTTTCTGTGCAAGGTGCAGTTAAAAAAAAAAAAAAAATTAAGAATTCCCACAAAAGCATCTGTTTAGCAAGGGAAGGGAAAGCAGCTGTTGAAAAGTCTGCAGAGTTTTACCTGTGTTTGTTCCAATGGTACCATGAAACTTTACCTGTGTAGTCTTAATGTTTCATTATTAGATTTCTCTCCGTGATACACATAATAATGTATGCAATATATGAAAGGTATGTGTAATCAGGGTCACTTAAAAGATGTAATTAGATTGCCATTTGAAAATATTTGTACTATTTAATAACTTAGATTAATCTGTCTGAGATTCTAGAAACTGTTTACCTTTTTTGGTTTTGAGTATTTGCATATGGCACGTTTCACTTTCTTTTTTGAAGAGCAGACATGTCTCATCACATGAGCAAAGTGAGAATGTCATGTTTTTCCACTGTGCTTGTGAAGGTCACAGGCCTCCTCCATGCCTTCGAAGAGGGTGCTTACTAGCACCAACCAACAGGATTGAAACTGAAAACTAAGAAAATATAGGAAAACACTAAGTGAGAAGGGAAATGAATTCTCCTAGGGTAGACAGAAAATAACAGGGCTGAAATGTTTTGATACTGTTGCTCTTGTGCTTAGCTCCAGACCTACTTGGAAATAACAGCAAGGATACAAAATAACTTTTCATGCCTGAAAGAGAACACAAAAGCAAGAATTACAGAAAAGTATTGGGAAAGCAGTGATGTACCAGAAAAATTAATTTTATAAAATGAGTCGCTTAAGCACAGTAAAGGCTGAATTTTTATAAATACATAATACATCTAGAGTTGACACTGATCTTGTAATAAATGTAAACACAGTTTTATGTGCTGCAGAACTCTGACCCAGCTGTTCCACTGTGACCAGGCTTCAGCAAAATGTCTTTCATGGTTCAACTGGATGGCTTTGGTGTTTAGTGGAGGCAAATCTCAAAGATCTAACATATGATTTTTAAAGGATTTGTGCTTACGCTTAGTAAGAAATACATTTGTCTGTTGCTGTGCCATTGAGTATGTGCATGATCTGTTAGTTCTTGGGTGAATGTATGAGGTTTTGCAGAACTAGAACCTTTGATATAGAAAGGAAGAGCTAGAACCAACAGAACTGGATTCCTTTTCTCTTAAAATTGTGTTGATCCTTTTTGTTGTCAAATAGGTATATTTTTGTCATTACAATTTTTCATTTTGTTACTATCGCTTATCTATTTAGAGCCTGTCTTTGCTATGATTTATATCAAAGTTCTCTCCTGAATGGTGCAGCTGCTTCTTAGTATTTAACATCGGAGAGAGCCTGGAGGATATAGGGTCAAGACCCTGTTGCGCTAGGTGCTGATCAAGGACTTTGAATAAATGTGTCCCTGTCCCAGAGACCTCACACTTCCTTTTTTGCTTTAAAGATGCTGAACCCCTTTTCCTAAAATGGGAAATAGTGTCACTGTGCAACTCTTCTCTGTTATAGCAACAGGGCTAGTCATTTAATACTTTGATTTATAACAGTGTTGTAATCTAAATAGGAAGCAGGTGGAGTTACAACTGGGTAAGATACTTTGGATATTAATGGCTTGGCTTGGCAGTGGAATTCTAAAGCTGTATATACTTTTTCTGTCTTAATTATGCATTCATTAAAAGCTTTTATACCCAACAGAATAAAGTAAATATTGTTTGATCTCTGTAGTGTGCTCCCAGACTGTAGATTTGCACAGCAGGGTCTTGATAATCTGAATAAATTGTATTTCCCCAAGGAGTTTATCTTTCAAATAAGGTCATAAAGAAATGCATTCTTTCCCCTTAGTTCTCCTTGTGCTTCTTCTGCTATTTATAACACAGAACAGAGGGATAGAGGTATATTGTAGTCTTCTGTGTACTTGGTTATGATTAACTCTAATTTATCAAACTGTTACTTACATCCCTTTCTGTGGCTTGTGCAAGGCAATTGTTCTTTAAAGTACAAACGAATAAAGATGGATTTGGAAGTAATTTAAATACAATGTTTATAGCTATTATTCCTGTTTGACAATTTATTGTATCTCTATATTAAAATACACCTCCATATGAAAACATGGACAATGTCACATCATTTATTTTGAATATTTAATATTGTCATCTTTCAGATTGTTTGTTCAGAAAACTGCTTTTCTTTTATGAGGGTTTTAAATGCTATCTCATTGTTAAATTGGTTGGCATCTAAAGGTTGATACTACTGAATTGGAAGACTGGTAGGGTAGAACAATGGATTCTTTTCAGAGAGGGGGAAAGCAGGGAGATGTATAGTAAGTAGAATGCATAGAATCAAAGATAGTTTCTCATTTTAGAAGTAGACACTGATAAATAATTTGGCAAATTTATCAAATTGGTTTGAGTTTACTGTGAGATTTTAGAACTACTTTTACTGTTAGTTTTAAGATCTGTATATATAATCTTATACATATTTTCTTAGTCTGAATGAGTTTCAGCAGTGTAACATATATCATATTAGAAGATAGGATCGCTACCTTTCCCTAATTCTCTTCAGCTCTTAGTGACAGTTCTGCTTGTGTTCATATTTCATCCTTCAGTTCAAAAGAGATAAGTGGCATATATTTAAAAGTTTATAAAAACAAGATTAAAAGTTTCAATAATTTACATAAGCCTTTTTTGTATTGCATGTTTTTAAAGAACGTATACTGTGATACAGTACCGGAAAGTTGCACATTTTTTAATTTTGTAGCTGCTCTTTTAACACAATATAATAAAATTTCTGGAAAACAGAGGCTGCCAGAACTCTTTTTCATGACCACACCTAAATTGAATTGCATAGTAACCTATTTCATTTTTTAACAAAATTTTTAATTCAGTTAAGAGTTTAGTTTTAAAATCTATTCACAGCAGACTGAGTTGACAGTGATTGCTTTGATACTTCCAGTTGGATTTCTTTACAGCTAGGAGGTAAGGGGCTTTTTTTTTTTTTTTTTCTTTTCAACTAACTTACATACTGCATTTTAGTCTGATGGTTTTGAATGTCTTACCACAAATGAAGAGCTAGGTTATCTGATCTGTGGTATACATCTTGCAATCTCAGTGTGACATTTTTGCCCTCTAGTGTCATCACAGAGACAGTAATGTATAATACTGTATAATTTTGATTTGAGTATTGGTGTAACGGTCTGATAATTTTCATTTGTAAAAGCTAATGCACTCTTGCTTCTTTGGCTGTGAAATACAAACCTGTAGATCAACTCTAACCTTACAAACCAGAAACAAATGTTTCTGATTAAAGGCCAAGATCAGTTTTGACAAAATATATTTGTAATATTCATCAAGCAGTAAACCCTAAGTCCAGCAGGCCACTAACACATTACGTTAGGCGAAACATCAAAAATCCTCTGAAGCTTACCAATGAAAATAAGTAAACAAATAGGCCCCCATAATAAATAAATAAATAGACACATAAATAAATAAGCATCTGAAATAAGTGAACACATAAAAATAAATAATATTGTAAATAAACAACTACTGGGAGTTTATTTATCCATCCACAAGTATATTTGGCCTCTTCAACTGTATGACAGCTTTCATCAAAAACTTCAATTGGTGTTGATTTGAGGGGATTGGGGAGTTTAGGGGATCATCAAAAAAACCCAAACCAAAAATGAAAGCTTACCAGTGTCTCAGATTTCACTGAAAATGTGAATATTTTTGTAGGGGAAAACTGCATGTGTGTCATATTACTGTTTCCCTCTGAGGAAAGACTTTATTATGTTATGTCCACTATTGTCCTCTTCTGAAGTCTACCAAAAGCCATCTGTCCTCCTCCATTGACAGTTAGTGGGGTTTGATCAGGCCTGTAATTTAGATGGGCTGTTGATCCTCAGATCACAATGCTTGATTATTTATTTGTTTGTTTTAATCCTGCCCAGATACAGCTGTTGACTACAAAAGAGCTTAATAAATATACACTGAGCTCTTCTAAATTTCTTTCTGGATGTCTGGCATTCATTCAATCAGGGGGCTCTTTGAAAAGAGAGTCTTCCAAACCAGGCACAATAAACCATGGTTGTTGCTTGTCAAATGCTGTGATGTTTACTTTGATTTTACTCCTATGTGTTGCTGCCACCACTGCATGGCCATCATGGAAGTGGTGGTGTGAGGTACCATCTGTGACCTGCAGATATTAAATCACTGAGCAAGTACACAGACCAGATACTTCTCATGTAAAATTCATTCCTTTCTCTTTCTTTCTGCAGTTGGGGAGGATTTATCCTTACCTCCTCTATGTTAGCGTGAAGAGGAATTGACACTAGAATATCTGTGGCTTCTGGGATGATGGCTGTTAGTGCTTGTTCTGACAGCGCAGAGAACTTTTCTTTGTTCTTCCAAGAAAACAATGTGAAACTTGGATGTAGCAGTTTAGGTAGATACTGGATAGGGTTTATCTTTAATGTACCACTCTGCCAGGGAAGGTGCGCGTTCAGACTGGGAGATTATGTAACAAGCAGGAGCCTCCCCAGGAATTTGCTTCAGTTTCTTCCAGTACTGACTCCTCTAAGCAGGTGAAAAAAATTCTTTCTCCACTCTCCATTGCATATGCATAAACAGCTCCACAGTCATTGGGATAGCCACCCAATTCACACGTTCAAGATGTAGTCCATAAAACATTCCAAAAAACCTCCTCTTCGCACTTTCCCATCTTCCCTGTTGCTCTGCTCTATCTGCCAGCCGTGCAGCTCATTTGACATTTACAAGATTTCTTGTCAGTTTCATTTGGTGCTGCCATTCCATCCAGCAGAGCAGTGAAAGTGAAATTGACTTAATTTAGTCTGTTTCTCTTTCCTGCTCTAGTCCCTATGTTAACTAACCAGCAAAGTGAAACTGACAAGACTTCTTGTCATTTTCACACATGGAGCTGGTCAAGGAGAAGGCAGCTGATAGGGAGCAATGCGGTAAATTGGAAGATGAAAACCAGGATTGGGGAGGGGAGAGGAAGAGAGGTGAGAGCATACAGCAAGAACAGAGAAAACGGCTAAACATGCTGATTTCCCAGACATCCTGGGTGCTTTTCGCTAATATGGATGCATTCTTGGCCTGTCCCCTGAAGGGAGCAGTATGGTCTAGAATAGCACTAGTTAGCTAGTTTACAAGGGATGCCAAGTTGAAAACATTAGCCCCTAAATATAGGTTATCCGTTACCAGGATGTAAAAAAACTTCCTGCCCTGAGTTACTGTAGCTTTTGTCTCTGCAGATTTTCTCCCGCTTCTTCTAGCAGCAGAAAGAATACAAGGCCAACATCCACTATAGGTTGATATCAGTGGTTGAGGAAAAATGGTCTATTTGTTCATCGAAGATAAATTTATACGTAATAAAATGTAGCTCAGCATCTCATATTTTGTGAGGTTTCATGGAACTAAAAGTTGTACTACACAGGTGCTCTAGCTCAATCAGAACAGTAAATAATGAACAAACAATTGCTTTGTAACAAGCCACTGTAGTTAACATACTTTCTTTTTTTTAATCCACTTGTTAACTCCTGCGAGCTCTTGTTATACAGTGTAAATCATACTGGTTTATTAGATTATGTACAAATCCATATTTTACAGATGCTTTATGCATACAAAACCTTAGTAGCTGCAATATAAATTAGTACTGTCATATATATTTGCATATGCACTGGTAACATTTACACATATGTTTTGAATGAGGCTGTGTTAATTAATTGCAAGTTACATTGCCTTCCTTCTCCACAGCTCCAAAAGAGCAACCTTTTTCATTACCTGAGACTTGTGCAGTTTTTTGTTCTCTGTTTTGTTTTTCTCTGAGACGTATTTTGTTTGCTTCACTCATTTAGGAATTAAATAGTTTTAATTACTTGGACCTGTATAAGCTTGCGGACCTCTTCAACCTCACTTTGTTGGAGAATGCAGTGGTTGACTTCTTAGTAAAACATCTCTCTGAGCTATTGAAGAGTCATCCTGAAGAAGTTCTGGCACTCCCATACTGTCTCCTTCGAGAGGTTTTTAAAAGTGATAGACTCACTTCTCTCAGTGAAGAACAAATCTGGCAGGTAAGGAGACTGGTGAACAAGCGAATGTGTGATACTCTGTAAACCATAGCAGTAATCTGTTGTTTTGAAACCCTGGAGCAATCTCGAGGGAGAATAAGCACTTGAGCAAAAACTGTGAGTAACAACCTAGGGAAAATTTTAAATGAAATTCAAAAAATGTGGTGTTGTGTTAATGCAATTAGTTTGTTTGAAAAAGAAGTTTATCTTAATGCTTAACTTGTGTTACTCAAATATAGCTGGAGATTTTCTTCGAGACCTAACTCTGTTCGTGGGAAGAGATGGCCGATGCATGCAACTCAATTATCATTGCCTCTGGTGAGGCTAGTGCCACAAGTGTGGTGGCAAACCTGCTCCTGCAGTCTCTCTCATTCACTTCAGAGAAACTTAGCTGTGTAACTTCAATAGTCATTTAAATTGTTTAGGCCACCATAGCTGACTTTGCCTGAAGCAAATTAGAGAATCACCACACAGGCTGCTCTGCTCGGAGATGAGTGGAGGCTTCAGTGGAAGGTTTGCAGCAAGAAGCTGGAGATGGCGATCATTTCCTTTAAAAAAGCTGTATCTAGAAAAGAGCCAGGTTGCTAGCCATAGAATATAAGCAAGATAAAAGCATTATGTTGTGACCTTTAGTGTGTGTGTGTGGAGGGGAAACCTGATATGAAAAAACCATGTAGCCTGTAAAGAGAAACACAAAAACTAACCTGAAATCTGTCCTTGGAAACATTCCCATCATATGTCTGTAAAAACTGCAATTCATGATATAGTGGAAGGAAATGTCTATAATGTTGGTAACCCAAACACTTTCTGTTTCCTTTTTGCTGTCATGTTTTATAGAGGAAAGTATTTCAGAGTATTTCAAGGTAGAATGTAACTTGCTTGAAAGAAACCTGTGCTTTCTCTTTAGGAAGTGGTTCAATATTGGTCCAACAGAGAAGACTGAGAGTGAGAAGACTGATTTATATTTCATCTGCTGTTATTTATCTACTTATCTTTTGGATTATTCTAAGCAAATAATTTCTTTTATATGCCATTGTTTTCTCAAAGCGTGAAATGTGTGTTCATCTGTGGAGCACTTCATGGTTCTGTGAAGGAATAACATCACATAGGAACAAAATATTTATTCTTAAGAAATAAAAATGTCTAGGTAAGCTCTTCAGACCACAAAGACAGTATGCAGATGTAACTTAACCCTTCAGGCTGGTAACTGGCATATTAGTATCCAAAACTTTGAGGCTTTAGGTTATGGAGTATTTTACAAAGACGGTATTTTCTGCAAATACTAATAAAAACTTAAGACTCTTTCCTGTCCTAGTCTCTGGAGGATGTCTGTACAACAAGACCTGCAGCACACTACCCATGATAGTGAGTTTGGTTTGGTTTTTTAAGGCATGATCCTCTGTACTCCTAGCCCATATTCCCTTTATCAGCAAAGGCTTTGATGTACAAGTTCGTATATGGGGCATGACTGATTGGCCAGTTGGGTTTTATCGTAATTTCTCTGCAGGGTCAGTGAAATCTCCTAGCTACATGCTTAGGTATACTTTTGCTAAAAACGTTTCTACAGAAAGCCATACAAATATAACTTAATGCCAGCTCAGTAATGAGAAAGTGTAACCAGAGTAATATGCCCTCTGCAACCTGCTGAAACAAAGTTTGGGAAGTGGAAGTTCTTAAATCTTGTGTCATTGTCTTGTCTTGCAGGAAGAACTCAGAAATAATTTTCTTAATTGTGTGCAGTCCAGTCAATGAACACTTTGAGGCAAATACGACAAAGCTTCTGTTTCTGTTGCAGGGTCATACTGGGAGAGATACTTATAGGTAATGTGCTGCTTTCTGACTGACAACAAACTCCACACTGTCCATTTAAGTGTTATCATAATTGCCTCTCTAAAGGTTACTAATGCTGTTCTGAAGAATTTTTTTAAACTAGTTTTCTGCTGCAGGCAAAATGTGCGTATCTTTTTAATTCAGTTTGTACAACCAGGTATAAATACATTTTTATAAATATTCCAGGTCCTCAGAATGAATTAAAAGACACACATAAATATTTACCAATTTAAGCATTCAGAAGGCAATAAGAAACTGTATTTTTGCTTTATCTTAGTAAATAAGTAATTCCCTCATAGTCAACCCAATGGAAGAAAATCAAATCAGACCAGCTATATTGCCTCAAGTGTAGTTAAGTTCATCATTTTTGCTAAGGTTATAGTGGTAATGCAATATACCATGGAAGAATCTAATATTCAGCCCAGGGTGAAGATTGGGTATGCCAGAGGATTAGTGTCAGGGTGCTTTATAGAAGTGAAACTTGATGGACAGGCTGGAGACAGATCTACAGAATCTCATTAAATTGCTGAATTGTTCATTACTGAGCACTCTCACTGTAATAAAGTGCTCATTGACTTTGACAAATCCCCATCCCATGTCTTAAGGAAGAACAGCAAAGCAAGAGGTGTTGAGGAAGCTGGAGGAAATTGGCACAAAGTGGGGCAGATAATAGAAAAGCTGATGGGGGGATGCTACTGTTTGATTTGTCTGTCTTACCTGTGACTAGTGTGGCCTCCTGCACACATACATGCATGCGTGTTATAGCGATATGAATTCAGCATGTCCCCAAGGCACCTTTACTGGTAGGGCTCACATGAAGCCCAGAGCACAAATTAAAGCTTCCCTCAGAGAACCTCTGGAAAGGGTGCCACTGTCTGCAGAGCGCAGTTATTTTCACTGGTTTAAATTCCCGATGTCCACTGGGCGATTCGATCCTAATGCACATAAAGATTAAGGCAGTTATTTTAATACATCAAAATGTGTACACAGTGATGCTTGAATGTGATTTAAACTGAAGTGATTGTAGCTCATATCTGGCACGTTTTGGATTTTTGTTAGACCACCAATTCATAATTTCCCAGTTTTAGTGAATATAACCTGGTGAAATATAACCTTGAAAAAAACAAGTTTGAGAAAGTTAAACAGTAATATTAATGTCAGTATACTAGGATGTAAATTAATCTAGAGTACTAGAGTAATTCCTGTTGAGTCTTTCACAAAGAAAAATGTGACTTCCAAACCGGGGTAAAGTGGACAAACAAAATAGTTCATTCCTTCTTCTACCTCTTAAAATCTTATGAAGCTCTTTGGCTCGATGTAGGTGTCTTATTTTTAGCAGAGACAATAGACAAGGAATATAATGAGGTGTTTCTTAAATAAACAACAAAAAGAGAGCCCACCAGAAAACCTCAGTAGGCTGTGAAATTGGAGCAATTTACTAGTCTCCATCATTAGGGGGTTTTTAGGTAGGCTAAGCTAATAACAATGTTTATTAGTTGACATTTGCATAGGGTTTGTTTGCATATTGAGATTTTACATTTTACTAGCACGTGAGATTATGAAATATGATTTTGTATGTAAGAAATATATGATTTTTCAGCTGCATTAAAATGTGAGTAAACTTAAAGCAGTGACATGGGAGAAAGGATTAAACAAAATAATGAAGAAAACCAAGGAAGAACCCTGAAGAAGTTGGAGGGGAAAAAAGCAAATTCTTTGGTATTTTTTCCTCTTCATCATGAGCTGTGTGGAATGCTTTTTTTCACAGGAAATGGTCACGAAGAGGACATAAATGTCTAGTTTATCATGAAGTGAAAAGTGAATCTTTTCATAATTGACCGTTACTGGAAAGGCTCATTGGCTCTACTTTAAGGAAGCAGATGAATTCTTTCCCTTGATAATTGAAAAGGTAACCAACCCTGTAAGATAGAACATTTTCTCAGAGGAATCTAGCAGTAGAGGCCTTCTTGTTGGAACCTTAGCAAGTAGAAAGCAAGCCAAAGATAAAAGTAAAAAAACGATGGTAGCCTTAGTTGTAATATAGTTATGTCTTATCATGTTCATCATTAAAAACTTCACTGTCATAAGGCTTAACTGTTTATATTTCAAGGATCATACTAATAGTTACAGATAGAAATATCTACTAGATCATTCTGTCTCCCAGCAGTACATTGGTCAAATGATACTGTATTAAATACTGCACTTGATCCAAGGTGAACTCTCAAATCACATTTGGCAAAAAACCTGAACATGAGGTAAGTATAGATTAGTTTCTTCCTTCTCTGATACTGGCTAAGTAGGCTGTTACAGGATATGTATTTTTTTAAACAGCTAACTTTAAAAATAGATCAATTTTAGTATTTGCCAATACTTCTTCTGGAGTTAAGGTTAGGAGTTTTTACTTGGTGTTTTACTTTGTCGTGCAACTCAGTTTCTTGGTAATCAACTGATAAGCAAGCAGTCTAGGAAAAATTGGTAGCTAAAACTGCATGAGTAGTTTATTCAGCTAGAAAGCATCCAACTGTTGTGTCTTTTCCAGAGCTGGGCTCCCAAGACATTCTAGCCCTGTTAACTTCCTTGTGTGCAACTTGTGAACTTGTGTTCATAAAGTAGATGGTCCCACATACAATAGTGTAACACTAGTTATTCCTTTTGTTATGGTGGCTGTGATGTGCAAAATCAGTCTTTGGTCTCTGGTCTCTGTATTAGAGAAGCGTTTTTGCTTAAATAAGTAGAAAAATAAAAGACAGGAAGACTACAGTGTTACAGGTCAATATGGGTCTATCTTATAGCATCTATTTTATAAAAATAATAAATGTATAAATCCAATTTTCTTATTACAGTCCTGTTGATCCTTTTCTAAGGAAGAGTAAACTGCCCTATTTTCAAGTGCCTTTTCTTATACTTGAGCTCCGTGTTGAATCTCCTGGTGGCATTTGTGGAGGACCAAAAGTATTCTCCAGCAGAAATCCCACAGAGTTCAGTACTGTAGGAAATTTTGCAGTGTACACATTATAGCAGGCTGTTATGATGGAACAGTTCTCTGTGGAAGACAGGCCCACAGACATCTTCCATACATTTCCAGTGATGCCCACATTTTCCTATGCAGAACAGCAGTTTCTAAAGTGGGTTGTCATGTTCCAGTACAAGCTTGCCATTCCTTCAGTACAGTACTTGATATTTTTTTTTTCTGTCAATCTTTTGATTCTGCAGAACAATTTTTAATATGGAGAGAGCAAAATTCATGTTACTCAGGGGTATATATGTGTTTTGATGAAATGTGGACTAAGTGCCTTGCTAAATGTGAGCTTAAGTTTTACTGCAAAACAAGTAATGACATGAAATAGTATGTGAAGGAAAGCATCTCAGTAATCAACATTGTGTTTAAACAGTATATTAGCCTTTTGCTGTTGAAGAAATAAGCTTAAGTGCTCTCTTGGGCAATAAGTGAAATCATGTCTGGTGGTCTAATGCTTGTCCCTGGTGACTATTTACCCTAAGTAGAAAACCACCACACTAAAATGGGGCTGTCAGTCTCTCATCAGGAGAGGCATAAGAGAGAAAAAATAGTTTGATGCATATCAAGGCCGAGGTGAATTGCTGAGGCTATATGGTAAAATTAGCATATTGCCCATGAGTGTTTTGCTGTGTTTTCACCCCCTTTTTAGTACCCTTTTCATGAGTAGTCTATATAAAAGTGCCAAAGAGCCACTCTTGAATCCCAGTATCCACTGTGCTGGATCTGTCATGGTTGCACTGTGTATCATGACTAGCTGCAAGCAAGATTACAGTTACCCTCAAATAGAAATAGTGTGAAAACATAACCTATCATAGGATGTAGGTTTCCTTTCCCTAAGGCTAATCTTCATAATCACAGGTATCTCGCCTGAATTGACCATGTGCAGTGGTAATATTCCTTACAGCCTGTCCAGACTATTTGTGTGGGATTCATTTTTATAAACATAGGCACGTGCAGCATTGTTATATATAGGCCAAGCTGGCAGTTGTGGCAGAGGATCTGCAAGCAGATCAGTGTCTACTGGAGCTGCAGACTAGACAGGGTTCATGCAGGCTACAGTGGATCGGGGCAGTGGATTTAGGCAGCTGAATCTCATGCTCTGCTCCACTGATGCACTCAGGTCACACACATTTTTCCTGGTATGACTTCTGCATCATTTGTAATAGTAATGGCATTTTGGCTGACAGTGAAAATGAATGCTGCCCCTGTTGGCACTGTCCCCTTACTTTATGAAACAACTTCTCCCTTTGTCTGCCTTAGCTTAAATGTAATGGGCTCTTAATCTTGTCCTTTACAGTAACGTTTTGTGAATGTTATATATGCTTTTGTTCTGAACTTTTGAAAGTTTCTGCCTGTTATTTTTTGAATGTTAGCTAATCATGTTACTGTTATCTTTAAAGTACAGCAGTATAGAAAGAGATTTTTCTATATTAAAACTAGGTTTTTTGTTAGGAGCAACTGTGTGTTCTTCTAATTTTTGTTTGATACATGTCAGTTCCAATCAGAAAATGTGATTATCTTGCTGCTATTGCTGTGAGCACTAGAGCATTACTGGAGGGCATTACTTTTGCCCCAGTGTCCTACAGTAATACTGCCTCACCTTATTTATCCCAGATATACTTCAGAACTGCACAGAGCATCACACCAGTATTTAGGAAGGCTGCTGTGCCCACAGCTCTTTAGTTTAGGTCACTTCTTCAGCTAAGTAATAGACGTGTGTTTTGATTTAGAAAGCCGAAAAAGGACACCAAGGTGTGCACACAGCAAGACTGCTTCTGTGATACTGCATTCTGCATTTGAATGAGTCTGTTACGGAGGGGTTTGTGTTGACTGTTATGCTCTTTGTGACACTGATCTATTGGAGGTTAACTGAAGTATAATTGTATTAATACACAGGTATATAGTTACATAAAAGAAAGTTGGTCTGGCTGTTGTGAAAGCCAGCTGTGGTTGGAAATAAACATTGCTTTCATTTTTAAGTTAAAGAACAACATAAATGAAGTCTAAAACCAACAGATACCATGTATGATCAAATGAAGCAGTCTGTTCTTACTATCTTGGTTAATGTCTTCCATTGAGACACAAATGTTAGTTTAAGTTTGTGGAAAAATGATAGAAAATGGGAAGCTCTTTTGAGAATTCCCAGCTCTGTATTTCAATAAGTTTTCCTTTGGAAGCTGGTAGAAGCATTACTTCTATTTGTAACTATGGAGCCAAAGAAGATGGAGAAAGAAAATTGCATTCCAGGTTATCTAAAACAATACAAATTGTCATCAATATGTTAAGATAGCTAGAATCCAGTTTTGGGGTTAAGTACCTAAACGAAGTGTGTAAAGTTACATGAAGTAAATTTGTACTCTGTGTCTAGACACCTGCTATTAAGTAGGTTAGTTCACCACGACTGCTGAGATCTGGCTAGCTCTTGTCCCTTGCTGTCACTCTGGCCCCAGGACCAGGACACTAGTGGCTCTGGGAGAGAGAGGAGGCAAGGAGATGGAAAAGCATTAGCACTCCTGCACATCCTTGCTTACTTCAACAGGGAGACCTTTGGCAGCTTCTAGATGTGCAAGTGAGCTGCAGAGCTGGGGGCTTCATTGCCTTACAACAAAGGGGTCCTTATAATCCTTTGATCACCTTGGACTCCCTCATGCCAGGGAGAAATGGAAGAAATTACAACAAATACATTTGTCAAAAAGATCTTAAGAAACCCCACTGTGAAGTGGCTTCCAATCTAGAGGTCTATGTGGGATAATAATGACAGATGGAAAGATCACAGTCTCCGATGTAAGAATCTGTGCTGAAAAGCTTTCAGACTGCCTCTTTAGGGTGGATCCTATTTTAGTGTTCATGTAAAACCATAGAAATCTGAATTCTTTGAGGTTCACCTTTCAGCAATTACAGTTGTTTCAGTTTGCTTCAGATGTGATTTAGTTGGTTTAAATAATAAATTTGTTTGTTTTAGTCTTGTAGTAGGGAAGTTCTGACATTCCCAGTTCATGAGATAGGTTTGGGATCTTAAATGTGGCTCTCAGTGTTTAAGTCACTTGTCCTAAGAATGTTATTTCTTTTAAAAATTAGTTGATTTTGAAAAATTAACTCATCACTTAAAAATGAGTCCTGCATTAATCTGAAGCCCATCACGTGGGGATTAAATCAGTCAGTAAAATTGACATCATTGAGAAGATGCGATTTGATTAAAAGGGAAACTGTTCTCAAAAAAGCTGAGTGAGCTTCTGCTAGTGTACTTCCTTGTTGGTTTTGTATTTAAAAACGCAATGGGGAGAAAATATCCCTCTGTGAAAAATCAGCCAAAAGAAATACCAACTCCTAAAATACCTATGCCTAAATGTTCCCACAGTTAATATTAGTGGGCCTGTCCATATCAAAATGAGGTTCCAGCAGTGCTTCAGAGTTGAAGAGTCAGGTTTACTAATGTTTGATAACTGTGTGTGGGGGGGTAAAGTAGCCGGTAGAAAGCTGCGAGACCCAGAAGGTTAAGCTGACACTGCCTTTGTCAAAGGGCTCATTTGGTTCATTAAAATAGTAAAGCAGAACAAACCAGAAATGAAGTTCTTGTGAAGGTGCTGGTGATACCACTCATTTTAAAAAATAAATAAAACCATTGGGTGATTTCACTTGGAAAAATTGACCTTGGTGATTTTGTAGTAACATAGCATGTTGAGAGCATACATATATATAAACCTATTAAGGAGAGTATGTGCTTTGATGCACATTTTTGTGTGTGACCTAAGATATTAATGACATACAAGTCCTGTATAGCTGTTGTCAGGATTATTATAGAAAATGATACATTTTTATGTGATTTGTTAGATTTGCCTATTAAATCTGTAGAAAATTATACCCTAACAATAGGGAAGAAGGGAAGAGGAATCTTTCTACCTTCAAGAACCATTTAGACTAATTTTCACAGAGCTGAATTGCATTTTTATAGAATTTTGTTGATTTTGTGCCTATTTAATTGTCTAAACAATTTTTACTGATGAACGCTTGTAGATTCCTGTCTCCCTAGAGAACCACTATATTCTAGAATGTATTTCAGAGGGAAAAATAACGAGAGGAATAGCAATAAAAACAATGTGTATCGAGTGATGAAAGACTGTCATTTCTACTTACAATTATGTATCAGCAACTTATTTTAGTGCTAAATGTGGCTATGTAAAGTTTCAGTGCATTTGATGTTTCCTCTAAAAATAAAAATGAGCAATTCTAGATTTTGAAATGATGGCTGCAGGAGGTCCTCTTCTTTCACCTCCTGTGCATTCTGTCCTCATGCTGTTTGAGTAAAGAGAAATGCTATCATAAACTTCACTCCTTAAACTGAAATCAAATCACAGTTAAGAGCCCTAGTTAGACAGCTGTATTTATGAAGAGATAAGTTCATTGCAACTTCAGAAAAACTTACCAGAGATAAAGCACCTAGCAATGTTGGTTTTACCATCACAACAAATGATGGAGGGTCCAAACTTAAGCATTTTGTGATGTATTAGAAAATGGTTGGCAAGAAGTTTTTACCTCAGAGCTTCTTGCCATTTGATCTAGTTATTAAAAAGAGGCAGATCTATTGGGCTTCATAGGTTTTAGGAACCTGTAAAGCTACATTTTAGGAATGTTTATGACTGGGGAGGAGACTTGCTTGTCACTTCTCACTGTCTATGGCTGGACCTGATTGAAAGCAAAAGGTGAGGTTCTCTGTTTGGATGCCATATTTCAGGTTTGGTTTTGTTGCTTTGCTTTGCTCTGGATAGATTGTCACCCTCCACACTCCTTTCTGATGATCCTGTTAAAACAAAATTTACTTTGCAGGAGTAAGTAGAGTCTTTCCAGTGTGATCAATCCCAGCTCATTTATTTTAGTTGTGTACAATCCCAGGTGTGATAGTCATTGCAGCGCACAGGAAAATAGAGTGGTTGTCAGTAGTGGGGTAGCTGTAAACTCTGTTGAAACAGGGACTACACACTAGTTCATATGGGTTGTAAACACACAGTTGTACATAGGGAGTGTTGTTGCGAGGGTTTGCACTGGTCTTTCTTGTCCTTCTGTCATAGCAGAAGAATGAGTTAGATGCAAGAAGCACATTTGTAGGTCTGCCTTTGTAGAGAAGCTCCAAATGACTCTGAAGGAAACTACTCCATGGTTTGAGGACTTCATCACACGAGAACACAGTTCTCTTGAAGCACTCTGTGGGGTAGTTTTGTCTTGGCTGCTCCAAGAATGTTAAGAAAAAATGCAGTGTTTTATTGCCTGTATGGAGGTGTACTTTTCAGCTACAAAAATCTCTCAAATACTTTTGTCAGATGATATTTAGGGATCCATCTTGTCCTCAGTTTCAGATACCTGCATCTCACCAGGCTTCATTCTGTGGCATGGAGCACAAAAATCTCCACAGGATTTTGGTAGTGGAGTAAAGAGCCTCAGTTGTGAACAGCTTGAGGGGACAGAAGACTTTGATTACGTGTCAGCTGTACCACTGCTGTCTTCTGTCATATCACTTAATTTTTCTCTTAGTTGCCATGTTGGGAAAATGGTTGAAATGTACGCTTCTCAGAGAAGCTCGAGTTTTACTGCTTATAAATTGCTTTGAGATACTTGGAAGGAAAGTGCTATATAATTTTGAAGTTCAGATTCCCCAGAAGGTGTAAAATGGCAAGCTTCCATGAGCTGTGATAATTTACAACAGCTGAGAGTTTACCTTCTGTCCCTACCTTACTTCATTTTGAGCTTGAGTAGATGAAAAGTTTAGTTTTTCTATTACAGCAATTCTTTGTTTTAATATAATGATTCATTGCCATATATAATATTATATATTTATGTAGTTCAGCTAGCCTTTTGTAAAGCTGATTTTTGATCGTAGTTATTGCAAGTCTAAAAAGCTGAAATATTTTTAGTGAGGTTAGTCAGTGTCTTCTAGGTAGGCTTCTCTCTAGTCTCATTTCCAGTAAATATAAGAAATGGGAAAATAAATACATCGGATGAAGTGTGGGAAAAAAAAAAGTTGAATACAGTTTTGAAAAGTGTACATTCCATTCTTAACTGTTGTTATTATAAAACTGATATTTTTACTATGTGTTTCATATGAAACATATACATAAAAAAATGAAACTAACAGTAGCTCTCTCACAACCTTTTTGATAAAATAATGTCCCTTTTGGGAAGGCCAGTATCATTATGTAGCACTAGGGAGGAAGGAAGCTTGCAGTAAAGCACTGGAATGAGAATGCAAGGGACTGTATTTAGTTGGCAGAGAGTTTATCTTTGGTATGAAGAATTCCTCCCTTCCTCACAAGAAGTTGTGTGGAAACGTTTATTTAAAATTTCTGAGAGGGAAATACAGCTGTGAAACTTGTTACTAATGGAGCTGTTTAATTATGACTAAGAAACCTACCCAAGACACATAGGTTATGTATCCCCATGTACCTGTTGAAGACTGTGTGGGACAATATTTTTGCCTAGCAGCCCTGTGAAGAAATCAGGCAACTGGTGATTGATGTTTTACAGCTTAAATGCTTTAAGAAGATAGATCTTAGCAGCACTTGAGAAAAATTGAGGAGAATTTTTAATACATTGTGATTGACTTTAATACCATTAATTTTGATAAATGTTTGCTATTAATACAGCTGCATTATGTACCTCTACTTTAATCACAGTATAATATCATAAGATGCATCATTTGTGCTGCTAGACAGACTTTGGCCAACAACTTTGCTTGCTGCCTGTTACTCAGTGCTGAAAGATCAAACCTCTGGGTCTTGAAGAGTAGCTTACAGACTTCAGGGCTGGTGTTCTGAAAGCTGCAGGTTATTATCTTGACATCAGGTAGATCCCACACCAGCAAAACTCCAGCCAAGAGGTATAGCACTCCTTATTTAGCAGACCAAGAGCTTCCTAAAGTAGTACTCTGGACAAATCCACTGCAGCTTTTTTAGAGACTGATAAGAGGTCAAGGGGACATACACTAAGTGCTTTCGCTCTCCAGGTCTAATGAACCTTGAGGTACTCTGATCTTTCTTTTGGGCCACGTATTTCCCGGAAGTTGTAACGCATATTTGGCTTCCCTCTCTATTGCCTCAGCTTACTGTCTGATCCCTCAGTCCTCCAAACCCTGTCTGTCTCTGAAGCTTTGGGTCTGTGACTGGATGGCAGTGATTACAGTTGGGTCGGGAAGGATGCGTGTTTTGTCTTTCCTGCCAGCTGTGCTCTCAGACTCCAGTTTGGGAAGCACTTCAGGGGGCCCCTTCTACACAAAGCTGGTGCCACAGCTGAAGCAGGGGTCTAGCACTAGTGTGGGGATGGCTGGGTAGGAGTTGGGGACAAATAGCAGAATGACAGCATCCTTGAATATGTGGTGTGATCCTTTAGGTGGGGAAATGTGAATGTGAGACTTTGCTATTTGTGTAAAGAGAAGCATGTTTGCTTCTGAGCCTTCTCTCTGCTCCATCCAGCAAAGTATGTGGTAGCAGCTTCCCAAGCTGTTACTTCCCGTCTTCACTGGCATGTTAGGAATGTTTTGGGGGCATTCCCAAGAGTTCACTAAATCCATATGTATATTGTAAACAGTGTCTTTATACTTGGAAAAGGTTGGGTGTTTTAATATTTGAAACAAGAGGAAAGGTTAAACAGCTGTCAATTGAGTAGAAGCACTGTGGGGGGAAGTACTTGCCAAATCACTGGCAGACTGGGCAACTTTTGTCATGCTTCTTTTATCTAGGACTTGGAACTAATAGATCTTCCTTAATTGGGCTGGGTTGGAGCTACTGTCTGAGGGTAGTAAGACTTTCCTCACTGTACAAAGAAAAAGCGCTAGAGACCCTTCTCCTTTTAGCCCACTTACAGCAACAGTAGACTTCAATAAATTAAACAGGAACAAGTGAAAATGGCACCCTCTGTGTCAGCAATGATGTGAAAGCCTGCTCACAGCTGCTTCAGCTGAGGGCACTTTTGTGTTTTCCACTTAGATGAATGTTCTGCTTACAGTGCCAAAGTTTTAAGGAATTAAAACTTCCATTCTGTAGTGTGAGGAAAAGGTACAGGAAACAAAATTTCTTAAAAGACTTGTGTTTGGATCAGCCTTCTCTATCTACTCACCCTTTGGGCAAATATTACTTTACTTCTAAGCTGCTTTTTTGTTTCGGTATGCTGACCTAAACATTGGTATGCATTTTGTGATGCTTGACAGACTAGAGAACATCTGATGATGACCAGGATCACAGAACAGAAGATTTACTGCTTGTCATTTGAAATACTTGCTTCCTTCAGAGGTACAAAGAGGTTCTTTTTATTTACCACACCTTCCTTACAGTGCTGTTATCAGGATGGGAACCCACGTGGTTGGAGCTGGGTGAGGCTGGGAGGGAAAATGAACTGTAACTGAAGACCTGCAGGAAACTTGAATGTTCCATGCTTTCCAAATTCTGCCTAAGCTGCCCACAGTTTTTTTGGTTTAGTTCTTTTTTTCCCTATTCATTTGTGAGGCACTCTGATTCTGTGCCGATGAGTAAGGTAGGAAACACCTAGTGGGATCAATTAATTTCCTATCCTTTAGAATGTGGGAGTGAACAACCCAGCCCACCAAAAAACTAAATATTGATGCTGTCAGTGGCATGATAATTGGTCTCTGCTTTCATCTCCAAACAAGCCCTTGCTTGGATTCTGTTATTCATTCTAAGAGGAAAAGGGTTATTAATGCAGTGTTCTTTAATATTTTTTTCTTCTTTTTTGTCTTCATGTGTGAGAGAGAACAGGAGAGCAATAATGCAATAAATATATTGGCTATGAGAAAACATTTGCAAGAGATGCCCATTTTTTTACATCTTCTCTTATGAAGAATGTGAGCTGTGATAAATTGTTCTGCTAATCAAACAGCACTGAAAGGTTAGGTCATTGGAAGTCTTTAGTCATTTTGTGCTTTTCAAGAGTGAATTTGTTAAAATTATGCTGAATACCCACTTAAAGCCTGGGCTGAAAACCCTACCTGTGTTTTATAACTCTGCACTGTCAGAACTCATAATAAGTCAAACATTCTTTCAGAGGTACTCATAAGGGAGAAAAAACCCTGTAAATTTAAGAGTAATTTCAGATTGTAAATGAAAAAGAGAGGCACGACTGTTCATTTGCACCAATCATGCCTTCCTTTCATCTGCTCTGATTAGGCCTGGTGCGGTTTCATCAAACTACTCCATCACTGAGCTGTCACTCCAGTCGTCTGTTGATTGAAAACAATCAGGGCTCTGATGGCACAATTATTCTGACCCTTTAACTAGAGGCTGCTGTGATAATGAAAGGTTGATTATGATAGTTTGTGCCTCTTTCAGTTTGCCAAGAAGGTTAATTTGGGCATCAGACGGATGTTTAATGGGCGCTTGCTGGCTACACTGAGGTAAATGAGAACGTGCAGTCTTCGATATTGCACGGATATAGTTTGGCTGTCAATCATTGTCATTTTGAGTTTGTGCCTCACACTCTGGAAATCACATTTTATTTTTTCCTTGGGATTTAATTTATTCTGTGCCCTGAGGAAGTTCTTTCACTCTGTGACCTTCACAGTAGCTTTCTCTGTCTTTTTTCCCTTCCCTCAAATGGAGCCCAAAGGCATAATACATCTAGAGGAACATTTTTCTTTCATTTTTCACATTAAAAAAAAAAAGGAAATTTTAAAATCCCTGTTTATCAATTCACCCCAAACAGAGCAAATGTTTTAATTCCGATTGTAAAATCAGAATGTGCAAATGAAAGTGTGGCCGCTTGCTAACGCAGCGCCACACAGGGGGCTGCTTATGTAGACACACATTTGTAAAACTGACAAACAGGTAATTTTAAAATGTCTGTGTGTAAAGAGGGTGGGGGATGGCACAGCTTTATTTTCACATGCTATACACATATGCTTCAGCTTGGTGTCTTGTAAATATGGTCTCAGTCACTGTACTACAACTTTTTGAGTTGGAAAGTCGCTCTTCAGGGTTTAGGGGCGAAAGCCGTTTCATTGCTGATTCAGAGATTATTAATATTTACTGTGTTCAGATTGAGAGAATCCTATGCATAATTTTGTAGTTGTTTGGCTCAAGGTGCAAAAGAAATGCAAATACCTCATAATTTTGATTGTTCTACATGCAGCTCATTACAGTCTTATTTTTATGCACATTTTTAATTCAAAATAAAAAGAAGAAAAAGCTTTCTATCTTTAAGGCTCTCCTGCATCTAGGCCTGAGCCACTCATTTTCCATGCTGCCCACAACTGTAAGGTAGTACCTGATTGATACGATTACAAAGAGTCTGGAGGCTGTGCTGCGTGATTAGTTACTAACTCCTAAAAATATTCACATATAACTTATGGCTTTGAAAAAATGTGTGTGTGTGTGTGTTGTTCTTTTTTTGCCAGCAACAATTCTTGACCCATGTGTTTTTATTCTTAAATGGGTGGTACAGACCAATTTCGTTTACCTTAAATAAAATGCTGAAATGAATATCCTAAACCCTCTGGGTTTTGTCCTTTGTAGTCTCTGGAGAGAGAGAGAGAAGACTAATAAGACACTTTAGAGATCCAAATTCAGGCCCTTTCAGTATCCCTGTTCATTTTAAAAAGGTGGAGGTTCCTCCATAGCCTTCAGTGGACTTTGTTTCAGAGCTTTAGTAAATGTCCTAGTTTATCCAAAGATTCTGCTCCTGGACTTGAGATTTGAAGAGCCAGGATGGTGCTGACAATAGCCAACTGAGACAGAAAGTGGTTTTGAAGCAAGAGGTTCCTGTCTGGAGCACCTGAGGCTTGCTGAGTTACATAAAAACCAACAAAAGGCCAAAGCATGTGCAGGTTTAGAGCCAAAATACGTATTTCTAGTGTTCTCAAACACTGAACTAGTGAAGTCCAAGTTTTGCTTTTTGAAGTTCCCTTGGTGCCTTAAAGTGACTGCTGTAGTAACTGTGTTGCTTTCGTGACTCTTCTTGGCTTATCAATCAATAGGAGCAGATCTATAGTGCTGTCCAATATGCTAATGATACAAAGATATTAATTTGATTTTTTTTCTGGCTGAAAATTTTTGCTTATGTTAAGCAACAGAAGGACTGCTTAGGTGAGATTTGTGTTGAAAGAAGAGATTTGTGGTTCTTTCCCTTTCTCTCTTTCCCTGGTATATACACCATCATCAGATTGTCAGGCAGAAATCAGATAATTTGTGTTGAATATATCTGATCTTG
>JANZLQ010000013.1:15524290-15538028 GCA_026212715.1 Elanus axillaris
TTTTGCTTATGTTAAGCAACAGAAGGACTGCTTAGGTGAGATTTGTGTTGAAAGAAGAGATTTGTGGTTCTTTCCCTGGTATATACACCATCATCAGATTGTCAGGCAGAAATCAGATAATTTGTGTTGAATATATCTGATCTTGTAGTTTTGAAACCTTATAAAATTAAATGTTTCCTTTTATTTGTTGTTGCTAAAAAACCCCCAAACCCCTCATTTTTTCCACTACTGTCACTTTTTGGCTTCATCTCAGTTATTAGAGACCTTAGATGGTATAAACTAGCATAATTCCTTTGCAGTCTGTGGGACTAGAACATGAATCATCATCAACATCAACTAAAGAGCAGATCAGGAGGACTTTAATGGAGTTCCCATGGACCCTGCTTCTCACAGGGCACAGGCTTAGAAGAGTGTTTTCTGTCTTGGAACTCTGTGGACATAAACTTTCCTTGACACTGACTTTGTGACTTAAAGTAGTTTCCAAGTGAACCTGGGTCTAATGAGTATGTCGAGCTTTTTGCACTTATAAAATAGCTTGGCTTTTCTTGTTACTAAACTTGCTGTGTTGACAAGTGAAGGTCTGGCACCTTTCCCAGCAGAGTGGCGTGAGAAGGATTGCAGGGGGATGCTGAATGGGCAAGGCACAGGCACACTGCCTCTCTTGCTTCCTGGGATAGCCAGCAGCCCAAAAGACCAGGTAACTACTTATTGCAGGGTTATCCTCAACAGAAGTGAAACTCTTAAATCAGCTTTAACCTCCACTGCCTCTTTGCCCTCTCTGGCTGTGTATGTATGTATGTCTGTATGTAGTACCTTCACCATTAACAGCAGGGAGAGAAGGACCATGCTCTGAGGCTCTGGGAAATGGACTGTCAAAGCACCATGCTGAAAGCAGAAGCAGGTGTTGGAAATGCAGTGAAATCACAATCCAACATGCAGGTGCGCTTAGATGTACACTCCAACTGTGCCACAATATATTTTTAATCTTTCCATCTTTTGAGAGTGTACTCCATTGCTAAATCAAGTAATGTAACCTTGGAGGAGGAAAATCCTTTGGGTTAAGGCTTTAGAGTAAGAGAATTAATCTGGTTTGAAAATCTTGCCCTTCTGAGGGTCTACTTTTGTCATTTACTTAGTTTAGAAGATGAATATGGCAAAATATATTATTTATTAAAGTTGATATAGGCACTAGGCTGTACCTTCTGTTTCTCACACACTCATACATTAAAATTAATAGAAAAGAAGCTTCTAGCAGTTTAAACAGAATTTGCCTATAGGGCACTAGGAGTACGAGTCTTTCCTTATTTTTGTAAATTATTTAACAGCGATACAAATATTTTAAACCTCAAAATTGTGAATGGTCTCTTTTTTTTTTTGCTTGCTTGCTTGCTTGTTTGTGTTTTAAACACAGTTGTAATTTCAAGTGCTATTTGTATTTCCTTGGAGAAGCCTGAATGTCTTTCCTTGCAGTGTCATAAAGTGTATAATGGCTTTGAGTTTATTTTGCTAATACTGATTATAGTTGCTAATCACTACTGCCAGAGAGACTAAAAAATAGGTGCTATGATTAGTGTATAGATGTGGTGAATTTTGGAGTTTCTATGTAGGCACCAGGTTTCTAAGTCTGGATTAAACAAAAAACTGAGTAAAGGTGATAGAACTTGCATTGATAAATATACAGATGTTTGCTGATATCTTTCATGGAAGTTTGCATTTCTGCCATATGTTCACAAGAGTTATATTTGCCTCCTTTAGACTGAAGGAAATTTAGAACTGTATTACAGCCTAGCAGTATCAGTGACTGTTTCTTCTACAAGCAAAAGCCTTGTTTAGGAGCTTAAGTTTCTTTCTTCTGAACTTCTCCAGCCTTCCAATAGCTGCCAAACCATCCAGTGACTAGAATATCTCTTCACCCACATAGATAACTTGGTTTTCTTTGATGCCCCCATAGTGCGAGACATCATGTTCTGCTAGAGAACACGATAATAATCTGTGCTGCATAACAAAAGTATAAGTCTAAGGCTCAGTTTGTGAGTGTCCCTAAACCCATATGACCTTTTCCATAGCCTTCTATCACAATTTAGGAGTTGGTCCTGTGTTCTATGAATATACATAAAATACCACATTTGTAGCTTAAATTCCTAGCAGTTATTTTTAAGGAGTGTCCCAAAATGAATTTATGGCATTTAAAATAGAGTAACAGTCATTGTTATCAACAGCAAGACAAGGAGATAAAAACACTATAGCTTCTAGCTCTTATGGCCTTTCCTCTGCCTTGGAGTGCCACAAGATACTGTAGTCAAATTCTGTTCAACCATAGCATGAGTTGATCTGGACAGGAGCTTCTAAACACGTGATTCCCAGACCTCGATTGCCTCCCTAAGACCCAGCAGAGCTTCTCTGCTGATTACCAAATGCCTACAGAGCATCCAGGTGATATAGAGATGTGCAGGGCTCTTAGCCTTGCTTTCTAAATTAATATGGTAAACCGCAGTTTCCACTGAGAACTGACCTCAGATGTGGGGTCTGGTAAGAGCCATTAGCAGCCTACATAAAAGACAGCCTGGGATTCACCTTACCCTCCCCATTGCTGTTGCAGTTGCTTGTCATAAAGGAGAGGTGGAAGTAGCACAGACCAAAGATACCTTTTGGTGCAGCATGTAGAGGATCCCAAGGAGGTTGCAATAAATTTAATTGGGAAAGATTCAAAAGTTTTCATAAATAAAGATGCAGGGCAGCTGAGTGGGGATGAAATAGTGTAGGAAAGGATGGAGAAAGTTTTGGTTCAAGACCGGGAGTAGATTGTACATCTATGAGTGCCAGCAGAATCTTTGTATCACTTTGCACCATCACTGTGGTGGTTTAGAAATTCTGTTATTTTAGAGAAACATTTTTTACAACTCCAGGAATATTCTCAGTACAGACCAAACTCAGGATAAACCAAGTTGCTTTTGCCAAACTTCATGCAGCACAGAAAACGTATTGTAATGGCAATGTCCGTCCCTTCTGCTGCAGGCTGTCACACATCCCATATGCAGAAATGAATGCAGATACTGTGTCTTTGAAAGGTACGAATGTATGTAGTGTTGCTTGTGTGTTTATATAGTATTTATTGGGGGGCAGGAGGGAGGACAGTAAAGGAAAGAGAAAGGGTGAAGTTCTAAGATATTAACAGGCATTAGTTGTAAACTTCCTTTAAAAGCCTTGTGGTTACCAAGACCAGGTTTACATCAGTGCTTGTCTTCTAAGAGTCTGTAATGCCTGTCATTATAGCACAGGTGATACCTCCACAGTGCCATTTTAAATGCGAGGGAAGGCATATACTAGAAGCAAAAGAAACCAATCTGTTGGATGCAAGTGGTGACAGATAAGAACTCAGTTTTTGTAAATTCTTCTTTTAATATAGCAACCTATACATCATTCAGTTGATATGAATTCAGTTGGTGTGTTCATCACGATGAAGATAGCCTGAATTCCACTTCAATTTCAAGTGTCTAGTCAATGATGAGGGCTAAGTGCTTCTGAAGACTTTGAGGAATCATTCACATGGCCTAAGACATGGAGTAGGGAGTTGCCTAAAACCACTCAGTAGGAGACACCTGACACATGGATTTGGTGCATTTTAGAACATATGAATGTAATGCTGAATGATTTCAAGTCCATAAACACTTTCAAATATATTTAATTAACACCTTTTACTAACAAGTCTCAATAAATATAGCTGAGGCACATTTTGAAACTCTGCAGCATTTAACTGACTGAACTACTGTTGCAATTTTTGGTGCCCTTCATTGATTTGTTGTTTCACAGGGGTTAAATAGCACAGTGGAGAAAAAGTGTTTCAAATTAATCTTAATAGGAAGATGGTTTTGGTTTGTCATCTTCCCCCTCTGACAGAATACAGAAGCAGCAATAAATTTGATACACCATGCATATATGAAAGCCATAAGTAACAGAAGCCTTTCTTTTCAGCTCCTGCATGTGACGTTCCCATGAGCAGTACAGGGCAGGAAGTTTTAGCTGAAACTGTTCTTATTGCACAGCTAGTTAGAAACTCCTGCTCCCCAAGTTCTTTGTCAGGATGAAAAGAAATATCAAGTAGAGGAGTCTGTCCTCATCCAAAACTAGTCATTGTCTTTGTTAATGACTTGGATGAAAGAATAATATGGGGTTTATGTTTTTGGACAATCAGAAGGTGGAAAGGTCTTCAAGCACTTTTGAAAACTTAATTAGGATTGAGAATTATCTTGACAGGTTGGAGCAGTGGTTTGAAGTAAATAGTAGAGAGTTCAGTAATGACAGAGAAAGCGTGAGACACTGTGGAAGTTCTGCAGAAAAAAAGAGATTAGAATAGTACTCCGTCATAAGCTTAAACATGAATCAGCAATATCATAGTGCACCGATGGTCTCATATAGTGATGTACAAACAAGAATGGCATAGATTGTTACAATCAAAGTGATCCTTCCAGTCTATTTGCTACTACTACAGCCTGAAGAGGAAGGTTATACCCAGTTTGCAGCAGCAAACATTAAGAAAGAGGGTGATTTCCTTTCAATAAGAGAGAACTGTGAGCCAAGTCACAGAGGTTTGGAAAATGTGACCTAAGATGGATTGAAAGATTTTTTCATTCAGAGAAGAAATCACAACGCACATGTTAAAACACATCAGAGGTGGAGGAGAAAAGGAAGGTAGTAAACTGCTTTTCATCCTGTATGGAGGGATCAATTTCAAGGATTGGTCTGGGGGTTCCTGAGCTCTGGAATATAAACCCAAAGGTGGAAAACGGGGCAATGAGTTGAAGGGTTTAGAGCTCCTGCTTAGGTAAAAGGAAAATCTGTCTGAGAGGATAGCTGAGCACGGGAAAGGTTTTACTGAGGAATTTCGGGCATCTTCATCACTGGAGGTTATACAACAGTTCTTGAAATTGTTTAGGCCTCCCTAACCTCTTTTTAGAGCTGGTTGGAGTCAAAACGCTTTTATGTGATTTAAAGGTTATGTTTAATTTTGGCTGTTGATACCAGCTGCAGTTTCTGAACAGTTTTAGAGTCGTTCTTGCTGCTTTCTGTCAGTCCCAAACCAGCAGAGCTTCTTCTCTGCTTCTCTCTTCTCTGCCTTAATTTCTGGTGCCTTTACACCTCTCTCCACTTTATGAATAAAATAAATGAAGAAGGAAGAAAAAATATTGAAGGATTCTGTATGTATTTTGTTATATTCCTTCCATATTTTGTCATAAATGGAATGAAAGATGGAGGGGAGAAAGGGCTTTTCTTTCTAATCATCTAACTGTAATCTTACTTTTCTTTCTAGTATACCTGTGGTCTCCAGTGATCACATAGTCCTTACATTTATATTATTGCTCCAGCAGCTTGATTCTGGGATATTGTGGTCTCCTACAGCATCACTAACAGTTTGCACAGCAAGAGTACCGCATAGCAGTATTGCGATCTGATAATGCTGTGGAAATTCTTTAGGGGGACTGGTGCAATACAATGCTTTTATGTATAATATAGATGGAGTTTTAGTAGGTATATTTTATATTGACTCACAAGCTTTCATGTCTGCTTTTTATATTGATTGATATTACTACAGAGGCAAGTATGTAGCTGCTCATGGAATGCAAGCAGTTTTCAAAAGATCAAATTTTGATAGAATTGTACACAAATAATTGGTGTCTTGTTTTTCCCTTCCTTCCCCCCACTTTTAGCTGGCTGTGAGGTGGTTGGAACACAACTGCCGCTACCAGTACATGGATGAACTCCTCCAGTATGTCCGCTTTGGCCTTATGGATGTGGATACACTGCATACCGTAGCTCTTTCTCATCCTCTTGTCCAAGCTAGTGAAACTGCAACAGCACTTATTAATGAGGCCTTGGCTTACCACCAGAGCGTCTATGCACAGCCAGTTTGGCAAACCAGAAGGACAAAACCTCGCTTCCAGTCAGACACTCTTTACATTATCGGAGGGAAAAAACGTGAAATCTGTAAGGTGAAGGAATTGAGATACTTCAATCCGGTAGACCAAGAGAACGTTCATATCGCAGGGATTGCAAACTGGAGTGAGCTAGCGCCTATGCCTGTAGGGAGAAGCCACCACTGTGTGGCTGTCATGGGAGACTTTCTTTTTGTAGCTGGCGGAGAGGCAGAGCACTCCACAGGGCGCACTTGTGCAGTGAGAACTGCCTGTCGATACGACCCCCGCACTAACTCTTGGGCTGAGATAGCTCCAATGAAGAACTGTCGGGAACACTTTGTGCTGGGAGCAGTGGACGAGTACCTCTATGCAGTAGGGGGCAGAAACGAATTGCGCCAAGTGTTACCTACAGTGGAACGCTATTGCCCCAAGAAGAACAAGTGGACCTTTGTACAGTCCTTTGATCGATCGCTGTCATGCCATGCAGGATATGTGGTGGATGGTCTTCTTTGGATATCAGGTAGAAAACGTTTCACACAGTTTGAGGTACTAACAAAATACCAAAATACTGTCTCGAATGAAACTAATAAATCTTCTTTGGGTTATGTGTTATGATAATTTTTACCTTAGGAGATGGGTATTTCAAAGAATTTAAGCCTGGAAGCATACAGTCAAGCCTGATTAGAAGTATAGGAGCATAACATACATATACAATGTTTTTTTTGTCTGCTAAATATCTCTCTGTGTTTCAAAGCTGCATATATCATATGTGCCACCTCCAGTCGCCATTCATAAATCACAGTGAACTGGAATGATAATGCACTTTTGGACAAATTTCAGCTGACAAATTCTGTGTGCTTCCTAAAAATAAAAAACAAGACCCAGTTTCTGTAGTATGATCTGGTACCACAGTATTTACTCCTGATAATGAAATGGAGAATTAAGTGCTCGCTGGCTTGTGTCGATCCAGGGCTTGAAGGCAGATGCATTAATTGCTCCCACTTGCTCTTTAGGATATTGTTACAGGCCAAGATGACCTTCATTAGAAATCATGCGTAGCTCTGACTGTCCATAACAAGTGCACAGGACTTCATGGATGCAATCATAGCTTTATGGCACAGACAGATGAAAGCACAGGCCTTGTAATTTTAAAAAGTATATCAGAGTGAGGTGCAAATGATATGTTAGTTTATTTTACATGTGCACATTGATGGGAGTTGAGGACATTGTGTTATCAGTCTTTGTAGTGACTTTTCTGGTGTTAGTTACCTCGGAATAAGGTCGATGCTGTCTACAGAAGGTTTGACAGAAAAATATTAACCTTTTAGTAAGAAGTGTGTCACAGAAGGTTATAAAGTTGTAATATTTTTCAAGGAAGTTAATGAGTAAATGGGGCTAGCCCTTGAGGAAATGTTCAGTGATTGCCATCTTCAGTGTAGATACCCTCTGGGGATTTTGGTATGGCCTGGGATGCCTCTGGTGAAAAGATGGTATATGAATGAAAGAAGCACTTCGCTATGGTTCTTGAAGTATGTCATTTAGGTTAGCAGAGCAACTTGCATATGTACTTTTCTGCCTGTATGGATTAAGTACCTTATGGGAATGGATTCCCAAGCATTGGTGGGGGATGTAGCAGGTATCTATTTTTATACATATACACTTAAATCATGAATGATGACTTTGGAATTAAAAGCATGGCAGAATGCAGAAAATCACTAGGATCCCTGGCAGGTGCTTTGGGTTGCTTTCTTCAGCAACTGGCACTGAAGGAGTGTTGTAGAATTTGTGCTGTGTGTTAATCCTGAAGTGTGCACACAGTGGGCTTTGAGACCCAGGTATGGTACAGAAACGGGCTTTGAGACCCAGGTATGGTACAGAAACAGAGTTTCTGCTTTAGGGTACCAGTGGGGCATGTTCAGAGCATTGCCCTGTTTATTCACTACCTTTCTTGTTTTATGAGTGGAGAGAGATGTGTGTCTGTGATGGGCAATTCAAATATGTGGATGCTACTACTGCTGTGTCTTGATTTCCAACCCCAACATTTTTGTCAGTCTCTATTATGAAAACCAGAGCTTTTTAGGAAATTGTATTAAGCATATTCATATAAAATCATTGAACAATCAGTAGAAACATCCATCAGTGTGGTCCTTGCTCCAATACATGAAAAAAGTAATGTTTTTTTCTTAACTTACATTTTTTTTCCAGAAAAAAAATGATACCAAAACCAAAAAAGCAAACCCGAAAAAACACCCAAGAAAGTATTTGATAGGGATTTTTTAAGTCAAATGTGGGACTGGTTGAAGATTACTTTTAATCTTTCCAGATATGCTAGGAAATGGAAAATTATGCTGAGGATTAATTAATGTGCTTAGTTACATAAGTGAAATGCCTGCCTGTCTGTGTTTAAATACAATCTGCATTTATATAATGAAGCAGTGTGATATTGTGTTCAGGGATATGCCTCTAATACAGCTGTAGAATCAAGGGAAGAGGTAAGTGAAATCCTGTTAGATGAACTCTGTAAAACTGGGCAAAACAACAAAAAATATTTTATCCGTATTTTTCCATTTATATTTGAAAATGGTACCAACATAACTTCTGTTGTAAAGTCACAGTAAGGAGCAATGTTTTGGTAGTAGAATGAGATAGACAGGAATTTTCAGTTGTAATTTGTATAGTTTTTGAGAAAATGCTTAGCAGTTTTGAGTTGCTAGATTCTGGCAGGTTATTATGAAGTACGAGAGCATACTATGCAATACTTCAGTAGGGTATTGATCTGAATTATGTACTCACAGATTGAAAATGGGTTTCTGTGTATTGAATGGAATTATTTTAAAAATAAAAGTAGATGGAGATTCAATAACTGTAGCTAGCTTTCTATTATTAATTAATTGCTTAGGGCCAGAATGTAGCTCACAGTATGTGTATATTCAGGGGCAGGGGAATACAGAGAGATGGTTTGTTGTCCAAAAATATCAGTAGCCATTGCTGAAAAAATCCACTGTTCGTCATCAAATATAAGGTGTTAGCATAAAAGTAATCAGTAATGCAGGAGGGAACCTAATTTTGAAGTATGTGGCCTAAAATTAAGTCATTAAAAAAGTAGTCTGTGTAAGGGACGTTTCTGAGCTGTATCCCTACTGCTTTTTCTGGGAAATACGGGTCATCAGCAAGAGCTCTCAAAGTCAGTCTGCTATTGCCAGCTGGCAAGGTAACCATGAAAATGTGCCCAGTTTTTTAGTAAGTGAATAAATTAAAAAGTGATAATATAAGTTTCTAGCCCTTGTATTAGTGGAGAGAGTCATCAAAACATGACTGGCACACTGACCATTTACTTCTCTATAGCCAAACCATCAGTGCCTCTGCTACAGCGCCTTGTCTTCTAAAGGCTTTGCTAGTCAAAAGCTGACTAGACTTAAGGGGTTTCTATTATTATTATTTGGATTAATTTTCAGCTTCACTTTGCTGCTCCTTTGGGACAAATATGAGAAAGAATCAAAAATAATAGAGCATAAAATCATGGTAAAGGCAGCAGGGAGGGGAAGTGTGCTAAACAAAACACTGTTTAAGTGCAAGCGCATACTGGCAGTGGGAGATGGGTGGCTGATGTTTCAGCTCGCAGAGGGACTCCTAAGCTGCCCCCACCCCTTTGGGGTTTTTAACCTGCCAGAAGGCTCAGAGGGAGCCTTCTGCACTGTGGAACTAGTCAGACCCTCTGGTCAGCACAAGTAGGTTCAGTTCTCGAGTTTTCTTTGCTCCATATATTGTGGAACATATTTTTATATTTGTGTCATCATTTTTTCTCGTCTTTTTTTTTATTTTTTCACAGCCCACATTTTATTTTATTTTCTTATTTTAGAAAGTAGATGAGAATTCATTAAAATAAGTTTTCTGTATTGACAGTACAGCATCAGGCAGATGGTTTTGAAATTTTATAGAAAGATGAATCTTACAGGCCCCAGTTAACATCTGACACCGTGACCTGTTTCACAAACGAAATGCATGCTTGAAAAGTGAAGTATTTGAGTGAAAGAGAAACAAAATGTACCAAACCCTTTGGAGTTCAACATTACTAACAATCGTTCCCTATAAAAGCAGGGAAATATTTTCCGTAAGAGCGAGAACTTGAACTGTGTCTGTTTGCCTGCATCCTTTGTGGAGCACACGTGCAAATCTGGAGACCTACTCTTCTATACACGTTAACCTTCCTCCTCCCGTATGGGTGTAGTGCCCCTGGGGACAGAGGGGCAGGGAACCTCTGCCAGGCAGTTCAGCTCTGGGCCCTTCCTGCACCTGCAGCTGGGGATAAGGAGGCTTCCCCTCCGCCTCAAGTGCTCAAGAGATTAACACGTGAAAAGTTTTCTCTAAAGCAAAGTATTATGCTGTTGTTTTGCAGAGGTCCGAGTTGCCTGACCTTAAGTGTGTCAGCTAAAATCGCATCTTGACATGCACATGGTAACTCATCAACTTGGGGGGGGGCGGAGTGTAAGCAAGCCAACCTTGTACAGTTTGTTTGTATTTAACAGCTTTTTCTTCATTTTTTTTTTATTTTTATTACTATTTTTTTTCCCTAACGGTGGAGATTTTGACCAAGGAAATGATGGGATCACATATCTTGCAAGCTCAGAATAATTCTCCAAGTGGTTTGGGGTGAAAAGTATTACCTTACTATCAGTATGCTCTTTGTTGTGAGGAGAAGAAAATTCTTCCTCAGTAAATGCCTTTGAAATCCTTTTATGAAAAACAGATCTGGAATAAATAAGAATTTACAGTATCTAAGCAAATCAAGTTTTGCAGTGTGGCTGGCACAGAAATTACCAGGAGCAGGAGGTTAACAAGTACATAAAAATTGCCTCAGTGACCCAGTCTTAGTCTTTATGTGGAACAGTGTTTCTTTATTATTATTATATTTGAATAAAGATAATGGATCTCACACCTTTCAGGCATTGACATTATAGATTTGATGCCATTGATTCTTCTTAGATTGCATGTAAACATCAGGCTTTAATGATTTAAAAAAAAACCAACCCCCAAACAAACTTGTTTGCAGCTGGATTGCACCCGCGGTGGAACAGTGTTAATTAGAGCTGCTGTTGGCATCTTCCGGGGGAATCCTTAGGGTGGGAGAATATTCTGCAGCTCAGCTGTCCTCACCGCGCCTGGGCTGGCTGAAGTAAAAGGCAGTGGGCTTGCGTGTTGAGGAAGGATTATCTTGTGTTTAACACACAGACATGTAAGAGTGGAGAGATTTCTATTTTAACATAGCAGAGCACCTTGGGGTGCATGTCATGCGTTTCTATATATTCCCTGGATTTGCTGGAAGGAATACACGTGGGAGCTCTTTGCCAGCATGTAGTTTTACACATCTCCCAGTGAACTCAGATTCATGCACACAGCCTAGCACTTGGGGACTTCGGAGAGAGTTGTGAGATTTTCTGGGGGATTTGGATTGGATTAGATTTCTTAAGTCACATAGGGGTCTTACTAGGACATGTTATAAATAGGGGTTATAAGTTTTCAATTGGGAAAATGGTGTTGAATCTACTGCCTCCCCCCCTTCTCTTTTTGGAAGTGTCTTTATTGAAGGTGTTTTTCAGTGCAGTTTGTGGACTGTCTTGGGGGGTTGTAACAACACAAAGTATTTCCCATGTGTGGGGAAGGGCTAGATAAGGTGGGGTTTGGAATCCTCCAGCAACTTCCCCATGTAGCGGGGCACTGTTGCGTGAGTTGGGAACTTAGGGGTCTTGGAGAGTTTAAAAAGCAGGGTTTATGGCCTGCAAGGGAGCAAGCAACAGTGACTGTGGCAGTGTAAAAACATTGTAAGCCTACGAGTTGGATGCTGGGCTTTCCGTGAGTGTGTTCTCCTGTCTGTAAGAGCAAGACACAGGCTTGTCCTGAGGGTACTCCTTGCCTCCCAGAAACTCCAGTCCTCAAAGCAAGCTGCTCATGTAAAAGTGGTGCACAGTCATCACTCCGTTTATAAAACCCAGCGAGTGCTGACACAACTGTAAATTTTCTGTTATTTACCCAGCCAGATATTTTTTCTCTTTCTTTAACTGATGGGTTATTACCACGTTAGCTGCTATTGCTTGACATCAAATTTAATAGCATGGCTTGTATTTTCAAATATTTCTTTTCAAGTGTCATTATGATGCCTCCCTGCCTTTTCCCTCCTTTCCTCATAGAAAGCACTGCAGAGAAGTTTAAGAAATTATCTCAGAAGTACCCCATTTTTTTTGTGAGAAAGTATGTATTCTTTTTAGTACCATTTAAACTTTTGTTTTTTTCCTTTTCCTATTTTTTAAGAGACATACTGCTCTTCTTTTGCCCTTTCCCAACTGCCTGGAGTACTTAAAAAAAAAAAAAATAGTTCAAGAGGACATCACAGACTTGTTAAATTTGAATTTTGGCAGAAAATTTTAAACTTTTGCTATAGCACTTCAAAGTTAGGAGGAACTTGAGTTTGAAAATTGATGCAGATATAAGATGGCATATTTAATGACAGATGTATCTATAGAAACCTGTTAAGATGCAGATTATCCCCCTGGGGAGGGGAGATCAAAACTGCCAATCTATAAAATATACTTGTTAGGGGAAGGCATGGAATCTATCTCTGTGAGCACTTTGATTGCAGGGGACAGTGTAGCAGCATGTGGCATCATAACCTAAGAGCAGACAAATCAGCTTGATGACTTTCAAAGCCAAGAATACTGCTGGAGGCAAGGGTACTCCAGTCTAGAAGAAATTAAAACATATAGAGACTGTTATTAATTCCAGATCTATTTTTGTGTAGTCAAATCTGTATGCAAATCCTTAGCATCTCATTTTGGCAGATTAATCTAAAAGTGAAGAGTGGTATGTGAAGGGAATGTAATGATAAAACACCACAGATGAGCAATATTGCAGGGGAAAAAAAAATGTAAGCTGTGTACTTGATATGAGGGGCTCTTTGTGAAGAGAGTAAATAACTTTGCTTATTTGATTATTTCATTATATTATGAGCAAGCAACCACCTTGTTTCTATTCTTCCTCCATATCTTTCCTCCCAAATTAAGGTGTCCTTTCTGAATGGAAATACATGACCCAACATTGTGTTTCTGATGCATCTCCTGTAGTTTAACATTCTGGAGGTAATCTTCCAAATAACTATGGTTTTTATTTTTCAAAATACTAATCTGACATCTCATTTTTAAACATTACACTAGGAGTGGAAATAACTATGTAAAAGAAAATCAAATTACAAAACGGATACTAGAAAAGATTGTTTAGTGCATGTGGCTGATGGCCACTAACACTGTGAATAGTGTAGAGACCAGTAACAGATTGTTAGATTAGACACGGGAACAGTCGTTCCTTTCCAGTGCATGTGTGTACTTCACAGGTGCTGTGATGGGGACTGTGTGGCATAGTGTGATGGAAACAAATTGGAAAGACTACATCTCATCTTGGCTGTCTCAGCCTGTAAGTATCTCTGAGCTGGGAGCCTGTGCTACTGTCCATGTGTAGGGGCCCCAGTACAGGCTGCTGCTTGCAGAGATGCACCCAAATAATAGTGTTATTCTTCCCTGCTACTGCGGTTGAAGACAAGACTCTTGAATAGATTTGTCTGTAGTTTCTGCTATCCGTTGATCAGATTCTTGGCCTCACTTAGGTTACTTGGAGTGTTCAGAGGGGACGCCTATCTTAGCAAGTAGCTCAGCCCAGTAGGAACAGACCAGCAGATAAAACTTTGGTGCCGAGTTCTCTGTATCTGCTCCATGTACAGTTCTTTTTTTTTTTTCTTTTTTTTTTTTTTTTTTGGTTTGGAATATATTTATTATTGTCCT
>JANZLQ010000013.1:15538128-15653955 GCA_026212715.1 Elanus axillaris
AGTATCAGGAAAAGAAAAGTAATAATCTTTTGGCCTCTCCGGAATGTTTTAAAACTCCTACACCCTTCCCAGCTCTATTGCACCATTATATCTACAGCACTAGTTGAGGCAATGGAACAAAGGCAGAGGCTAAACTTGTCATTTATCTCTGCAAACTGTTGCTGCAGAAGAGGACCAAGACATCTTAGTGTGCTGTATAAGGGGAACATGGCATTGCAACTGCCAGGCTGTATCTGCTTGAGGCACAATAGAGATTATCAACTGAATTTACTGTGCCATTGGACATATATGGCGTATATCAATATCTGAAAATACACAAATTCCTTGCTTTACATTGTCAGATTGCCTAGGGGCTTCTACACATCACAGCTTCTACACTCCAAAGAGCGCTTTGTGACCATGCACAGTACTCCCCAACATCATTAAAGCTTGTGTGAAATGTCCTTTGAATCCTTCTTTGCTCATGTAAGAGTCAGTCTGGCAACACTGCCTTCCCATTTTCTTGCAGTAATGGATTAAAGTGCCAACTAATAGCCCTCTATTCCTTGCATGCACCTTCTCCAAAATCTGGGACTCCTAGTGAGAGGGAGTGCTTCTAAATGCCACTATTTCACAGCAGTCCGTGTTCTCACGCTCTTTGATTTTATTTGTAATAGAGGCTTGATATTTTTAAATATTTTTATTCTGATTCATAATATAATGAAAGATTAAGCAGCAATTTACTGTGAACATAGGACAGAGATGTGTGAGCCAGTAGCAGAATAACTCCTCTTGTCCAGATAGATTTAGTGCATGATAAAACATGAACTGTGATGCCTGATCACAGAGCTCTTGGACTCCACTGCTCAAAGGTATATATATGCAGAATAAACTGGGATATTATCAGTCCTGAACAGTGGTATTATTTGCATTTCTGAATTATCTTTGAAAAACAACCATGCCGAGATTTTTTCTAACCTATGCTGCCGACTTGTTGGAAATCCCATTTGCACAAAGTTTATTTGCTGATGAAACTTGGTCACTTAGAAGCCAGTACACTCTAGTTAAATAATAGGAAAGGTTATTCTTCTTAAAAGGTATTGCTTAATAGATATTTAATCTTTTTTCTGAAGCTGGGTACCCATCAGAACAAGCAAACTAAGTGCCCCACAGCATAAATGTGTAACACAGTCTTCAAGACACATCATTGCTATCCATATAGATTATGCTTTTGTAAAATAATATATCAACTAATTTACCACTGTCTGCCTGCATCTCACCACAGGTGAGCAAAAAGTGATCAGTGATGGCTGAAACGCTAAATGATGCCAAGGAGTATCAGCCAATTAGCTTTGCCTGATTTGGGGAGAAGCGATAAGCATTCATGATCATTAATGGCGTTGTTTCTATAATGTGGGCAAGGGTGAGCCAATTGAAACCTAAGAAGATTCGTGTGACTTACAGTGACCTTGTATAGGTCTTCCAAGTCACAGAAAACAGAAAAAATATAACTTTCCTTGAACTTACTGAGTGGCTGAAATGCTAACGCCTGTAGAGATGGTGCAAGGTCCAAGCCTAGCGGCCACTAGGACTAGAAAACACTTTCTACTGATTTCATTAGATAGAAATAGCAGTACTGAAAATTGCAGTATTAACAATTTCAGCCAAAGTATTTTGCACAAGCAAACTGAATGAGGTTGGTTAACTGAAAATCCCTGTAATGATCTGGTCCTGTCATGTAGCACGTAGTATCAGTTGCTGTTATTTAAGTATAGGAGAGGGTTTCCTGCTTTGTAGTGTCTTCCCTTGGTCACTGGATCTAAGTCAGTCTCAGACCAGTGCAAGTGCTGCTCTTTACACTTCTCGTGGTGCTTAGCCACTCACACACCTCCCCCCTCCCACAGTGGGATGGATGGGGGAGGGAATCTTAAGGAAAAAGGTAAAACTCATGGGTTGAGATAAGAACAGCTTAATAGAACAGAGAGAAAGAAACTGATAATTATAATAATCACAATATAAAATGAAATAATAATAATAATGATGATGATGATGATGATTGGAATACACAAAACAAGTGATGCACAATGCAATTGCTCACCACCCACCGACTGATGCCCAGTTAGTTCCTGAGCAGTGATCCATCTGTCTGTGTGTACCCCCAAGCCAACTCCCCCCACTTTATGTACTGGGCATGACGTCCCACGGTCTGGAATACCCCTTTGGCCAGTTTGGGTCAGCTGCCCTGGCTGTATCCCCTCCCGATTTCTTGTGCCCCTCCAGCCTTCTCGCTGGCTGGGCATGAGAAGCTGAAAAATCCTTGACTTGGTATAAACATTACTTCACAGCAACTGAAAACATTGGTGTGTTACCAACATTCTTCTCATACTGAACCCAAACCATAACACTATACCAGCTACTAGAAAGAAAATTAACTCTATCCCAGTCAAAACCTGGACAACCCCAAGTTGTTCGGAGCTACCGGAGAGGTCACTTCTTTCTGAGCCACGTGGAGGTGTTGCTGTGTAGCTGCTGCTTTGGGTTCACAAAGCAGTGGGAAAGGTTTCTGGTGTGGAGGGCCTCCCATAATTTCATTGTAATTAAAACATCAGTTAAAAACCTTCAGAGTCATATTCTGGTCTATTTTATGATAAAACTCTAATTAGTGTAAAGTGGCAACAGACATTAATTTGGCAACAATGGTGTCAGTCATGAGTCTGCACTGATGAGATGTTATAAAGTCTTAGTTTAGAGCCTTAATAAAAAGATTTTCATTCTATTCTCTGGCTTCTCAATCAATAACATTTCAAAACATAAATAGTTCCCGTAAGTTGATAGGAAACTCTCACTAGAATTGCTTTCTGGACTGTAAAATCTGTTAAGATATGTAGTATGATTTTGGTACTGGAGTACATTTTAATAAGGGAGATCTTATATGCATTAATATGTTATATAATGCTTTACAACAAATTAATATGAACTTGGTATTGTTTAATGAAGATGGACTTTAATACAATTGTAGATGGACTTTAATACAATTGTTTTTGAGTAAGAAGATCTGCATGAGGAAGTTAGATGTTTAAGTCATCTACAAGAGACTGTTTTAAGAGGCACTGAATAATGATGGTGACATACTGTGAGCTGGCTTCCCATTAGAGCTGGAAAACATGTATAAAGCTGAAGTAACAGACACTTCTTCCACTTAGAAGTCCTTGTTACCCAGTGGCTAGATGAGCTAAGTGGAATCGTATACAGGAGTGTGCAGCACTGGTGAACTTAAACTACTTATGTAGTGGGTGACTATTACAACAGAACACTGTGGGGCTTCAATTATTAATTAATGTTTCCAAAGCACTCTGAGACTCACTCAGTAGTTTTAGTTGGAGGTTGTTGTATTTAAAAAAAAATAAAATTACTTTTGAGATGACTTCTTAAAATGCAGTCAGTAAATGTTTGAAGTTACTGACATGTAGATATGTATGCACATGTGTATATATTTTTACAAACAAAAAAGCCAAAAGTATAAAGCATTATTAAAAAAATTAATGTTGCAAAGATTCAACAGCAGTATGTTTGAGCACATTAAAAAATAGCATCAGCAGAATATCAAATAAGGCTGAGTATATAAATATGAGAGAGAACAAGGTCATTGAAATACTTGATGGTCAAAGTAAGTGATATTTAAGAAGCTGAAGTGGAAGATGTTGCTTCATCAGAGAGAAAGCTCATGTATTACAGCTTCTACAATTTCTAACTTGACTTTTTCAGACAGAAGTCTTTGTAACTTAATTTGATTGACCTCACACTAAAGCACAAGGAACACTTGTGCAGCCCATTATGATGTCTAAACCTTCCAACTGCTTTCAGTTTTAAAAACAACCAATGCAAGGGCTGTATAAGTAAGCCATATCGGTCTTGTCAGTTTGTTATTTCTCCTGTACAAGTGCTTGCTACTTTTCACATCCAAAGGTTAACTGTACAGAGTGTTACAACAGCACTTGTACAATAGCATATAGCAACATCATATGGGAGTTTACATTTGTGTGCCTGTCAATTATGAAATTTCAATCCCTTTTTTTCCTTCATTTGGTTAATATAGCATGCATTTCCTATTCCCTAGCATGTGACTTTGCTTTTTGTTGAATTAAGATGCAAGAGCTGGCTCTATTTATTGCCTAAGTAGATAGCTGACTAGTGCAAAAGTCTCGAAGGTGACATGCTGTATGCTTTGCCTAAAGAAATGGAGATTTACTGTGCAAGGCTGAACAGCCTCCTGTGCCCTGCCAGCTCTGTGCAGCTGTCACTGCTGGAGGGAAGTTAGGGATTAGAAGAGATGTGGGAGAGGGAGGCGACAGCATTTTCCACAGGGAGCAATCACTGCCCATTCTGCCTTCCCACCACCGTCTTGCCTGCAGGAGAAGGGAGAGGAAGAGAAAGCTCTTCCCCAGCTCTCCATCTTGACCTTATTCTCTTCCCATTGCCACTTGCCCTCTGCAGATGGTATTTAATTGTGCCCCTTCCCTGTTGTACGTTTCAGGCTGCTGCAAGGGGAAGTGGTGGTAGCAAGTCTTTACAAAGAAAGGACAGCCTGTAGGGTCCACGGATACCCTGAGGTTGGCAGGGACCTCTGGAGACCATCTAGCTGATGAGCCCTCTTCTGAAAGCAACCTCCTTCAAGTTGCCCAGCACCGTGTGCAGTCAGGTTTTGAGTATGTCCAAGGGTAGAGGCTCCACAACTTCTCTGGGCAACCTGTTCCAGTGTTCAACCACCCTCACAGTGAAAAAGTGCCTTCTCGTACTCAGATGAAAATCCCAGAAAGATTTTTTGGTGGGAGGAGAATTGGGTTCATACCTCTGGAACGGGAATAATAAAGGACAAGTCTTAGTGAAGGGACAACCCAGGAGAGGGGACCTGCCTCATCAGAGACAGAGTCCTTAACCATCCTTTACCTCCCAAAACATTACTGAACCTTTATCACACCATAGCCTGCTCTGCTCCTGCCACCAGGATACATTTTTTTTTCTCTCAAACCATTCCTCAGGCACTGAAATGCAACTTACTTTTATAAGGCTGAGAAATTGCAAGCTAACTCTGTAAATGCTTTTTATATGACTAGGTCCAGACTACTAAGATGCCCAGGTGGTCTGCTCTTGTTGACTTGCCAGTCCTCTGTATAGTTTGTCCATTCTTCCAGTCTTTATCACCATTCACAAACTTCATTAGCCACTACCTTCGTTTCCAGATTATTAATGAACATGTTCAGTACTGTCAGGCTTCGTATCTTATTAGACACACCTAATTTAACGGTGATTCACTGTATCTCAGTGAACCTGCTTCAGTGTGTATACAATACTGTGAAAATACTTAAAACTATAAACTGATCTATATAAACTTAAATAACCATCTGTATTCTTCTCATATAAAGGCTATCTATTCTTTTAAATCTATATCTTGTATCCAGGTTAATAACCAGATAAATGACTCTCTTCTTCTTCGTCATGAAATCACTTACCCAGTTTAAATTTTCCTATGTGATCTTCTCTTTAGCTTATGCTTATGCTTGTGTATGGCAGCCAAGGTATAACTAAAACAGCAAAAGGTCAAAATAATGAGCCATTTCCACTGGTGAAGCTAATATTTTCTACATGCCTACTACCTGCTGATCTCATCTTTTAAAGTGTTTTGTGATGCTATGGTTGAAGAACACCACATAAAACAAATTGTTTTGAAGTTCAGCCAAATATTGTAGGTCAAGATTTAGGCAGGAAGAAATTTCAATAGTACATCCTTGAAAAACTAATTTTATTCATGAACATGGTAGGGAGATACTATTAGGTAATATTTTGAAGATGTATGTACTTACATCTGAAAAGGAGTGCTGACTGGGGTATGGATTTGGAATATCTGATTTGCTTATTTAAGCTTTGTTCTTTTTGCAACACTCCTTCTTTATGACTTCATTATGTTGGAAATGAAAAACAAACAAACAAACAAAAAAACCCAAACAAAAACCAACCGACCAACCAACCAATGGGAAAAAAAAAAAGAAATCTTTCTTTAAAAATAATATCTTGTTACTCACAACCAGCATTAACTTAGTAAGACGCGTCTGTTTTCACTGAACAATAATCACAGTAAGACACTTCTGGTTTTGAGGAGACTGACAAGTGCATTAAACAAGATGTGTAATTTTCTTTTAAACATAAAATAGACAACTACATTGTAAAGTCTATTTAAAATAATATATTAAGGTGTTCAGCAACTGATTGCCAACACATAGACAGTGATGTGTAGAAAGATCCAATAGAGGGTTGAGATACATCAGGTAGAATTTATGAAGTACAATCCGTGTGCCACCATGCTCAGAAGTGCTTACCTTGAGCAGACACCTTCCCTATTTCAAGTCAAACTTTCTGCATCACTTGGTGTTATGGACCAAAGTTTCCCAACGTGGAGATAACTACTGATAGGGATGAGCTCTGGTACACTGTAGTTAAGACAACTTTTTCCTGTGAATGATAACTAATATGACAGAAGCTGGTGCTCAGCTGTTACGTGACAGCGTTGTGGTTATTGCACGCGCTTAGGAGGAGGGACCTGGGATTACCCAGGTGTGCCTTCAGCCTCGGGGGTATTCACAACTCATACCCCACCAACCGGTCCCCCATAGCACGCACCGGTCACTACGTCTTACGCCATGTAAGGTGTTCTTGTGATGAATCAATTCTGTTTGGAAAACGGGAGTTTTGTGGGCTCAGAGAATGCACATTGGAATGTGACTCTGTTGCCTGGTGATTAGAGTAACGGCAAAGGGTGGAAATACAGCAATCTGTTAATATGTTTTATCCAGTAACTATTTTATGGAAAATGCAGGAGCAGCCTGGTACCCAGGACAAAGCACCACCCTCAAGCATCATTTCTCTGCTTATGTTTAGAAATATTACTGTAACACTCTAGCCTTGGGAAAAGATTCTGCACTCTGGAGTTTAAGCAAATGGAGTTATCTAACAGCAGTCCAGCCTTAGCCATCTAAGCTCTATGAAGGAAAAGGATTGCAGTTATACCCAGGACTTCCAATTTGCTTTAACTTGCTATAGGCCGTTCAGGATGCAGGGTTTTTCCGTTGTCATTCTGGGTTATTGTTACCCTGTCTGAGCATTATACAGAAATGACCCTAACTGTAAAGGTCTCAGTCTTTAATGCTTCTGAATTTTAGCTTTTTTTTTTTTTTGAATGGACGGTTTATTTTAGGAACTAGGAAAAAACAACTTTAGTCCCATGTTTTCCCAAGGCTCCTGACCATGACTCAGGAAGCAGCAGTGACTCAGATGGTGCCTGGACACAGTCCGCAGCTTGACCTGTGCCAGCCGTGGGAAACACAAAGCAGGTGGAGGACGTGCTCATCTAAGCACTTTTCTAAGGGCAGACAGGAATCTTTTTTCTAGCCCAAGGTATTGTTCCCCTTCTCTCCCCCTGATTTGTCTATGATGGGACATATCTGCCCTATATTGCATTTTTTTTGAAATTTGACGTTTGCTTCTCTGCTGAACTTTAAGGTCACCCATAGCGGGACTATAAGGTTATGAATCTAATCTCTGATTTCCACATCTGTTTTTCAGTGGTGTATCTACCATAACAGAGTTATGGGCTGAGGTGTGTGACAAAGTTTAGGGGTTTGTTGCTGTGGGTTTTTTGTTGTTTTTTTGTTTGTTTGTTTGTTTGTTTTATGGTACTATAGTCAAAACTAATAAAATGGCCAACAAATGTAAGATAAAAACATGCTGCCTTATTTCAATCCAGCAATTGAATTCTATCAATCAAGCTACCTTTTTCTGCCAGAGAAGCAAACCGTAGAGCTTTATATTGTGTATATAACATCAACAATAACAAACAAACAAAAAACTTAGGGTAGATTACATTAAAGAGTCTAATCTGTAAAAGACTTGTACTTCAAAAACTCGGAAAATGAACTAGAAAAGAAAAATAAGGCTTACAGCATATGTGTGATAAGAATAGTCTAGACATCAGTGTATGAATATTGAATCACAAAAACTGAATGAAAAACACAGTGATAAGATCAAGTAAATTCATGAAACACAAAGCTGCCAAAAAGAATACGAATATTTAAGAGAAAAAAGAACATGTATGGAGTACAATTAGAAGACTAGTTCAGTAACAAGCTCCCCTAAGTTTTCCTTTGGGTGTGTTCCAGAGACAAGGAAAAAAGGATTCATCTTAGTTCCATAATGCAAAATGATGTTTTAGCATAAGATAGAATGTTGCTTGAGGAATATAGTAGTAGAAGGAACCTCCTGGGTCATGAATGCAGTTTCTGGTATTTCAGGGGCTTTTCCATATGCTGTCTTTCACAAACCTGTCATGATCCATGTCAAAAGCATTTATTTATTTTCTGTCCCTGCTGTTCCCATTGAAAGAGGAGTTCCAGAACCTGATTACAGTAATAGCTAAGAACCTTCTCATATTCAGCCAGAATTTATTAATGGGCAATTTATACCCATTTGTACTTCTGCCAATAGCCCTTTAGCTTAAATTGTGTCTTTCCCCACTGTTGATCCTCTGATATATTCATAGGCAGCAGCCATAATTCCTCTTCGTTTTCATCTCCTGGCACTAATCAACACAAAAACTTATAGTCCCCCCTCCGATTGCAGCTCTCCGTTCCCCTGCTAATCCCTGAGGCTATTCTCCGATCCTGCACAAATCTGAGTTTATGCTCCAGGTATCCATCAGGGTGGGCACAACCACAAACAGCTGCCTCCTAGAAGAAAAGGACTCACGAGCGTCCTGGGCCTTGATATCAACACTTTCTCTATGGGAAATACTCATCCCACTGCTCTCGGTGATGCCTTTCCTTTTTTCCCAGGCAACATTGCGCTGGTAGCGCATAGTCCTTCTCTGATGAACTATTTGACAAGGCTCCTTTGTCGTTTCAAATTGTGACGTCCCAAACTGACAGCAGAAGCTCAGCTATTATTCCCTAGGCACGTTATCTTGCAATTCGACCCGGTGAACTTCAGCCAGTTGCTTTTATTTACTCCAGCTCTGTATCACTGATCATTATCAACATTATGTAATCGGTACATTTTAATTTGCAGAGTACTGTAAAGTTACCTATACTCTCCAGCATATATTTTGTCATTACAAAAAGAGCAGTACAGGATTTCTATATTATGGATGTACTTATGAAACGTAACTGGGAATGCACTACAGCCAAAAGGCCTTATTATCATCCAAGTGGCTCAGAAATAAGGGCATCTAAATGCATTTCACTGGGTGTGAATCTAGTCCTCTTTCATCCATTCAGGAAAGGCAAAGCTTTTGCTGAGATAACTGAGGTATCTTCGTAAATCCACTCTATTGCTCAACAATCCTCAAAAGCCAAAAAAGTTTTCAGTATTAAGAAACTACAAGCTGAACTGCTTTTCTTGTTAACAGAAACAGCCAAAACATCTAAGCTTGAGAACCTGGTGTGAACCTATTGTGAACCTCGTGTCGGCTCAGGAGGAACTGACAAAAACGATAGTCAGATCAATTGGTTAATCCTTTCATTAAAAAAGCCATTCAAGAGATGATAGTTGCTTGTATCATTCATCTTGGATGAACTATGATAAGCTGTGTATTTCCTTGAACACAGAAGGAATAAATGAAGCCAGGATTTTATTAATATGAAGTCCTGTGGGAGCAGTTTGTCCAAGAAGCTTACAGCTCCTCTGAGTCATTGTCAAAGGTATATCGCTTTCAGGGAGATGAGATCAGCAGCATCTTTGCCTGATTGACTACTCTCCTATGGGACTACATACCTGGGAGTTAGAGGAATATGAAAGTCAGGAAGCATAGCATTGACACGGGTGTCTTTGAGAAAGCAGGGTGGCTTTTGTGGTAGACATGGAGCACAACTTTAGAGAGGCTCATTCACGGGGATGTAGGGAAGAAAAATTGGTGCCCTTCATGTCTCCTGTGGAAGAAAGAAAACACTGAACAAAATGACCTAAATCAGAGCTGGATGAATTGTCAGTACTCCCTGGGCTTGGAGAAAATAGATCATCCTAAAGGCACTCACAACTGCTTTGCTACCCTGTATTTCTGCAAATCTCACGGCTTGCTCTGCAGCTCCAGGTCTTGAATTGTGGGTCTCCTTGCAAGCTATAAAGCTCTGTCCTTTTGCTTTCCCTCAGTGCAGCTTCTTCTTTTAAATCTTGCAGCAGAAATATCATGCTTTGACAAATGCAGAGGTTTCTGTAGCTGTGATAAAAGTGGAAAGCTCCGTGATGCTCATTCTTTACTGCCCATGTACTTTGTAAACCAATTCACGTGGAGAAAGGGAGACCAAAGTGGGTGCAGAATTTTACTCTGATACAAAAGCAAGGTAGGAAAGAACAAGAAAAGAGCATCCATGGCTTTTCTCTTTAAGTTTCCTATCTGGAGCATTAAAAAATATCAGTGTTCACCACTTCATGATTTTTCTTTGCCTTCACAGCTCTTTCCAAGAAGCCTATTACAAATCTAACCAAACCATAAATGTGTACAATGTCTTCCACAGCATGTCCTTCAATACCTCAAACATTTCCAGAGGCAAGCAAACTCCATTTTCTTCCACAGGTTTTCAGGATCAGTTACTTAAAATGAAGAAAACAAAAACCCCTAGTAAAATAGAAGATATATTTCTTTACCCTTGATGTTGTTGTCATTTTTTTTCTTTTTTTTTTCTTCTCTTCTGCTTGTAGATTCTTTTGGCATGTTTATCAGCAATAAAGCAAAAATGTTCTGGGGCATGAAGGTGTCTCTCACAGGCAATAAGAAAGCTCTTCGCTGGAGCTGCGAATGGAGGCAAATTACTGTTGTAATAATCTGATGGATGATTTAGTGGGGGGAAAATGTTAGTCTGAAGTCAGAAACGTATGGCACTCAACACTGCTTCTTAAATGGATTTGTGGGAAAATCTGGTGTGCTTGAAGAATTCCAGGCTGGCTGCCTGGCCAGGTGTCTCCCTCCAGGGAAACTGGTAAAAGCAGTTTTAGTGTAAAACTTGGAGGCAAGTGATAGGTTGCTTCTTTGCCTAGCTGGCTGAAATGAGAGAAGATATTTTGTTTTCCTCACTGGTCCAGTTTTAACTGTCTGAAACAATTGGCAGTGGACCATGAAACATGTCCTTTGAGAAAACAAATTTGAAATGAATTCAATAGGATCAAACAGTATTAACAATAAAGTGAAGGTAAGGACTTGTATAAGGGAATGAAGTATAAGTAGACTACCTCCTCAGAGAAGCCCTTTCTAAAAGCATAGCGGATGGGATGATGACACCAACAAAGTTGTGAGAGACAGCATGAGAAATTAAAAAGTGCAGGAAGAATGAAGATTGAGATGTGTGACAAGAAATATTTTTTTGGCAGAAAATAGTCTTCACTGCACTTCAGTTATACTTAGTGTAAGGAAAATGCAACTTTTTTGTTGTTAAAAGCCACCCACGTGATAGTGCAATGATTTAAAATCAATTATCAATGTGACAGGTTTTGTGAAACATATGAGCAGATAGAGTGTTTTTATTAATTTTCCCTTAATGGATCTCACTTGCCAATTTAGTGTTGCTGTTCTCCAGCGGCCTTTACTGGCTGTGTGCAGGTCTTACTATTCTGGTTTAAGCCGCTGGCTGTCTGCACCCATTATGGAAAAAGTGCAAACAAGCCAAGTCCTGTTTGTCAGTCAAATAGTTATCATCCGGTAAAAGCTCCTGGCTGTATAGCATCAGACAAATATTTGAGGGAGAAAATTATAGGTTGTAAAGGATGGTTGATCCATGTTTGCTTAGAAAATGAAATGTATATGTCGATTTTGTTCAGATAGAAATACTAAATAAACACATACTACCTAATCAGCCTTGGTTTCAGCTCCACACCTTGGCATGCAGTTCCATCTCACGTTACCTTTAGGGAAGTTTCCTGGTTTGCATTCTGCGTGGGACTTGTTCTTGGAAAGGTGTAATAGATTTAAGGACTGGACTAGGGACAAGAAACCAACAAAACAAGCTACAGCCAAAAAATGTATTATCCTCCTATTCACGAGGGCACAAAAGGCAGAGAAATAACCCACAAACCACTTGGAAAATGGGCAGATTTAGACAGTGGGTGGTTTATCAGCCTTTAGTCAGTCTGTAGATTGTGTGGATTACAGAATTCTAGGGAGTGCCCTGTGATAATTGTGTGAAACCTCTTTTTTTTTAAAATACTTGCGTTATAGTAAGTACTAAGTTTGGGTGCCAGCCACATCCACTTTTCTCCCAAAATTTCAGCTTTATTTTGACACCGGCAGACATTCCAGAATTGAAGCCCCAGGGCTCAGACGCTGATGCAGACTCTTTTTCATATTCATTTTCATTCTACTCCCAAGTAGAACTTGATGAATAATGCTCAGACAGAATAAAACTGCCCAAATATTAAAATATAGATTTCTCTTTTTTGTTAGGACATACCCAGTTACTTAAAGCCAACCCTGTACCAGAACCTTTCTCTGTCCATTTGCAGGTTATTTTCTGATCCATCTGCACATAGATTTGAAAAATATCTCCAGATCAACTCCTTAAGCTTTTCTTATTTTCCTGCAGGGGAAAATGGTGTTGTTCATTAAAACACTATTTTTTGGATCAGCATAATTATTGATATATGTCATACAGCTTGAGGCTGAGAAGTGTTTGAGGTTTTTTTGTTTGTTTTCATGCTGTTTCATGCTGGAAAACATTACAGGGTATATTTCTACAATATTTCTTCTGGTTGCTAGCATCACGCCTTGTGCTGATGGTATGTATTTAAGCAATAGATTCTATGATGGACTTCGGTAGTAATGACATATATAATGGCCAGTGTTTATCCAGCCTTACGTGTCCAATGTTAAATTATTGAGCCAGAATGTATTCCCATTGACTGCCGTGAAGGTTATACGTGTATCAATAAATCAAAACAAGCTTTAAAAATAAATTGATATGAGGAATAGGAAAGACATAGATGTTGAAACCTTTCTCATAACCTTGGATGGTTTTTATAACTATAATGGAACTGAGCTTTGGTGTTTGGGTTTTTTTCCAAATCATTGCTTTGGCTGAAAATGACTGATGTGCTAAAAATGGATGTCTAAGCAGAGCAACAGTAACCCTCGATAATAAACTTTTGAGCAACTTTTGATAGAAATAAAATGCTGATTTCTATTTATTAACTTGCTGAAATCCAATTTTCGAAGCAAGCGTTTTGCAATGTATGTGTCAGATTTCCAAAACCAGCTAACAGAAACGATAGTGGTGTTTCCTTCCTGAGACACGCACTTAGCTCTATATAAAAGTTTCTAAAATTTGCAGTTTAGGGATAATAAAAACATTTAGTGACATTTTGCTCTAACTAATATTATTTACAGAATTGCTACCCAAATGCCAACAGATGAATTGCCAGTACAAATGTGCCATTACCAGGAATGGCACCAGGTGTTACTGCGGAGATGGATATGAAACGAGCCGCAATGGAAGAAGCTGCACAGGTAAACAAGAAATACGCTGTAACGTTAACACCCAAATATCCTAATGGTTCTCCGATGGCCGTCAGGGGCGGCGAGGCAGTGGTGGGCTGCCGGCTCTGTTTGACAGCAGGCTGGCCGGCACAGTCGCTTCCTCACCTGCCTTCAAAGGTATTCCTCAGGGAATGAGCGTGGGCTTGTGGAACAGGCAGGGGAAAGAGTGTCTCTCCAAACCAAGGGTCAGGACCTCCCTGCTGATACGTTGTGCTCTTGTACCTGCGCCCCAGCGGTAGGTAGTCTTAAGTTACTGGAAGGGAAGTATCTTCAGCCAGACTGGAGGAGGTGGGGAGTGTTTTCCCCTGCTCAGACAAGCCTACAGCTCATTTGTGCGAGCTGCTCTCCAGACCTCACTACCAGGAGACCCTGTAAAACTTGTAGCGTTTCGCCTCATGCCCATAAAGTCACACCTAGATTAGATTTTGATAAATGAACACTGTGAGATCATACAACTTAGCTGGAACTGTTCTTTTGGCGTAATTAATTGTAGACTGAAATGGGTGTTCTTTTCCATTTTTGAAATATATGACTTCTTAATTCTCTATCCAGGTATTTGTTTCTTGTTTTATTTTTTCTCTTTTTATAATCATATCGGAGTTCCGTTGCCTTATGTATATGCTCACTACCAATCACTCCTCTCTCCAAGTAATAGTGCTAAGCCAGATTCTTCATCAATGTAATTCATTATAAGTTCTTTTGCTCCATGGTTGTCATGTTTTGTGATTAAAAATATATCTGAAGAAATAATTTCAACAGCAGTTTTTGAAAATATCAATTTATTACTTACACCCTCAACCACTGTTAAATAGCATATCTTGATTTTATGGTATTACGCCTATATACCCTAGTTGAGAAAATTGCTCTTTATATTTAGTAGAGAAATATATAGTTTTTGGTGTAGTGGATGATGGTTTAATTAGAAGTTTTGACAGTATATTTAAGGAACTATAAGACTTTGCCAGCATAAATAGGTTGAGAGAGATAATCAATTATTTCCTCTCTTGAAATGTTGCTTCATTTGTCAACCCTGATAACTAGTGGTCTCTAGTATTAACAAGAACCCAAATGTCTCCCTAACATGATATAGACATTGGGCACGTACTTGAAAAAATGAAGGATTTATCCTTCAAAATTAATAGCTATTAAACTTGAAAACTCCTAGCCTTCTGTTTGGTTACTGGAGTGATTTCAACAGCCAACATCCATGATAAGGTCATGGCTTGAGGAGGAGAAAACAGAAAGTATCATAACATAATGACTCAATGACTTAAACTTTTCTCTTATAATTCTGATTTTTGTTGAATTGTTTTTTTTTTCCTAATCCTTAAACAAGGTCTCATTAATGTCCCTGTAGATTTGAATGAATGCAATATGTATGGAAGCTGTAGCCAAATGTGTGTAAATACAGATGGATCATACACTTGCAGCTGTGTGGAGGGTTATGTACTTCAGCCTGACAACAAATCCTGCAAGGCCAAAAATGGTAAGTTTTAACATCTTTTTACCTTCATAAAAATATTTTGTAGTTTGGTCCTATCTAGAGGATATGTACAAAAAATAGACAGAGACAAAGACAGAAGAGATCGACTTCCCTTCACTCTACTACAAAGAGCCACACAACAACCCTAGAAAAACTTTTCATGCATTATGACAATACTCCAAGGGAAATATTTGAAGTTATTATATGGTTATTATTAATTAAAGTGAAATACTCAATGCAGCCAAGAACAGTTCCCAGTTTCCCTGCTCATAAATAAATCAAAGATTTTCCTCCCACAAAAAAAAATAAATAGACTCTTCACTCTGGGAAGACAACAGAGATAGTGAGAAGACAGAGGAAATGATTGTGAGGTAATTGTATCCTTAGGTTAAAAAGAGACATGAGATTGCTTCGTCCTTGCAATTTCCCAAGAGGTGAATTTCATGATATACATATTCACACTAGGCTTTCCGTTGCTTGTTCATGTTTTCATTAGTAATAGTGAATTGGGTATTTGAGGAAATTAGTGAATTGTGTTTAATGAAGCAATATTGTACACAGTATTTTCTTACTCAGCATATTGAATTAACAATGCTTTTATATTAAAAAAAACCCAAAAGTTCCTTAAGCAATTATTCGACATCCACAGTGATTCAACACCCAAGTATAAAACCGTGTTCGTTATATATTTTTTGAGTCTTCCTTTTTTGTAGTTATTTTGTTATCAGAAAATAGGAAGTTCTACTGGGTTTTTTTGAGGCTTCCTCACATAAAGAACATTGCTAAATATGTTCTGACTTGAGCAGCAGTAAGAGTTACAGAGATTTGTACTGCTTGTACCAAGTTTTGTATTGATCCATACAACATAGCTGAGCAATTTTTAAAAAATCAGCAGTGAAGCATTGTGAGATAAGAAAGTCCATAGAAAGTAAAAATATTTTAATATTCTTCCTCCACTACATGAAAATCAATAACGCAATTCTAGATCAGGAAATCCTCGCGGTGCCAGTACTGGGCTTGAGATGAGCCTTTGACTTTACCTTTTTAGAACCAGTGGACTGTGTAACAATTAAGTGTTGTAGTGAGCAGTCAGTGTCTTTGTGGTCTTGATGAAATGAATCAGATTAATGGAGGAGAAGTAGTCCTCTATATTTTTTTAATACTTCATCATGTTTATTTTACAGTAGTTACCACCTTTTCTGTTATTTTCAGAAAGGAATCACTACTCATTAATCATAGAAATCACTGCAGGACAGTACAAATCAAGATCATGGCGCGGCAAAGAAATTAGTGTTTCTCCTTACATGTTTTTTTTTTGTGTAAACACATATTTTCTTTGAATTAATGCTGTATTAAATTATCAATATGGTGAATACAAATACATCATAGGGCACAGAGGTCAAAGACACCCAGCACAGTAATTAAGGTGCTTTTATCACAGAGCTCTGCAGGAGCTGCAGTGACTTGTAATAGCTTATGTTGCTTCACTGGGCCTAGCTTACTGTGTGGAAAATAGAGAAGTTTCCACATACCGGCAGGTCACTTTCCTACACCCTTACCATTGCATTTGTAGCTTCACCGATCATACAAGCTGCTTTTCACAGGTTTTGGCCTTGTAGGATAAAGGTTCAAGCAGGGACAAAAGCAAAGCTGGTGGAAAGTATCTAAAATGTGTAATGGATCACAAGTCAGAAATGAGTCCATGTCATCCCATTGCGCAGGGGCAGAGGTACTATCTTGGTATGTATGAGTAGGATTATTACTTCCAAGACATATGAAGTAATCCTGCTACTTACTCAACACTGGGAAGTCTTCAGCTAGGATAGGACCTCCAGTGAGGGGCACCATGCAAGGCAGCTGTGGATCTGTAGAACAGAATCCAGGGAAAAAAGGTGTCTAAGGAAAAAGAAAAAAAAGGAGCACTTAGAAAAATTTTCAACTTTTTTTTCCTTAAAAAGCCTGAAGGAAACAAGGATGAAGAGAGCAAGCTATCCACTTTGTCTACATATGACAAAAGTAGTTGTCAAATAGATAAAGAAAATGAGCTAAGGAATAGTCTTCTCTGTGTGTAAAACGTATGAAAGATAAGAAGCAGGAGTAGAGGTTTAGGTTAGATTAGAACTTTCCACGTTAATACCAGCAGATCTGCTAAGAATACGAATTGCCGTCCAGGTTGAGATCCTAGATACGGCCCAATATGCAACGCCAAACTCTCAGCCCTTTGCCACATCTCAGTTGTCTCTGTAAACTGAGCGGGAGGTTTCTGAATATGTACGAGTAGCGAAGTGAGGGAGATGGTGGAGGCCCCGGGTTCCGAAGGTGCCGAGTGGGTGACACGTGTTTGTGGGCGCGGGTCCGGAGGAGCCCTGCCGCGGCGGGGGGGTTCGGCTGCGGTGGCCGCTGGAGATCACCAGCAGCCCTTGCGCAGCCTCGGAGCCCAGCCCTGCACACCCGTCGTTCCGCATGCGGCGTGGGACAATTAGCAAGGAAGTTCACAGAAGTGACTTTTTTCTTCCCCTTCAGGCAGCCAAATGCTTGGCTGTGAATGTGGTAAGGTTTATCCCTCATTAAATTCTGCGTTTTCTTCCTCAGCTCATTTAAATAACTTTCGAGCCGGAAACTTTTAGCTGCACCGTACCTTTGGGAAGGATGTTAAAATAGGTATCAAAACAGCTGGGGGCACACCATGTTTTTTTCTAGACTTTTTAACCACACTTTCTTTTATGAATAAAGAAGCAGTTAATGACTTCTGAGGCGAAAATGAAGCAAAACATAGCTTTGCTGAGCAGAGTTGTAGAACTTCTTTGTTTAGCAAGTTTGTATGCCTATTTCACAAGGCCTGCACTTGGTGAAAAGAATATTTAAGGAAACAAAATTACAGAATTGGAAATCTTTAGCTGAGGAAAAAAAAAAAATCTTTCTTCCAAAAGTTCCTGGTATATCTGCATAGCCTAGCTAGAGAGAAATGCCATGTGATGAGAAACATTTGTCATGTAGAGAAAGCAGGATGAACTGATAATGATTAAAGCAAAAAGCTTTTTCTGATATTTAGAAAAGATTCATCACTCTTCAATTGAATCACAACAGATTTCTTATAAAGTCTCACAGAAGTAAGTTTTGAGCCTTTAGAAATAAAGCAGACCATTTGTGGGGTATATTGTGGATAAATATAGAAAATTAATTTCAAAACAAAATCAGACTGCATTTTATTCAACACCACTAAATATTTTTCAGACTTTTATACAATAGAGGTATTGCTAAGAGCAAAGTGCTTATAATTTACAATGCATACCTCAGGAGAAGGGTTTTTAAGCTGCTTGTAAACACTGAATTCTGGTTTTTATCCTTTTCATGCCATTGTAGGGGGGGGGGTGGGAATTGTTGGTACTTCTGAAGCTTTTCATCCAGAGGAGAAGTAGGACTCTTGGCAGAGCAAAACGCCTTAGTTTCTGATTTGTTGTGACATCACTTATTGATCTGTATTTTAGACAAGATCAGGGAGGGGGGAAATGCAAGTCTTTCATCTTTTCCACTACTCTATCTTAAACATAATTCAAAGGAAGATGCTTTCATTTTAGTCAAGAGGGGTGAATCGTAAAACTTTCCTGGATTAGAGAGCTCTTCACTTCTTATCTGTCCTATAAAATGAAAAGAAAAAAAGAAAAAGAAAAAAGAAAAAAACAACCTTGTGGAAAAATAACACACATGAAGTCCAGTTATTTGAAAAGTTGCTGTCAGCTCACTGTAACTCATCCTAGATCTGTCCACTAAACTTTTAAGCTTTGTAGAGTCTGCTTTTGAGAAACAGACAAGCAGCTTTTGTGAGACAGAAGACATGATTTTTTTTTTATCTTTTTTTTTTTTTGTTTTTCATCTGCATTATACAATACAGTAAGATGCTTTCAATATTTTTTGTAGGAACTTGTAATATTTTTTGTATAGTATTATTATTAAAATATTTCACCTTTTTTCAGAATAAGTAATTATGAAATCAGCCTTTATCTGAGCAACACTGAAATAAGCAGGGTACCTACCCTACTGTGAAAAAACATGATTAACTGATTCAATCCATTGAATTATTTCATGTATGGGCTGCTTGAAAAATATAATTTCAAGCTCAGTAATCTAGTTTCTGGATAAGTTCTGCCAGAACGCAGATGTATTTTTAATGTTTAATAGTCCCTGCTGAGCAGAAGCTCTTAGCAGTCCCACGAGTCCTCACGATTCCTTTGTCTGCAGCCAGGTTTGATTACAGCTGCTGCTCAGGAGTTTTCAGAATTCCTTTATGTCTTAGACATTAATATTAAAATACAGGCTTTCTCCGGAGGTTAGTGAGGTATTAAATCCTCGTTGCAGTTGTCAGTAGGTCAGTTCAAACCAGTGCAAGACAGGACATGGTTCCCTACCGCAACCTGGGACAACTGAACAGCCCTGCTGGCTTTGTAACTGCAAATGGCTCCTGTGTAGCTGCCTTCTCTCCACGGATTTATGGATTGTGGAGAGTGGAGGTACCTTACTTAACACAAAGTATAAGAGCAAAACTAGTAGTAAAGGATATTTGACACTGCTGCTGGTTGGGAAATGAGTGATTGAATCCAGAATTAGGCAGTGGCATTATTTTGTGGGAAGGGAGAAGCTGAGCACGGAGCTGCTAGAGGAAAAAAAGAATCCCAAAACTTAGCAGATGCTGATGGAAACACACCTTCTGTGCCTGTCTGCGAAGCCTCTGGGGTGAGTGGGTGATGGAGACCAAAGCTCCCAAGTCTGGCTCTCTTCTTCTAATGGGGAGCAGAAGATGATAAGAGGGGAAAGAGAGATTTACGTACAGCAGCCACCTGTTGACTGCAAATGGTCCAACCCGGCAGATTTCAAATAAAATTGCTTAATAAGAACCCCACTGCCTTCTCTTTTGGAAAAAGCAAGACTAGGGAGCTTCACTCGTCGCTTACACCCCAAGGGGTTGTTTCACAAATAAATTCAATCCCTTCAGTTGTTAGGTATCTTCTGAAATTTTTAAAAAAATCTTAAGCATGGGTCAGACTGATGTGTTGGTAGAAGTGAGTATGACACCAATGACAGTCAGCAAGTTCGGAATGTAATGCTATGGAAGTGTGGTTTTGCAGATGTCGGTGTGGGATTTACTGGGGAGGGAAAAAGTATGTTACAAGGTAGAGTATACATTATGGAATGAGAAACGAGTAAATGAAAATCCACCTGAGAAAGAATACATGCTGATGCCTTATAAAAAAAAATTTTTTTACACCAAAAAAAAAAAAAAAAAAAAAAAAAAAGAAAGTCAGCAAAGGAGGTGTTTAAATAAAAGCAGATAGTACCAAAGAACAGAATTTAATGCCTACTTCTGCGGATTTGAGTGAGACCACTGAGCACTGTATTCTCTGAAGCCTTTTTTCTCTTTAATCAGACTTGCTGATGAAGTATTATTTGTCAAATCCTTTTATTTATGCAATTATTTTCTCCTTTTAGACAGCTGGAATTGCTTAGTAAAATTTTGAAACATTTATTAGGTAGAATTTTGACCGAAAATACTACTTGTCAATATGGCACTTAAACATTGATTTATTCCTTTGAATACAAGCAGATTACATTGGGGTGTGAGCTCTTGACTTGGCAACATAAATATTTTTCATATATGCTTGCAACTGCAGCGTGAGTTGCTATGTTTCAGGGTAATTCTTTAAGTACAACATCCAAAAGTTTGCCCACTTGACGATTTTATTTAATTTAAGAAATGAACAGGGTGAATAGACATGTTGTAGTGGTGTTGACCATGTTGCAAAAGACAACAAAAAAAAAAATCTTTCACATGAACATACTTCATTGCAAAATTAGACAGACCCCACTGTTATTCCAGTTAAACCTGAAGAAATTTTTAGGGTTGCCGTATCTTCCTCTCTCAGGGAATCTTCTCATAAGGTCCTGCATCAGCTCGGTCTCAGTTGGAGCAGGACTCTGAATGCTGAACAAATTCTAATAGGAAGGGGATTTTTCAGGCACCAGTTTCTCTACCCTCTTTCTTAAACACATACGTGTCTGATGTTTTTTCCCAGCCAATTCACACAATATTTTATTTCAACAGCAGTTCTTCATTATAAATTGAAGGAAAGGGATGTCACCCACTGTTTCTAATGAAGGAGTTCTTCTCAGAAAAAAAAAGGAAACTTCTGGCATATGATTTTGATACAGGTGTCGCCCTGACAGTTCTGGATTCACTGGGGCCTTAAATCAGTTTAAAGTACTAGTCTAGATCTGGAACAAGATGTCACTGAGTTTCAGCAGTGGCACCACGTATAACAGACTCCTCATCATACTCCTGTGCAGTTGGCTAAGTCAGATGCCTAACTGCGAACCAGCCCTGGGTGTTTGAGACAGGAGTGCAGTTCAAGATACACCTAGAGCAAGAGCAGCTGCTTTTGTGCCCTGTAGGACTCATCCTCATGCTAAAAATAATTTGTCTCAATGAGAGTTGTTTGTTCCTCTGTGTGGATAATGTAACGTTTTAAAGTTTTAAGCTGAACTGGAACATTTTGTGGTTTAAGGTTCGTGTTCTTCACTACTGGGGTTTTATTGTTTCCTTCATTATCCACACATTACTCAAGTATTTTTATAAATTACTAGCAGGATTTCCAGGCAAAGGGATTCAGGTGAACGTGACAACACTTTAAGTTGTATGTAATATCTTAATATGAAATGATTCTTTGTATTTCTTGTTTGTTTATTCTGACACTGATGGTAACCTAATGGAAAACTACGCATTCTTTGTTCCCTTATTGCTGTCGGGAAATTCCATTGCATGGCGCTTTCTCCTTTATAATGCACAGTATTAGGTCCATCATCTGTGTGACGTAGTGAGGTTTCACTGCATCGAGTTTTTTGTTAGGTTGCTTTTAATGGTTTTTAGCACCATCCACTCCTCAGTTTTTGTCTTATTTTACAGACTCTAATATGAAAAGTACCTTACCATTTCATGTGTCCTCAGAAGTTCTGCAAATTTTCCTCGCCTTCATTCTTTTAGAAATGCTAGTAATCTGGATAGAAATAATTTGCATAAGTTGTATTTCATTTTATGACTTAGGCATGAAAAATGTTGCAATAATGATACTTGGAATTAAACAGAAGCTGTGGGGCTAGGGTAATTAATTTTCTTTAATGATGTGAACCATTAGAACAGCAGGATAAAATAGACTAGTAATTTGCAATATATGATAGTTACAAAAATAAAAACAAAACCAATTTATTATATCTCCTAAAACATGCAGGTAAGAACATTAAAAACTACATTAAAACTGAGAAGATAAATATGATATACACAGTCTGTTAACTCTTTAAATTCTCTTCACTGTGTTTTTAGAGCCTGCTGATAGACCTCCTCTTCTTCTGATTGCAAGCACTAAAACAATTGAGGTATTATACCTTAATGGAAGCAAAATGTCTGCCCGAACTCCTGTAAAAGGATCTGCAGTTTTGACAGTAGACTACAGCTACAAAGAGGACACAATTTGTTGGATTGAATCAAGAGATCTTTCAAGTCAGCTGAAGTGTACCAAGATAACAAAAGCTGGGAAGTTAACAGATGAGTGGATAATAAACATTGCTCAGTATCTTCACAGTAAGTATTTGACAGCGATTTAGCAAAACAGTAGCGTCTGTCTCAGCAAACTGTTGCCCGAGCCTTCAGAGGTATTTTGGGGCTTGCTGTTGAAAATAGTCTTAAGGTATTAAATATTGCAACTCATACTGAAGCACTTTTATGTTTCTCACTCCTGTATATATATATATTTATATATTCAGTATATATATATATTCAGTATAAGTTGCAATATTTATATCTATGCAGAGTTTTTAAAGATGTGCAATTTTATAGACTAAATATAATGTCTGGGCATTATAAAAACAGTGCAACAGAAGAACAAATGTAAAATGCTTCATTTTCTCCGGCAAAGCAGTGCTACATAAAGCTTGAAAATGATTCTTTGCTACTGGGACAATATTATAAATGAATTAGAGACACACGCTTATCACATTTGCTGTCAACTATCATAGGTATGTTAGTTCTTAAAAATAACAAAATATTTTCTGACTTACTGGAAATAAATTGCTGCCCTTTTTTGCAATGAGGAAAAAAAAAAGACCTAAACCCATCATACTGAATTAGTCTTTGGCATTACAGCATTATTTCTCAATCAGCTTTTCAATTTGTGGAAAGCTGTTATCTTCTGAACGAGGTGTTCATCCACTTACACATTCTCATGTGAACAGACTGCAAAATAGCATGCAAAAAAAAAATAAAAAATGCAATTTTCTTCATCCTTTACAGAAGAGATGTCCAGAGATCAGCTTATAAACCACAGCACTGAGGAGTGCATTGGTGGTGTTAAAAACAGCCTTCTAAAAACCCAAGACTGGAACTTAAGATTTTACCTAAGATTTTAAAAAATCTTTTTAAGGAGAGATGGTCTTCAAAGAATCGCTCTGAAGGGATCTCAAACTCTCTGACCATCCAGTTCAGGAATATTAAAATCACAGATTTGATTATAACTCTTAGAAGTGCCTGTCAAAGTGATGCGTTCTTCTTAGAGGTTGTACTTTAGACTATCCAGATAGCTGTTGTAAGATGTGGTCATTTCTGCAGAGTAAGGGGGGTTTGTTTAACCTATTTTCTGAATTATATATTTACTAGAATAGAAAATTAAATTAAAAAAAAACCAAACAAACCAAAAATAGGGTTTGGTTTTGGGTTTTTTTCACCATCATTCATTGTGACTATTTTACTTTTAGAGAACTCTCTTATCCTAGATGTAAAGTATAGGTGTATTTTTTTTTTGTCTTCTTCTGATATTATTCAATTGTTATTTATTTATTTATTTATTTATTAACTTATTTATTTATTTATTGCTGCATTTTAGAGGGCTTTTCATACTTCAGATATCCAAGAGCCCTAAAATCTTGGTGGTGGTATTTGATTGTGCTTTTTTAATTCACTCATTGATATTTTATTTTCTTTTCCTTTTAGTAAGAAGAATCAGATTAACTAACTACTGTCCTTAGGAAAATCTATTTTGCATTGAACTGTATATGTGTCTGTTCTGTCACTTATCTTCATCACCAGAGTGGACCTTATCACTATGTTTTGTAGCTCTCCCTCTTTTCTCTGCATGTGAAGAGCATCGCTAATCTGTGGTGTTCAGATCTGCATTAGTGCATCTGTTTGCAAAATTAAGGCTATATGATGGGTTTGAAATGAATGCAGCGCCTGGAATTAATGAGCTAATCATTCTTCATAATACTAGTACACGTCAGCCTGTGGTAACTTATATTTTTCTGAAACTTCACTGTAATCATTCTGTCTCATTTAAAGGAAGAATAGAAATTCCCGTGGACATGAATCGACTGCAGAGACTTGTTCCAAATCCTTGTTTAATTTTGATTTGGGAAATAGTGCTTGGAGACTTAGAGGAACATTGCTTGGGGTCAGGCTTGGCGATCTGACTGACAAAATCTAGCAGATTTAGCTGTGGTGGTGTTTTTTTCCCAGGCAGACGCATTCATGGACGCTCTTCTGTGGTTGCTGCAGCGGAGCAGCTTCTATCCCCATGGTCTGGGCATGTCTCCTCAGAAGGACAAGCAGTGGGAAAGCTGCTTTTCTCCCATTCCCGCTCCCAGCTCAGCAGTGCACGGTCTCCTCAGACCGCTTCGCTGGGGCATCTGAGGCATGGGACAGCACGGAAAATATGCCGCTCCTTATGGGAGAAGTAACTTCCAAAGGTTCTGACTGAACTCACCTGCTGCAGATTTGATGGTTGTTTTTTTCCCCCAGTACTCAAGGCAGAAACTATCTGCCTGATTAATATCTTCTCTTCCAGACATATACCTGGAGTTTTGCCTGCAAGGACATGGCAGGAGTCTCATGTTACTGTATCTATTATATATGCCTCCACACATGCATAGGTCATTCTGTGGCTACTGCGAAATTGAGTTTTAATTTTACGTTCTTCCTTTTCTTCCCTCCACCTTCCGCTACCCATCAGATGACTTCTGCTATTTCTCTTCATCGTACAGCAGTACATCTGATCAGGCAAATTAATTCATTTTAACTCCTTGTCAAGAATTTCACCCTGAGCATTTTCAAATGTAATTGTGTCCTCTGGTAGCTCAAGCCAAATAAATGCTCATGCCCATGAAGTTATTCACATAAAAATGGAAGGTCCATTCTTCATAGGGAACTTTCTTTTTGTCTTTATGTGTAATCAAAAAGATGATATTCCTAAAAGTATTAGCAAAAAAAAACAAAAAGAAAAAGTGTTCTCAGCAGTGTTTATGAAATTTCTTTTTTTTTTTTTCTTTTAATCCCAGTCTTCTAATCTGTTTGTTTTGTTAGTGGAAGACAACATTTTATCTGCATATGATACAAAAAGTGGTAGAAAAGTCAGTTATACAAAGTGATTAGGACTGCTTGAAGTGGACTTATTGAAAGTGTTGTAGTGGAGCTAAGTAAGTCTTGTAGTTAGGAACAAAGAATGTAGATCATATTTTAAGATGAAAGACTACACTTAGGAAAACAGGAACTATGAAAATAACTTTATTTTTTGTGATAGGTCATACAGTACCAGCTCCAGATAGTGAGCATAAGCTTTGGATTCACAGAAGAAAAGAAATTGGAGTCCTTTGGTATCTAGCATTCTCCCTCAAAAGACAGTCCAATATGACTTCATTTTGGGGTGTATATGTCCCAGGTGGATACAACCAGATTCCTTTGAAGAGCAGTGTTAACTTGGCCTGCATCTGTACCTTTTTCTGCATCAGGGTACAGAAGCCAGAGAGGCTGATCCCACACTCAGGTGTTGCTTGCTGCGGGGGAACGGGATGCAACTGCAGCAATGGCATTCCCTGCTTAGTTATTAAGCTAGTTTCAGGCTTGTAAGATTTATTATATCATGGATAGGTTTTGTGTGATAGTTTTAGCCTTGTAAATAATGATAGGTTTCTGTAGGCTTGGTAATATCAGCACAGGCATTCTTGTCTTAGCCAAGGCTGGGCATTGGTGTGTTGTTTCATCTTTGTCTTTTTAAGACTTAGAAGTTTTTGGAAGAGAAGCTGGAAAATTTCGTCTTGGAAAGATTCATGCAGAAAGTGTCAGAGCCAAAAAGGCTTTCAGAGGAGATTCTCCAGTAAGGGAGGCTTCTGCAACCCCAGCCCATAGTAACGGACATGCTCCTTGACACTTTACAGTAGGTCACAGTCCACTTCCAGTTAGTACAGGAAGACCTTCAGGAACAATTATCTATGTAAAGTGCTACCTCTAGGACCAAACTAGCAAAAATCCTTTTGAGTGGCATGAATGTGGAAAATCTCTCTCGGTTTTCTGCCCTTTCAAAGCCATGATGTGCAATATTCTACTAAGGCTTTTATGTGTTGGAGTGGGCAGGTGGCAAGAGGAGCATCTTCTGGATGACAGAATCTCTTTCTTCTTCATTTTAATTGGCATTTTGCGTCTTCATCATTACAAGTACCAAGAACCTTACATGCTCTCCAAACAAGCACCAGGCAGCACAGCCTGGGTTTTAGCCACTATTTTTCTGCAGAATAGAACCATATCTCTTCTGGGATGATGTTTCAAAGCATGATATTTTCTGCTTGGCTGGTATTTGATTCAGGTTTTCTTGGCATTCAGTTATCACGGTACACCAGTACAAGTCCTGGAATCCTTTCATTAGCTTTGTCACCTTGTGGTGTTTTATACCTCCAGACAGTCGATCCCACCTCACCTTGGCAGGCACACAGGCTCCTCTGTTGGCAGATGTGCTTGTACAGGACCGATCTGGATGAAAAGAAACCTCTTGCCTCCTCCGTACTAAGTCAGTTTTAACCTAGCTGCCTTCCCCAGCCTGCCCTACCACAGCACAGGGGAAAAGTCACTCCATGGTTGGAAACAGGTGATGGGCATGGAGGGTTGGTAGTCTCCGGTGGGGAGAAGTTTTCGTCTCTCTGCTCATGGAACCCAGCACCTTCTTGACCTCACAAGTGCAAACCAAAGCTGACTTTTTGGCTTTCCCACTTTTTGGATGTGGCTGCTGTGAAGATGATCAGGCAGGGAGCCTAGAGTATTTTACCAGGATCCAACAGTGTCTGTTTGGTTATATTCCTGTTTTCTTCCCTGGTTTTGGTCCCCCTAATTGTGTGTGTGTGTGTGTGTGTCCATCTCCTGACCCTAAAACTTCCTGATAGAGATTATCCACAACTACTAGTGCTGTGTTTAGAATAGCTATAGTCATTTAACTTGGCATTGACAAAGCTCAATCATTGAAGGAAACACTAAGCACTAGAGACAGTGCTTCTGTCAGCAATCTTCCTGTGAAGTTCCTGTGAATATTCATGAGAAATCAAAGCAAAGTTTGGCTTAGGAGAACAACTGTGAAGATGTAGGGAGAGGCGTTTATTCTTACATACACTCTGCCCCGAGCTTGTCTCCAGACAGGCATTATAGGCTGTCAATATAGTTGTAGAATGTGATTTTTCTTTTTCTTCTGTGATAGACAGCCTATGCTTGCAAACCTCCTACAAGATGAACAGAAATGAGAAGGCTTCATGACAAAGGTCATTTACACCTCACATGACACTTTAGTAGTGTTCAGAGCATCTGATACAGTAATGAGAGCCAGAACGGGATGTGAGAAGAGGACCCTAAAGAAATATCACATCATACTTGCCCTGTATATGGCACCCACTTGCCACTCCTACAGCCCTGGCTGATCTTGCGTTGCTGTTCTTGCATTTCTGGGAAGACTGGACAAATGCTATTTCTGGCATACTGACCTTTCTTACTTTGTTCAAAGGTAGGTTTTTTTGCTTTTTATTATAGTGTCAATATCTAATTCTTATGTGCTCTACACAGAGCCATCATTAAATATACAAAACTAGGATACTTTCCTCATGAATTTCCTGTTTATTCAACTGGAATTTCCCATCTGCTTTTACTGTCCAGTCACTCAGCCTCCTGAGGTCCTGCAGTTCTTCAAAACTGACCCTCTTCTTTCCTATTCTGGAAACCTTATTTTTATTATTGGACTTTATCGCCTTGTTATTCATGTCATCTTCCAGGTAACTTGTGAATGTTATCTCACATAGGTTCCAGCGCAGACCACTCCTGTGGAACTTGGTGATGCTTAACAGGGAACCAGCTTTCCCTCCATCTTAGGTAGTTACATGGGTCCATCACTGTCATAAGTGGAAGACTGCATCTTTCCTGAGTCTGTCCTCATGCCTTCCTGAGTGTCTCTTGGGATTTTCATATGTTTCCATTTTGTTTTAATTTCCATGTGCTTTTAGCCATTCCCCTTCAGAGCAGCCACAAATCCAAATCTTTAGCTGGATGTCCTTCTTACCCCATGGCCTGATATGGTAAATGCTTTCTTTCTTTGCATCTGTCCATACATTAATTTTTCATTCCAGTGTACATGGACTTACAGAACTTGTGATCCAGTATTTGATACAACCTTGATCAGGTGCTTTCTTGTTGCAATATGGACATTTATTTAGTGCAGGAAATAATGCTATCTGGTAATTGTCCTTTTATATCCAGTTTTTCTGCCCCGTCTAATGACAAGACTCCTTTGGAGACTTAGGCCTGTACAGAAACTTTTTTTTATCAGTGTACTTCTGTCTTTAGCTCCTGGCTAGTCTGTTCTGAGTATTGGTTATACATAGTCTTTTTGATGATCAGCAGGTTTACTAGAAGAATAAGGGTAATTCCCATCTTTTCATTCAGCTATTCTGTTCCAACAACCACGATCAGTTGGATCTCATCCTTTGACCATAGTGGGTATTGCAAATCCATTATCTTTTTTTTTATGAACAATATTCATATATTGGGGTGTATATCTCAATGTTTGATGGTGTTTGCACAAAAGTTAAGATATAATCTGTATAACAGAGATCCTAAGAGGGCCTTGCATATATTAGGAGCTTCTAAATTTTAGCTGTGAAGGATCTGTCTGCTTTTGGTGCACCTTTTGGATACAGTTCATTCAATTTGACTTGAGGATTATGCTACCGGCTTGAATAGTGTCCCTATAACATTGCATTATGTCATTTTGAGGCAGAAGCTTCCATGGCAGATGCTCTGAACTGGTGACATTTCCCTCTGCGTTAGGTTACCTGCACTTAATCCTTTTTGACACAAGAGTTATTTATTAACTGCTTGTTAATTGCCAAGAGTTGAATTGTTCAGTCATTCAAAGATACAATACTACTATTTCTTCAAGCTTTGTTACTTACCCAGCTTCCACAACTGATCTTTCACTGACATCGGTCAAAACCCTGCTTCTGTTCTTAGCAAAGCTGGCGTGCTGTCTATTTTCTTTTTACATATGTTGCAGTAGTCATGCCCTGGACAGTTTAATTCTCAGCCTGAGTACAGAAAATAAAATGTCTTATCTCAATGGCATTTCTCTGTGCAAATTTTTGACTGCTTCCAACCCTCGCCCAAAATTCCTAGGCTCTGCCTGGGACAGTCTCCTGAATGCTGTCTCTGCAAAGCCTACATCTCGTCATGTCCTTATTCTCACAGCAGCACTGTCAGATTCCCTTTTCCCCAGTTTGTCAGCTTCCTAGCTGACCATTTTTGGTCTTCCATCTTAATTAGCTTCACTATTGTCCTAACAGCGGGACATAACTGTATCTTTTGTGCCTTCCTTACATCGCAAACCCTCCTTGATAGAAAAGCTTTTGCACCAGGGAGCAAATCCAAGAGCAAGCAAGCCACCTCCCACAGTAGCAGAAGGATTTTGTACATAAAAAATGGACACTTTGTCATAGTATCAGTAACCATGCAAATTTATCTTTATCAGGCATGATACTGAGGGACTCTTCAGTATTATTATTGTGCTCATAAAGCACTAACATTTGTATTTTGTTAACAAGGTGTTGAGGATAGAATAAAATAATTGTGGGGGCTATAAAGATCTAATGTATAGATAACTAGGTTGCCACAAATATAAAATGCACAATTTTGTAGTGAATATCTTACAAATGCATTTATATCCCCACATAAAAGAATAATGAAATATCGGTTAGACAAAACAAAACAAAACAAAACCCACAAGTAATTTCTTTCTGAAATGTGGAATTAAATAATGCATGTTTTATGGGATTAGACGCACATTTTCTCATAAGCCTTTGACATCCATATTCAGCATGTTGGCTTCATTTTGGTCTTTACTTGGTAGCCACTGGAACTATTCTTTGTCATATGATTTTCACAAAAAAAGAACTTGTTCTGCTTCTGTAAATCCACTGTGGACTTCAATAATGCGCAAACATCCAGGGAGGCACAGGCATTTGCATAGCACAGCCTTCTTGGAGATCAGGAAAGATGATCCTTCATTCCCCTGATTCCAGCACTGGCTGAGTAGGCTTTTTTGCTGTCTGCTGAAACCAGAAAGTCCTTTTTTGTTTGTAACATGCTGCAAGTGAAACAAGAACAAAATGGTGTTGCCTTTTACAACCAAAACTTCTACCCCTTTCTGATCCTATGTAGGATCTAAGCAACTGTCTAGCTACAGCAATTGTCAAAAGTCCCGTATTGTTTATGCTATAGCTTTCAGGCTCTTGAGATGTCCTCAGTATTCACAGAAGGTTGTATTCTGCCTTTCTTTCAAGAAAAATGTATATAGGAGATATACAGGAGATGTATAGTTGTAACCTGCCCATTTCAGTAAGGTTTTTTATGAATGTGAGGCTTCAAGTGCACACTCTTAGAAACCTTCTTAAATGGCACTAAAATATCTGATTAATATTTTAGTATTTAGATACCGTCAACTAATTATATATGCATGAACTTTTTTCATTTCCTACTGGAACTTTATTATTTTATTGGTAAATTTCACATTTTTCATGATGTAGCTAGTGGTTTTCTTCCTAAGTGGAGATATTTCTAAATTCATGTCACATACAATGCTAATCAAGTTTGCTTCAATTAGACTAATTGACAGCAAATTTGCCACGTACTTCCAGATATTAATTTATTAATGCAATTTTTTTCATTCAGACATCATCAAAACCCCCCCAACAAGTCAACTGAAGAAGTTGAGAAACCTTTATTTTTACATAATGCACTGTGGATCATGTCATTAAATTTAGTTCTGCCTCCTAAAGACTTTTTTTCTGAGACACAGATCATAGAATGCAAGTTGCACCAACATTGTAAAAATATTTAAAAAGGAAGGTCTGTGGCTTCTTCAAAAGTACGTTTGTTTTTATAGGAAAAAAGGGGACATAAGGAATACTACAAACCCAAAATACTGTTTGTTTACATCCAACACCATAACCGGTACCGTATTTTGATATAAAAAATGAATCGCTTGAGCAATTACAGACCAAAGTCCATCCCAGACAGAGATTTATCCAGTAGCTAAAACCGTAAGGAACCAGTATGTTTTCAGCAAAGAGCCTGAGACGTTTTAGGATCGCACTGTGCTGTACCTGCTACATACAGAACTGAGTATAGAGGACAGCAGCGAAGTGGCCGATAGGCAACTGGCACAACTCCTGTTAGTATTTGCCTGGACTTAATCACATGTACTATGACTTTGTGCTTTCATATCAGATGCATCACAATACAAAAAAACTCTGCCTGCTGTATGTTTTGGGGGAAGGAACAGGAAGAAAAAAAATCTGCCTACGTATCTTATGCAATGAAAAGAGTATTACAATAAAAACACAAGTATTGCAATTTGTGATCCAGCTCATGGCCTCTACTAATTGTTGTGTTTTGCAAGTAATATTTTGATCTAATGCTTTGTACTGCTACAGGGAAAAGGGTAAATAAAGTTCATGCTTTTCATAAATGAATCTGAAATCAGAAGCTATGTATCTGATAAAATTAAAAACAGTTGCAGCATCTCTGTCACTGGTTTTTAAGAAATTCTATAAGCTATGCCACTTTAGTCTCTGGGCTAGTCTGCTTTTTGTACCCGCTGTAGCCTGGGTATTTCTGAGCTGTACTGTAGTCTGTGATGGAGACGCACCAAAGAGTTTGTATGCGTCAGAATAAAATAAAGGGCTTGCTCTTTAATTCGTACCTTATCAGGAGCCCTTACAGAAAGGGGAATTGCATGTTTGCAAAAGTTGATAAAACTGTGATTATTATTTACACTGTGGTGGACATGACAAACTAAAACCACCGTCTGATTTGGGGTTTAATATATGATTGCTTTTTTCAGTTTTTAACTGCTTTGAATGGCAGAAGCAATGACTAGCTCAAAAAGTACTATCTCCAGCTCATAGAAATATTTTTGTCTTCTCAATCCACAAAATTTACATTGTGGATTTCTACTTAGAATTAAGCAAATTTGATTTAAAACTTTCTTTTCACTTCAGTTTTGGAGTGGAACTTGGAATGCTGAAAACCTTATGGATCATGTCAGCATTATGAAATAAATAAAATGGAAGAACAAACCATGTCCTTCTCACTATTTGTCAGTTAGGATGAAGAAAATAAAATCTTGCTTTTTCTTTAACATTTTTAATGGTGGTTTTAGTGAAGCACTCATTCTGAAATTGAAAAATTGCACGTAACAAAACTTTTAAGCAGAGTAAATCACTTTTGCTGAAGTCAGGCTTAAGCTATATAAATTTCTTAGTTCTGGAAAGAAGTGTTTTAATCATTGTAAGTAATTAAATGAAAAGAGAAGGACAGAATAGTCAAAAGGTTTGGTCTGTTTGTGCAAAGCTGAAGCCCTGCATTTTATCAACATGTCACAGAACAGCTGCGGTTTGATGTGTTGGGTTAGGCATTTACCATGACAGGTCTTGAGCTGATGATAAAGTTTGGATAGTCATTGCATGTGTAATTGTGTAAAGTCTCTGCCAGACTATATAATCAAAAATAACGAGCTGGTTGAGGAGTGTGTGAGGATACCTGCCACGATTTGCAGTTCCAGACACTCTTGCTCTTTTTGGCATTTTTTGACTTGCTTGTGTGACGTTTGTTGCTATTTTATTAAGCACATGATTCAATTTTTTAATACGGGAGAGTATTTTTCTATTTATATGTAAGGAGTTAAGTATAATGTGTTTAAAAAGATCAGTGCTGTTTCTCTTCTAGTTATGAATATACTGAAAATATGTATTTTCATTTTGAGACGCTTCAGAGGATATATTGGTTGGTCACTGAGTCTATTCAACTGGTTGCAAAATTCAGATTTGTTTTACATAGATATAAGCACTGCATTAGCTTCAGAAATGAACCCATTGGGAAAAGGCACCTTAAGTAAGACGAAGTAGTGGGAAAACATGTTTTATAACAGCCTGTGAATGCACTGTAATCCATGTCCTGTATCCTCCAAAATAATTGGTCACAGTTTGAGTTTTGGAGGTTTTTTCCTTTTGCAAACATCTACTTGGACAGACAATTATTCCTTCATAAAGTAGACTGAGCAAAAAAAACCCTATCTGAAGATAGCTGCCCTGAAAAGAATTGAAATCCACTTCTGCGTGAACTGCCAGGTTGCCTGGAGAGCCTCGCGCGAGGCAGAGCCGAGTGCCGGCCGGAGGCTGCAGGCACCCGGGGCCGTGCTCCGGCTCTGCTCCCAACCACAGGGAGCATTAACACCACGTATCTCACTGTCCGTGGGATCACTCGTCCCAGAAGTAATTTAACAGTAGGGTAGGCAAAAGATTCTACTGCAAGGAAGAGCAGAGCACACCCTGCAGAGGGCACCTGGAGGAGGATGCAGTGCACATTCAGGTCTCTCCTCTGTGTTTCTTTGCAAGGGTTAGGACAAATTCATTTTAGCGTTTACATGAAAGGAGGAGTGATTTAGGAAGAAAGGCAATATGCTGGTAGTCAGGAGACCACTGTTTTTCCCGAAACTTACAGGATGACATTTAGCAAGTCATCTTGTCTCTTCCCCTCTAAATGTAAAATGAGAATAACAGGGTTTCCATGTGGCATAGGGATGCTGTGAGGCTTAAAAACTGAAATGCTAAAATGATAGGGGATACACAAGGTAGAAGTAGTTAGCACAAAGTACACACTACTCCTGTGGCTGAGAAGAGGGGGGATTATGGCCTCATATCTTTCTGAAGTGGCTAGTTTTGGAAAGGGCTGCAAGCTTTCTGGAAGCAAAGTTCAAGTTCTGCAAATATAAGAGCATTGAGTTTGAGCCATATTACTGGAAGCAACAGCTATTCGAGTGGTTTATGAGACTTTTTAATGGAATCTGTGGTGGTATTCCATTTTAAGGTAATGCTCAGATAGACGAGTACTTGGATCCCACCTCTATAGTGATGATGATAGAAATAAACAACAACAACAAAAAAGCAGTGTCCTGATGTCTGCTTGCAAACGGATAGAAAAATAATTAATACATAACTCTAAACCCCTGGGTTTTTTTCATTATTTCTTGCATTACTGGAAAGAAGTTAGCAAGAAAAAATAGCTTGCTTTTTTTTTTTTAAGTGCATCAACAATGCCTGTATTTTAAGTCTGGGCGGTTGTCTGCTTTGTTGGTCAGGTCACATGTAATAAATAACAGTCCTCTGCTCAAAGGTTACTATGCTGATATTGAACAGATGTAATAAATGTATGGAAAAAAAAGGACAGATGGGAAGAAAGGGAGGGTGAGGTAATGATTACACGAGTATGCATTTGTTACAGTCAGTTGGCAGTCAGCATTCGCAGACGTGAAGGGTTTTATTTGTTTGTTTTGCACAGACTATAATACGAGGCAAGTGACATTAGTGGGTGCTGTACAGTGGGTTTGAGTGTTTTGCAGAAGTACAGGCATGCTGAAGGCATCAGGTGGTGGCAGTGATTCCTCTGATCGAGGGAGGGGAAAAAGATGAAGCAAACAGCTTAATGTCCTTTAATAGAAGAAGCAATTTCTTTTCTTTCCTTAGCAACCCTACAAAAAGAGGCTATCTCATCTAGTAAAATACATGATATGGTTTTGTTTCAGAGATTTTATGTGGAACAATAAGGTATATATTTTCTAACTGTGCAGGCTATATTTTTTATAATTGAAGATATTTTTAAATTTTCTAGTACCTTCTAAGTTGTAACTCTCAAGCTGGATTTAAATTGGACTCGGTATGCAGATTTCAATTACATGATAAACAAGTTCTGTAATAAAATTTATTTTAGCAATAACATTTTTTGGAAAGTGTAATGTCTTCTCCTTTTCCCCTAATATGTTTGAGATGAAGAGAAAGACTTTTGTGCCCAATATGAATATATCTATATATCAGAATGAAATATTCTATGGTCAGTATTACCTTCTGATTAAAACTGAATGCAATAATGCCCTTTGGGAGAAAGAAACAGATTGATTTGTAGCACCAGCTCATGTCATGCACTGCATATTCATATTGTCTAGACCATAAATTGCTAATAGCAGCTATAGTGGGCTCAAAATGAAATTATCCTAGAAAACCATGACCTGCATTTTACCTGCAAGAAACTGCAGCATACTCCAGATCCTGTGAACCAGTGTTGTCTGATAAATGTTACCTTCTTACAAAAAACGTGCAATATGAGTTTCCTTTGCTCCCTAACCCTTTCTTTAACAGCTGACAAAGATAATTTACTTCTACTTAGCCCCCCAAAAGCGTTCCTTAAAGCACCGTTGCCTACCTCTGGTATTAAACTGTTCAAACTTTCTCTGGAAGTCATTTTCTTTAAATACTTTGTTTTGCAAAAGTAACGCCATATTTTAGTGGCGTATCTTTAAAATTGTAATAATCCACTACTTAGCGTCTTTATGGGAAAATGTTTGTGACCTTACTTTTGTGTGACGATGGTTTATGAAGTTCATAATATGTGCAGCAGGCAGTCCTAGGAAGGTGGAAGGTTGTACACTTTTGCCTTTGATGGAAGGCGGTTAAACGAGGCAAGCGTTACAGCCTCATGTAGCCGTGTCGTTTTTCCCGCAGCAGTTCTCTTAGTCCACGTGCTTGATGGGATGCCTATTGCGGCTGAATTATGCTTTAATTTTAACAGTGGATGACTTAACTGCTTTGAAGTAAATAACTGGGTTTGATTTACAGTCTCAGCAGATTTATAAGCGGCTTTTCAATGTGTAGTTAAAAAAAAAAAAGAGAGAGACTGTTATAGCTATGTACCTCTATAAATCTGTCTTTATTGTTCAGCATGTATGCAGGCTACTGGGACCCCATTTCAAGTTTACAATCACCGGGCAATGTGTTTGAAACTCAGTAATGCAGAAATTAGAAACGTTATGGTTTTCAATTATTCTTACTTGTTTCTGACATGAGATTGATGTCAGAAAATTCACTCCTTATAAAAATCTTAACGTTCAGGATTAAAAGATAGGGCCATTCATAAGGCCCTTATTGCATTGATTCACACTTTTGCCTTACTCATTTAATCTGTTGGCATCACGGCCAACTCTGTGACTCAAGACCCAGGAAGAAAAAATTTCACTCCTCTTACTCACTCCAGAAACTTGATGCGTTGTGTGGCAGAATCATTCTATAACATGAGTAAAAGAAGAAATATGCTAAACAGCATAGGACGAGATTTTGCTACCCTGCTTTAAAACGCCTGGCAAAGGCACAGACCCAAGCACACCTGGGCCCCGCCATCATCACATTTCCTCTGAATCCTCTGTAAACAGAGGGATTTGTTAGAAGAGGAAGGTGTTAGTTTTTGTTGTTATTGTTCTGTAGATCCCAGGGTTCCCAATGGGAGGAAGAAGATTATTGTTAAACCCACATTTCTGTCTCAGTACCTGCTCTATGTTCAACCTCAGCCAATGCACTGTGGCGCGTCTGTCTTAATAACGCTCCGGTGCCTGGCTTCCATCTGTAGTAACGTGCCTCATAGCGGCCTAAGAAATTAAGCCGTAAAAAACCCTGAAAATGTCTAACTTTTGTCGAAATAGAAAAAGCGTACAAGGGGGCTGTTACAAGGCCAGGTGAAGGTAGAGCAGGGCCACCAGGTGGGCTAAGACTGTATTTGGAGCTGAGCAGCAAAAGTACATATGCTGACGAGGCCCCGAAACTGGTTTCTGTGACCAGATCGTGTCGTCAGTGCTCGGACACTAATTGATAGATGTGAGGACTGACAGGGACTGTGTAGGCCAAGCTGTGTCACCGTCTTCATGGAGTCTTTTGGAAGGTATGGAACTGCTAATTTTGAACCCTCCTAAATCATGTGAAATTCCAGGTGCTGGATCTTCTCTTCTTGATAAGTGGGCTGCATCCAGTAGAAGGATAAAAGTCTGATTTTAAACAGAAAAATGCCCATAGAGAATAAATGCCTAAATGTGTTCTCTTCTGTACCTAGTTGGAAGCTGAATCCTTGAATTTCTAAGTGACTGGATAGCCTACGTCTCTGAGAGACTAGGTGTCTTCGTGAGCTATCAGGATGCTTTCATTAAGTATTCATAATATTTAGATTAGGCTCATATTTTTAAAAACTCTTCAGCTTGGGGAAACTCCTATTGTCTAAATGTTCACATTTATAGGTTTTTAAAGCAGTATCTTCTAATATCCTGTAGGTTTGGAAGAATACCAACTCTATTTTCAACCATAACCCAATTTATTGAAATATAAATTATGTTACTCAGCAAACAAGAGGAAAAAGTTTTTTTTCTTTTGAGTCACTTGAGGTCTGGAAGCTTTAAAGTGCTTATTTAAATTTAGTATGTTCTAGGCTTTGCATTATACTCTTTACAAACAGTATCTGAGAAGGCTGATTTCATTCAAAGGAATCAGACATTTGAGGATGAGTTATTTGAAAAAGATAGATGGATATTTTTCATTTGATTTTTCATTTTTAAACATATGCAATAATCACTCAGGACATGGCTGTTAAAAGTTTAGACAGCAATGTGTCTAACTTAGTGAATGGTGACATTTTAAATAAAAATCATATTTTGTAAATGGCATTGCAGACATAATTATGGCAAATTGCTGTCAGCAGAAGGGGCACAGAAAAATCTATGCCAGCTTAACTTTCCCAAGCCATAGTGTCGGTATGAGTTTGTCTGGGCTGCTAATTAGGAACATTAGTCTCAGAAGAGAGGCACGGCAAAGACAGTGCTTCTGTAAGGCTTCACAGCCTGTCATTTATGCGCGTTTTAACTACTATTTTCCTGGTGTCACCATTACTGGCTATTTTAGAAAAAAAAAGGCTTGCTACTCTTTGTCTTTTCACTCAGGTGGAGACAAAAAGCCTGTCCCCAAGTTGCTTGCTATTGTTCTTTGGAATAAACTTTGTTTGTTTCTTTATAAACACATAATTTTACATCTTTTTTATTTTTTCTAAATAGATATTGAATTAAACTAAGGAAGTCTGGCCATGCCTGGCACTTTTATTATTTGTCTACCTTAAACAGTTCACAAAGCCTCACCTGCTAAAATCCCAGCTTTCAATCAAAAAATGAAAGCAGCTTTTGAGTCTTGTAGAAATAAAATGTGTGTTTGTGGAAAAAAAATACACCCTGAAGACTGAGAAAACAGAGGGAAAGGCACAAAGTCTCAAATACATTGTCCCATTTTTACTTATTTTTTTATGTTATCTCATTTTTCATGGTTTTGGCTTCCCGATTAATCTTTTTTTAACCTTAGTTTCCGTCTCACCTCTTTTGACTCAGCAGGAAGCAGGAGACGCTTCTTTAGTCAAAATACAGTGAAGCAAACCCTTCCTTACTCCAGGCTGGTTTATGAACACGAGCCCCGGAGGCAAACAGGCACTGACATAACAGGCTGTAGAGTAAGCGGGTGTGAACGTGCGTGGGAGATCTGCAGATCTCTTGTCCTGGCCTTTGGGAAAAGAGGGATCTGAAGGTCACTTTTCCTGGCATGAGGCACTTGATCAGCAAAACCCTTGTGCGCCTATATTGCGCAACCATTGGGGACTATACTGACATCTTCCATGTGTTAGGATGCTTGTTACAGAAATGTTAAGCTCCTGAAAGTTTCATTACAGTGATCCTCTCTTGCTTCTCCGAAGCATTTATTCCCTTAGCATATGGCCAACCATCCAAACTGTTGCGCAGTCCTCAAAACCACCATGCTTGTATAATAGAATAAATTAAACAAGTGACTCTTAGCAGACCTGGCTACCTGTGACAACACTGAGCTGCTTTTTGCAAAGTGGAAAGATTTCTGTAAAATAAACGCTTGATGTTTTGGTGGGGTAAGAGTAGCAAAAGGTTCCCTCCCGGCAACTGTGGTTTCGAGGCCGTGTTCACGGGGAGTCAGGGTACCTGCCCGCCCCTGCTCTTTTATTGAAGATCCAACCACCAGTTTTTAAACCACTCCCCGTTCTCTCATCTCCCCCAAGCAAGCCCAAAATGCAGCATGAAATTCCTGTGTGGAAGCTTGGATGTTACATTCGTTCGGAAGAGATGCATATGCGTCATGGAAGAAAAATTAGTACCTTTCTGTGTAGATCAAAAGAATTCTTCCTTTAAGGTCAAATTTTGGAAAAAAAAAAGTGACAAAAATAAAGATAATTCTTAAGCATTTTTAAATATATACATTAATTTTGGGAAAATGCAAGCAAGAAATGAATACTGAATTGCTGTATATATTTATTTAAAAAGAAAGGTCCAAACACTGCCCAAAAAGCAAGAACGAATCATGATTCTAATTTCCCATAATAACTGTCAATGAAATTATTGCCCCCTGAGTCTTGCATAGATTTCTGAGTTCCTTTAGGCAGTCCTCATTGCAGTCACATTCAGAGCAAGGAAAATTTTAAGTATATGAGGCAGTAGAAGCTAAGTTCTTTCCCTTAAAATAGAGGGAGGTTGTCTATCTCTTTCATTATTAACCAGAACATATGGAGAGTGCAATGAGCATTTTTAATTCTAATTATATTTAATCCAAAATCATTCCCCAGTTCACTCAGAAGTTTCTAAAAAAGACTGCAACTCCTATGAGTCCCATCAAATAGTTTGCTTAGATTGTTTCTCGCATCAAAAACAAGGGATGCTTTTACTAAAGTGTATAAATGGAGAAAGATTACTAGTTTTTCGGTTTCTAGCCTTTCTCTAACATCTGGAAAAAATGAAATCTGTTAATATAATATTGATTTTAACAGGCAGTGTGGGTGCTGAATCCTCGATTACAACAGCAGTATAAGTACAAGAATATGGCGCTGCTTTTCCTTCTCTTCTGTTAACTGAAATGTTGTTGTGCAAGCCTTGATTTGAAATTGCAACAATGTAGTAATGTGTACAGTACAAGTTAAACATTTAAAAATTAAAGTGAAAGAAGACAGTCATTCAATATGGCTCTGATTTTCATAAACTGTATTTTGGCCATTAGACATATATTCCCAGTGCCCTTTGAAGATTTAGCCACTCTCAAGTCAAATTGCTGTTTTCTCTAAAGGTATAATAATATTTGTGTGTTCAAAAAAACCAGAAAAAGTATACATCTAGCCACACTTTTGCTTGTGCCCATGGTGTACATAATGTCCTTAACTAGAGTAGAATTTAAACTGTATGATGTCTTAACTCTTCTTTATGAAGTCCTTAAGAGGAAATCCTAGTTTTTAGAAAGTAATAAAGGAAGGATGATCACGTTTGGCAGAAATGTTCCAAGGAAACTATTATTAATATAGCTAAACCTCAAAAATATATACAAGATTGCTCAGAAAAAACATCTGTGTTTTCTGGGGAAGGCATTTCTATTTAGAGATTTCTGAAACTGTGTGAATGAAAGAAAAAAAGATTAATGACTTAAAGGATGTGAGTGGTCTAGACATCTGTACATACTGGGTTTTTATACAAGAATCTAGAAATAGGCATGAAATTAATTCAGTAAGTTCTTGAGTGCAAGAACTTATATATATTTTAAAAGTCCCCACTGCAACCAAAACCTTATCTCCATGGTATACAGTGCATTGAACTTCTGTGATAACTGGAGAGCCATTCAAAGCAGCTTAATGCATAGCTGCTAGCAAAACCATAGAGATAAAAGTTTGATTCATAAAAACTGTTATCTGCTAGCTAAGTGGATATTTCATGTAGAATATAATTTTATGGAGGAGTAGACTTGGACAATTCTTTATAAACTTCTCTTGTGAGAAACCACACGTGTCCAATGCACTGCAGAGCGCATGGTACAAAGAAGACAAAACCCACACCAGGGCAATGGTACCTAAAATACACAATGTGTTTGGACCTGTTAAATGCAAATGCTGCTGTGTGTTGGATGTCCAGGCTAATTACTAGATTACAGTGATGTGCCGCCCCAGAAGGTCTATTTCTGAGAAGTGTTTTTTGCATAGTGGGTGATCACTCTTCCATTTCATGCAGTAGATTTCTGAAGAAAAATGGGAATTGATGTGCTGCTTTTTCTGGAAACTCTGTGATTAAGTCTTGAAGCATAGCACGCTTTGTAATGAACAGCTTTACAAGGCAAGGAGTTGTAATGAGCCTCAGTCTCTCAGACAGCCCGTGCTGCTGGTACCTCCGTGCTCTTCCCAAAGACAACCTGCTGGGGAAGGGGGATCAGGTAAATAGGTGTTAAGAGCTACCGATGCTTTTTGAAGTCTTTGACACAAAGGTTATGGTGTGAAATTGCTTCTGGATGTCTCGCTTGCCTGGATTGCTGAGCAGCCTCCGTTTTAACTGTGTGACCCAAATGGTTATCCCTGATATGGTGATCTGCAATTGATTATCCTTCTTTTCCGTACAAAAAAACCTGGTTAGTGCCATTTCTTGTGATATGTTAATGAATAACTAAGGAAAGAATAGAGCCAACATTTTATAAATGCCACTATTGTTATATTAACAGATCTAATAATCTGTGTGTGACATGCCTATCAGGTGTATGCCACATTTCTGTAAAAATAGGTACTTTGCCCACAGGTTAAGAAGCAAACAGTACCCTCCTCCAGCGGGCCGCTACTTAGGCATGTTCCTTTTCATCCACTTCCCAATGTATAGCAGTCTTCCGCAGCTCTCGCTGCAGGAATTTTATTCCTAATTTTATTTCTACAAATATTTAAAATTGAATCCCTTTTGTAACTTTCATCCTTTATAAATAATATTTTCAGAAATGTTTCTATTTCTTCAATTTTCCGAAGTCTCATTGAATCAGTGAGCCATAAACCTTTAATTCTATGAATCTAACTTCTGAAAATGGAAAGCAGGCATATTGAAAATGCTTGAACTATTACTGATTTCCAGAGGGACAGAGTGTTTTCTGATATTTTTAAAGCCATGTCCTTTATTTTGTTTGGACAAGGAAAAAAACCAAACCTTTTCCGCCCTATTGTCTAAAGTATATTAGCACTCGCATATGTCTTGTAGTGTACCTGACATTGGCCTCCTCGGGAGGTTGGATACTGCGCTAAATGGAGCATTTCTTTATTCTGCCTCAGCAGATCTTTGTAATAGGAGGTATCAGAAGGGAAGTGGCATAATATGCACTTTGACTTAAAAGGAAAATGAATAGCAGAAGGGGAGAAATCTGAGATAGAAGAGGCAGCAGTGAACTGTGTAATGGGATGGCTGAGATGGAATACAGCTGGTAGCTATTCCTGATATTTTATTGAGTAAATCTGGTTTATGTTACCTGCACTTTGAAGGACAACGCATGAGTCTCCATGTCTGTTTTAAGTATTGAGCAAATGCATGACTCATAAGCCCTCAGTTATTGTCAAAAACTTAATGACTACTTTTTTTTTTTTTTTTTTTTTGTGAAACAAGTTTACTTTACATTCTCCAATGCAGCATGTAGGTGATGGTAGCAACAGTTTCTTGCTGGAGTGTGGAAAAAAACCCCCAAAATTCAACTTCTTAAGGATGATAGAAATACAGAAAACTTAAAGTAATCAAAAGAAATGTATGTGAGATGGTATTTTATCCCATCTGGCTTCTCTCATCATAAAAAAATTGCAGCTTATGTTAGCAATATTTTGAAACCCCTATGATATAACAAATATATATTTCTCAAAATAAAAAATGAATATTTATCATTGAAAACATTTAACAGAAAAGACAGTAATTGAGTTATTCTTTTTTTAAGCATAATTAATTCTATCTTACAGGGTGGTATCAGTACAGTCCTGTCAACAAGAACAGGAAGTAACGAAGTCTTAGTTAAAGGAAATTGATAAAGTTATATTCTTTGTGCTTCTTTATACGTTTGCTTACTGTAACAGTATAATGATGTATGGACAAGCAGGTTGACTTGTGAGAAAAATGAAGGATTTAGAAGGTATTTACAAAAAGTAGTACCAAGATCCCACAAGGAAAAGAACTGACTGTTTTAAAACACTTGCGTTAGGTAGGTGTGAAGCTACCTTAGCATCCCGAGAAGGAAAACTCCCGGCGTCATTGTTAAGAAACGCCTCTGTATAAGTATCACACAGAGAGTGGCTGTAATGCTGCTTATTGTGGCAGTTGAATCAGAAATATGGCAGCATCCAGTTTTCTCAGAACTACAGAAAAAGGAATTTAAATGAAAGTGCGTGCATGCACATGCATGTCTGCTATTACATACAGTGGTTTTAGACGTGTTATCTACCCACAGGTTTTTTGAATTTCTGTGAAGTATTTATAGTCTGGGTTTAGTCCCCTTTAAACATAACTAATAACCTGTTAGAAGCTTTATCAGTGTAGCGTCCGCACGGTGTAACAGACATCCTAGAACACTAACTTCAGGCCTCGAACGGCTTCCGAGGCTGCCTTCCCTCTGCGATCTGCAGCCGCCAGCGTTCCGGACCCCCGTTTCACAGATGCACCATCATGCGGTGACGTTGCTTCTGAATATACCACAAAAAAATTCACAATGGCAAACTTTAAAATACTTTAGAGAACTACAAGCAATTGTGTGTCTTTCATGCCCTTGAAGTTGCAATCAGACTTTTGTACTTAAAAAGGAAAAATTCTCTCCAACCAATATTTGTGTGTTGAGCACTGGATTCCTTATTATATACCATATAATACATGTAAAACCAGCTTTTTAACTGAATAGAGCATCTTCTTGGTGAAGCAGCCAGCAGTTCAGTTATTTTTACTACAATTGCACTTCTGAGCCTTTTTTTCTTTCTTTTTTTTTTGGGGCAGATGTACAGCAAATAGCAATTGACTGGATCACTGGAAACTTTTACTTTGTGGATCACGTCAGTGACAGGATCTTTGTTTGCAACCAGAACGGATCAGTGTGCATTACCCTCATCGAGCTGGATCTCACTAACCCTAAGGCCATAGCTGTTGATCCAACATCAGGGTAAGATTATTTATCTGCATTAAAATTTACTTTATATGATGTGTGCTTGTCTGTGGCTGGATATAGTGCATCTGTTTCATTCAGGTATTTTATAAACTATTTTTTCATTGCTGTATTGAGTCACTCGCGTAATTGCTATAACAAAACAGTAACATGTAATGAACTTCTAGTAAGTAGTTAACTACATTAATTGCAATATGTGCCTCTTAACTTTTTCAAATGGATTCAAAAAATAAAAAAAAAATTATCCCTACCTGTCATAATATTTTCTTTTGCCTCTGCTTTTCTGTAAATGGTGTTTCTAACTAGAGTATGTGGAAAAAGGAACTTTCGAGGTTTTTTTATACTGTATCCGCTCAGTTGCAGGAATATTGGAAATGGCTTTAAGAAGTTTAATTACATAAAAAAGTGGAAGAATTTTTACTCTGCTTTAGAGGGTCAGCTATAATGGAAAAATTACATTGTATTTGCCTTTTCTCTCCCATAGATACATTCAGCATCACTTGGGAATAAAGCCCTGCTTAAAATACAGGGTGCTAGAAGTCTTCCACTCTATAACAACTACCAGCTGGGAATAGTTTTCAAGCAAATGATGAAGTAAAAGCATAACTAAATAGGAATAGTAATAGGATCAAGTTGATTTAGAAACTAAATTTTGGTGAGGATTTTAGAACAGGGATATTATCTTGGGTTTATTACTCCATAAGTAGTTTAGACTGAAATGCCTGATGGGAGATGTTCTGAACCGCCATAAGCCCCTTCTCAATAAATATAAAAATATTTACTGTAGAACAGCTTGTCATCCATGTGTGGACTTTTGTCACTCTTTATTTAAAGCCTGATTGAATATTAAGATGCATTATCACAATGACTTTAATTCTGACAAGAACAGCTTGCGTGTAAAGTTTACAAAGAAGTTTTGTAATGTGATTCTTGAATATAGCTGTATTTCTATCTGCAGCAGATGGTAAGCTTGACTTGATCTGACTGCAGAGTTGTTTGAAAAGAAAAATACAAATTCATGTATAAATTGATTTTCTGCAAGTTCTGATATAAAGAACTTGAAGCTTTCAAATTTGCCAACAGCAGCCTTTTTTCTATATGTTTCCTTGTATATTCTTTGCTGGATTTACTAGATGAATCCAAAGCTTGTCATTAGCTAATCTTATCTGTCAAGAATGTGAGAATCATCTCTAACCCTTTGATTCCGTGAGGAGGGGTGGAACAGAACAAGAGAGACTGTTTTTCCTTCATTTGTTATCTGTTAGCTACAAACCATTCTTACTCAGATAGTTGCCTTTTTCAGTGCCATATTTGAGAGCAGTAGTGTCTATTTTAGTGTAGATGCAAGTGCTGGCCTGTAGGAAAGACCAGAAGTGATTACGGTATTTCACAGTGTGATTCTTCATACAGCAATACCAATTTATTCCGTGATCAAAACACTGGGTGGAAAATTTTCTCAGAATATATGTTTTGCATTTCAGCAGTTATTTCTTTGCTGGTTTTATTGGCAGTTTTATTAATTATCTGACATATGTTCTGTTAATTGGATATCTAACATAGATTTTAACTGATAACCCCCAACTTATGTATTACTTCTCCTTAGTTGTGACTGGGGTTTGGTACGGAATGCAAACAGATAATCAAAAAGCATTCTGGCTAGTTAAACATGTTTTGTTCCCTTTTTTTTTTTCTTTTTCGCTTTCTTTTTACTCTTTTGTGCTAATGGTAGTTGAGACATATTTATGAGTCGAAGTATTAGCATGATTTTGCTGTCTAAGTAACTTGCTGGTTTTATTTTATTTAAAGAATCACAAAAATATCCATACTGAAAAAGTGTTGCAAGTTGAACACTGAATGAGTGAGTTGCATAAAAGTGTGTGTGCAATGACTTCTTAAGGCTGTTATGTTTATACACCATAAGCGTATGATTATAAATCACATTTGGTTGTTTTTTTTTTTCGTGTTTAAATATGAAGCCCAGGCTGTTATGGGAGCTTTTATCTCCTGTAAGAACTACATATTAAGGCATTTAATGTAATTATATTGTAAGGTATTTGCTCCTGTAACGTGTGCTGCTGTCATGTTCATCGGCCCCAGCATTCTTCTGAAGGTACGCTCGCACAGAGAAGACAATTTCCTATGCTAAGGAATTCAGAGCTTGATCACAAGCCTTTATGTCTGTGATGAACTCTCTGTAGTAGCAGAGAGTCAAGTCCTGCGATTCTTACGTTCACATCTGTGCTGTTATGCATTTAGTTGTTTCATGAACCAGAAATTCTGCCTTTATAAATAAAACAACTAAAACACCGGTGGAAAATTTCTTCGTTCCAACTGGTTCCCCTTGCCGCACTCAAGAATATATATTGAATGTGATTAATTTTACATGTCTCTGCCTGTGAGTTTTGTTAGATATTTAGTGTTGATGGTTTTATATATTCTTCTCTGAGCTTACAAAGGTATTTGAGCTAGTTAGGTTATTTCATATTATACAGCGAATGAAAGAAGTTCCGTTATTCTTCTAAAACTGAATGTTAAATTGAGAGAAGAAAGATTCTGCTCTTCAAAAAGCTCTTGGACAAGCATGTTGGTTATGTTTCTAATCCAAGCATCTTACTTTGGCTTAGGATTTCAGCACTTTTATCAATCTGAACTGTGTTTCGCTTTTTGGTTCTTCCAGACTATGTCTAAGGGATGCCCACCTGAAAAATCCCCACCCCCCAAACAATGAGCTAATATTTCACCCAGTTAGAGGTTTCGCAGAACTAATACTCATCTGTTACTTCAACTAATTTACAGTTAAGAGCAGCACAGTGTAAGTATCAGAGCTGTGTGAGGGAGGCCATTACCAGAGGGAGGTGAGAGTACTTTAGACTAGTCAGCGAAAGACGTATGGAAGAAAAAGCTAGAACAGTGCTAGTAGGAAATAAAGTGGCAATCAGAAACAGAGAGGGAGAATACATTGTTTGCAATAATGTATTATCTATCAAATGCCTTTGAAGTAAGATGGTTGGCTCTGTATGTCTGCAGTTCATTGTTTCAATAAATTTTAATTTGGGACTTCTTTTCTTCAGTGGTGAAGAAACAGAAGCTGTTACTTTTGCTGCTCCTTGAAATTGGAGTAAAATTGATGATGGTGCTGATGACTTTCACAGGAAACAAGAGCTGAGTTAGGGTGATTTTATCTCTAGCTAAGGTCCTCAGTGTAGGTCTGCTGTACTTGTAGGGAATGACTTTTAAAAGGATTGCAGCTAGTTTGGCAATCAGTGTGCATATTCATGAGACTTTGAACACCAGACATATATGATAGGGAAGGTAATACATTTAAAACTCGCAAGAGGATAGATCAGATTTAGGTTCTCTCCCAGCTCTACCACAAACCAGCTAAATGTCTGTAGACAAAGCATTTTATGGTTTTTATGTCTCTGCATCCCCTTGTATTTAATAGGGAGCATAAAATGTATGTTGTTTAAGTTATCCGATACTTGCATGCATTCAGGAACATTAGGAATTAATATTGTAGGATGCACTGCTAACTGAGAGCATCTACATATTTATGCTGCAAATGTGTATACTTAATTACCTCCAGCGTTCAAGGTAAATTGTTGCCTTCCACTGCACCACAATGGCAATCGAGAAAGCATAGCAACATTTTACAAAGGAAAAATGCATTTGAGTAGGGAGATACCGCAGTGCCCTCCCAACAGGAGCACTGGAAATGTTCAGTCCTGATTGTGCTGCTTAGACATCTACCATACATGGAGTAATATAAGTATCAGAGTCTCTTAGTTCCTCCTTGGACCCATTTTTTGCTTTCTTTGGGAATGCCGGGAAATGGGGAAAGGCAGGAATAGCAGATAGAGCTCTTGGCTCAGGGCTGCTCCCTGGTTCCAGAAATGTGCAACTTGTAACGATGGCTCTGATGCTATTTAGGATGTCGATCATTTTCTGCTGTGTTTCATAGGCTTATGGAAAAAGATGAATTTTAAGGAGAGTGTTTGAAATGCAGAGGGTATTGATCTAGCACCCACTTACCAAACTGTTCCAAACATAAGGAGATGTGTAGAGAAAGGGTGGCACAGGGTGAGTTTATGAAGAGGATGTGCAGAGCAAAGCTGGCATGTGGGAGGATGCGCGGAGCAGAGTGTAGAGAAGTACTGGGAGTGAGGAAATGGGTTAGATGCCTCCTACGCATATCTCTGTAAAGGCAAGGCGTGTACTGGGGGGGGGGGAGGAGGAGGAGAGAAAAATTGGAGAGGATGCCCAAGTAGAGCCTGAAGTCATTGAAATGGGAGCTTGTAACTACCATTTAGAAGTTGTATTAGTAACAACGGGGAGAAAAGACCTTCTGCTAAAGAGATTTGTAAATGGAGCAAGCTCACACTTTAATACTGCAAGAGTGTGTGTCATGTAAATATTTGAATAAATCTTTTAATCGGCTTTTCCTTCTGCTATGTGGTAGAAATAAGAAAACTCACAATCTCTGCTTATTTCTTTCACAAAACATTTGTAAATGCATTCAGGAAGAGATTGTGATATGATGATGTTAGAAGAACAACATCTATTAATGTGTTCTGGTGTTATGTACCATTTCTTCTTCATGTTAATAAGTCAAGAAAAAAATCAAACACAACTAACAACTGCACAACAGCAAAAAGAAATCTATTGTGTTGCATTTCAGGTCTTTAATAGCAATCAGTTGCTTTCTGATCCACAAAGGTGAACAAGAGAAACAAGGGAAGAATTAATAGCTTAAGGTTTCCCCTTCCTCATCTCAGAAATTTCTTCTGAGGAACAAATATAAAAATATTATTCCGTTAACCTCCTCTTAGATTCTAAGGATTCTATGCATAGATTTTTCTGTGGCTAGAATCAAAGCCACAGTATGAAAATAATAATAGCAATAACAAATGCATAATGGTATTTTTGAAACACATCAGAGAAATTTGCCTTAGTCTAAAATTTCAGAAAATCAGAGAAAGCGAGGGGTAAGATGACATTCTGAAATGCAGATTTCTGCATTAGGACAGAGTTGAGCAGCATCTTTAAAATACCATATTTGAGACATCTAGAAGAATCATAAGAAATAGTTGTTAATGCCTTTTTAAGTTTTTCGTCTTGTAAATTTATCTTCTGAAATAATTCTGGTATGCATAAGAGGAAGAAGTTGGAGGTTGGTCATGTGAACCCTGTTATCATCCAGAGTGATTAGCTGCTGTTGCGTGTATTCTTACTCAAGCTGTGCATGATTGTCCTCCTGGGAAGTTTGCATTTGTTGGAGAGACCAAAATGTAATGTAAGGTCCACTGAGCAGTTCACACTCAAAAGCCAAGGGAATGAGAAAGGTTTTGCACATTGTTGAATCAAAAGTTTTCCTTGCTTGAGAACTATGCACAGGAGATAGTGCCTGGGGTATGGAAAAGCCATGCCTGAGGATGGAAAACAACCCTTAAGAGGTCAAAAAGATTTTCTTTTTTCTTCTTTTTTTTTTTGCCCCCTGTGAAGATATAAATAGAATGAGTTTGGGGCCCACAAGTCAACCTGTTTGGCAAGATGGGAAGACTTGTAAGCCAGTAAGAGCTATCCTACTTGGTGGGATCTTAGAAAAAAGGCAAGAGAAACTTTGGGTTTCTTGGGTGAAGTCTTTGATGGAGCCCCTCACTAGACAAAACCTGAGGCCAACCCTGAAATCCTGTATTACAAAACCTGCGATAGCCAGAAAAGAGCAAGTTAGCTGATGAGGACGTAGAGAGAGACCTTTCCGAATCAACTTACTGAAAGTCATTTCATTTTTCTTCTTATCTGTACCTAGGTCTTTCCAGAAATCCAAATCATAAATGGACTTTCAGACACGATGAATAGAGTTTACATTTATGTTTTATTTACCTTGAGTTAAGCCTAACATAAGCTAAACGGATGGGTAACAAAACACACCTACAGAGTGAAGTGGGGTCCTGGGCTGCAGCAGGAGGCATTTCGGCTTCCCTGCAGATCCCCCTTCCCATTTGGAGGGCAAGAGAGCAGGTCAAGCTCTGGCACCGGCCAAGGAGGGGTGCTGGGTGGCAGTGCCGGCACTCTGGCGTGTAGCATCACACTCCATGGGTGTATTAAAGGTATTTTTATTTTAAACCCCAACTTTTTTCTTTTTTTCTTTTTTTTTTTTTTTTTTTGCTTTGGACTAGATTTATTCTGGTCCTCTGGACCAAATATTCCTAGTACTTAGCTGGTACAAAGCCATTCGAAAGACCAGTTACTATTTCACACCCTTACACTTCATTAGGAACTGGAGCACAGCTGGTGCACATCTGGAGCAGAGCTTCTGGTTTAACTTGCATGCACACCAGACCCACCCTACAGCCTGAAATGAACGTGTGGGAGGTGGGGGAGTTACTTCAAAACCACAGTATGGCTCTGAACCAAAATGCTGCGCTATGTGCAGCTGGAGGGTGGCAAAATGAGGATTGCCCATCACAGAGCCATGTTAATACTGGTTGGGGACAAAAGAAAAGAACTCCGTGGCTTTAGTAGGACTGGGCCATAGCTCAGCCAGCAGGATTGAAAGCAGCTCTGCCGCTGCTCTTTCTGAAACGGGGGATGTCCTCACAAAAAGAGAAGCATCAACAAATGTAATGACGGGTGAAGTTCCTTCTTCTCATGGCTGTGGATTGTGTCCATCATTGGCACATGCCATTAAAACTGCGATATAGAAGTTTGTCAGTATGAGTTTCACTGGTGTGTGGCCACTGGCGTGCCCTAGTCGTGTCCAGACCTTCTGGTAGGGTGAAAGGTGAGGTGCAGCTTGCGGGCATTATTTCTGGTCCCATCTTCCCATGGGCCCCGGGTGGTGACAGGGGGACTGGGACCTGTGGCAGTGCTGCAGCTACACCATGTCCCCAGGAGGCTTGAGCACACTTGAGAACATGCTTACGCAGGTAAGATTACGGACTTGAGACTGAAGAATTTTTCCACCCGTTTACTCAGTGAGATTTGCCATTTAAAACCAATAGACAACAGGATGATTGGCCATTAAACGTATACTGTGTTGAGGTAGATGGTTTGTGGTATCTACTGGGGTCAGACTTGATTGCAGGCTTTTCTGAGGTGCTTTGTACCTTGCTTTCTAAACATTATTGAAAAGTAAATGGTAGTGTTGTTTCTGGTCACTATGGAGGAACAGCCTCCCAACATAAGTCTACAACTAAGCCAGGAGATGTTCTTTCTATGATACAGACTAAATACAGGATTTCCGCCGAACATATAGGTAAGCACACTTGCACAGGTTTGCTCTGTACTTCCCAGCTGGCAGTGGTCTCCCACGTCATGCTCCTGGTTAGGCACAGCTCCTCTCCAACCTCTTCCTTCTCTCTGATGCAAGCCCACCTCCTCCTCCTTTAAACTGTATCACATACTTGGAACAGGGACAGGTTTTATCTTCGTGTCTTGACAGTGGCTGAATGCACAGTCGTTTATAAACAGATAAATTCTTATCTCATTTTTAGCCCATAGAATTAGCTTTACAAAGGAAGCGTGTGTGTAGGGTGTGTGTTGTTGCCATTTTGTGTTTCTAGATGTTTGACAAGTGTGCTACTTATTACCTTGTAACCAGTTTAAAAAGTGCAGTGGAACGTAAGCATAAGTGGTGGTTATACAGTGAAATTATGTCAGTAAATGAACCCGAGAATTGTTTGGTTTTTTTTGCTGTACCTGATCTTGGCCCTGGTTTTGCTTATATGAAAAAAAAAATGTAACCTCTATAACCTCTTTCACAGGAGGAGTAACAAATACAGCACAGTATCAAAACAGGCTCATGGTCTATGATCCTAAGCAGGTGGGTATCAGTGTTGTATGTGTTTTTCTGAGATGTTTTGCTTCAAACAGGTCTCTTAAAAAATCATTATATTAATTCGCTAAGGCTAAAAATGCCAACCATCTGAACTGGTGGTGGTTTAAATTCACTTTGTACTGATGTGCGAGTTTAACAGAGTAATGGAGACCCTGACTTTTTATTATGTTTTTTAAGCCTGTAGGCATTAGAAACATCTTAGATTAAATACAGAAATGTGCCTTAAATCCCCTGTATTTATCAGTATTTATTTTGCTTGTTCATTTTTTTTGTAATTCAGCAGCCTTGGGCAACGTATACTCAAAGTCAGTGTCACAAAACTGCTCCTTGTCATTGGCATTTCTCTTTGAATTGCATATACAGGCTTTTTGTTTTCTGCATACTTTCAGAACTATACTACCTGGCCATGACTTATTCTGCTGACTGCAAGGGTGCCTATCATTTCATTACCCAAGCACCTAAAATATCTTTTAGGGATTATTTCATACATTATGTATGTGTTTTGATTAGGTTAGCATGGCTAAGTAACCATTTCAGAGGGTTAGGGCATGCTTATGCCCTCTTGCTTGTATTAGGAATTAAAAGTCCTAAGCTTGCAATCAGAGTTGCATAGCCTGATTTACACCCACGTGGAAGAGTATTGACTTTTCTGATTGTAGGACAGGAGCTTTGATTGCTGTATTTGGAACCAAATTGTGCCAGGAGATACTTCTATGTGGTTCCCACTGACTTTTTAAAGCATAGCACATACGGGTCCTGAAGCAGAAAGCAGGCAATGACACAGCTGCCTCTTTCTTTTTGAGGTGCAGTTTTATGCATAGATTGTACAAATGCTGATTCTGTCCTAAATCCGAGTAGCAATTACAGGCAGCAACCTTATTTTGCTTACGAGGGGGACCTGTATTTAGATACTGTGTCTCTGCTGCATATCTTTCACTTTGATTCTTTACTTGCCGACATGAAGGTTGCCCCCCAAAATACCAGTGGCAGGCCTACTTTAGCGTGCCATGCCAATGGTGAGAAACCTGGCCTGGCACGTAAGGAGTTACAGAGGAATTGTGCACTCGCATTCTTCAAATGCGGTCCGCTTCGTGTTTGTACACACAAGCTCTTTTTAAAAATTCTGCTGGCATATTGTTTACGGTGGGTACTGGAAACCATCACATCTGCTTGCATCTCGCACAGAATCTCAATAACTCTATCATTCAGCACCAGCGCTTGCTTCTGCGCGAGGCCTTTGTGGCGAGTCGATAATGCCTGCCATCTGCCACAGAGCACACAGCTACCTGCCAACAAGCCGGCTGGGGTGACCTCTGCTTCCCCACCACTGATTAGTATTCACATGCCGGCTTATTAGAAATGACCCCACCAGGCCCCTCTGTTTCTTTGCCTTTGCAGTGCTTTGCGGCTCACCTGGCAGGCACTGCAGTGGAGGAAGCTAAAGATATAATCAGGGGATGCAGGCAGGCTTTGCAAAGCAGATGGTGTCTATAGTCTGGTGTTAAGAGACTGGACTACTAATGCAAACATTAATGCCTAATATTCAACTATTACACATTGAAATGTATAGCTATATATTGTGGAGGTTAAAAGGCAGTAGTATTAGAGGCTCATGAGTTACCACAAGCGGTAGCACATGTAACACAAAGAATTTCCTCACAGATTTTAACTTCCTCCACTTAAATAAATTAATCTCATCCATTGTCAGGTTGTTTGACTTGGTAAGCATAGCAGGAGCAATTGTTTTCCTAGGTTTAAAATAGTGTGCTTTTGTCCCTCTTCTTCCATGTCCTCTTGCCCCACCCCTGAACAGGTAGAATTCTTGAACATCGCTAACTAGGAAGAAAAACATGCAAAAGGACATCACTTTGTAAGTGCCCACAAATAAAGGGTTAGCATTAAACCAAATACATGAATCATTTGAGAAGAGTCTTTAGGAAATTAGTTTTCCCTATTGCTTCATTGCCCAAGGATAAGATAAATAAGCTTCTGAATAATGAAAGGTAGAAGTATCCCTCTTCTCTCCTAACAGAGCTAGTTGGTACAGATAATTTTAGCACTTTATAAAAAGGAGACATCTAATAGTCTTGCTTAAGGAGGATTTGCTACTGAATTATAAAGAAGAAAAGCTTTGAAACCTGATGAGCTAAACAGAAAAAATACAGAGCAAGAAATACTATTAAATTAATGAATTTAAGTGAGAACTGTAAACCATGTGTTGGACGTCCGGTATGTCTAGTCAGTGTTATAACCAACACTCATGTTTAACATATGAACGACAGAAGTATGTACACTTGTGATTTCTGGCAAGGGTAAGGAGAACACCAGTAACATGCTGCTATTATTGTACTACTAATATAGGTATGTCTTTGAGCAGTGCTGAGACAAGTTCTCTCTTTCTCCTTCCAGAATAAGTGGTTAAGCCGTAGCCCTATGTTGCAGAGGAGAGTGTATCACTCCATGGCTGCTGTCCAAAGGAAACTGTATGTGTTAGGTGGGAATGATCTCGACTACAACAACGATCGGATCCTGGTTCGGCATATAGACTCCTACAGCATAGACGCTGACCAATGGACGCGTTGCAGCTTCAACATGTTGACAGGCGAGTATTGTACACCGAAAGGGGAAACTCGCTGCTATTCAAATAAAACATCAATTCTTTTCCCTTTTATATACCTTTAGTATGTGGAATTCCATGACTTTGCTGCAATTGCTTCCAATTTAGGGAAGACACATTTGATTACTGTTCTGGCATTGTGTTCTACAAAACATTTGTTTTAGGACATTGTAAAATAAATTTTAAGAAGGTGCACATAAACTTAAATAATTAAGCAATCAAAAATAATTTGTCATAGTATTACCAGTACTTATTTTTGATTCTCTAAAAGCTTGCCTGCAGTGATAGATTTAGCTCCCTGTTTGAGTGTAGAACAGCCAGATGTGTCTCTAATCTAACAACATTGTTTTGTAGTTCTTTCTGCTGGTATTACAGGGCAAAGCTTTCACGTTTTATCCATTAATCATTAACCATCACTTATTTCTAAGCAGTATATCTTAATAAATTACCTGAAAGGAGGTGTCTTCGTTGGAATTCTGTCAAGTCAGAGATGAGTTGAGCAGCTCAGTTAGCTATACAGCATCTGTGAAGTTCTTGTTGACTGTCATTAGGAAGAACTGTTACAGTCGCAACTTGCAAAGCACTGCAACTTGCTGTCCCTGGCACCCAGTCCACCAACTTTCACTGCCACCTGATAGTTCCCAGATTGTACCCCCCACTCAAATCCCTGGGAGAGACAGGCATGTGACACATTCTCAGAGTAGCACCAACAGTAGTAGCTTTGCAGAAAAGGATGGATTTCCAGGACAGGACAGCATTAATGTTGGGGCCGTCCTCTTGTGCAGCAGACTTGGAGCTCAGTTAGTAACAGTACTGGCTGTCAAAGTTTCAGTGCAGACTGCTACAGGAGTTCTAGAACTGAGCCTACCTCACTTTTCATCCTTTTCCATTTGGTGTTGCATTGATTTCTGAGATCTATGCTGAAAAGGACACAGAAGATGTAGGAGCTTAACTAGAAGCTCAGGATAACTAGAAACACCAGGTCAGAGAAATGAACATCTGAAAAATAAGACAGTCACCTTATATAATTTTCTTCCTGGTAGGATTAAAAGCTGCTCTAGTGGCAGCTTTGTTCTTTAAGATATTGCATTGGGTTTATTATCTCTGGGATCTGAGAAGAGTTTCTTGGGTTTTGAGTCAGGCCACTGGAGTACTTTATGGACATTGGGGAGAGTCACAGATTAAAAAGGAGCTACACGATGTCAAAGAGAACTAGTTCTTCATATCCCTTTTGCTCTCGTTAATTATTTCATTTTATTGTCTGGAGGAACTGACAGTCTTTAAGAAGGACATAATCTGATTTGCAACTGCAAAAGCACTGGCACTGCAGGCACCCTCATTCTGGAGCTGACCCTATACCACTAAATGCTGTGAGATAGTAGCCTCTACTCAGATATGACCTGGTGGGTTGTTTCCACAACCTGCACCTTAAGAAGCCATCTAAGCCTTTCTTTGCATCCCTGCAACTGGTAGTAAATGTGCCTGTTGCACTGTGTAGTGCAGATTTTTTTGAGGCTGTATTTATCCTTCAAAACTTCCAGACTTGTTCAGGAGACTGTTGCTATGGGGATGAGCTTGCGCAGCAGTTTCTGCAACTGTCACCATACTTGTACCTGGAGGAACGGGAGGGCAAACAGGTGAGGGCAGAATGTGAGAAGCGTTCAACTCTCAGCCTACATGTCTATTTGGATGTTCATGTGTGACACTAGCCGAGAGGCAGGTGAGGAGCTTGCCTATCACCTATGAAATACACACATACAAAAACCTGTGCCATTGAGGAGACAGCAGATGGTCCCCTGCACAGCCTCAGTTTATTGCTCATCTGGGGTATCTCTCTGGACAGCATCGTACAGGGCTCCTGTGGAGAGCAAAGATCAGCCCTCATGCTTCATCTTCACTCTCACATGTTCTGAATTCTGAAACAGTCAAGTAACTGCCAGGTACATTTGCATCCTATTACAGAATTCCAACATTTGGTGTTAAAAGGGTTAATTAAAACACTGAAAGTGGTTTCTATTTCCTTTTTTGCTTTAGGTCAAAATGAGTCTGGAGTCGCCGTCCACAATGGTAGAATATATTTAGTTGGTGGCTATTCGATTTGGACAAATGAGCCTTTGGCATGTATCCAGGTGAGTGATGTAGGTTTCTTCTAAAGTCTTTTCCAATAATTTTGCAAGGATACATTTTGCACAGAGGTTATTCAAAAAGGAAAATGCATGTGAAGTGGAGAGATTAAGGTTGTTTCTTACACAGTTACTGAACTTAAACACAGAGAAGAAATACTGTGGATATTAAAAATATTTCCAGATAAGCCAATAGATGCAATTCTTGTAAGGTAGTCTAGTAAAATAGGGTTGAGGAGTCTCTCCTTTGGCGAGGTTTGGGTAAAATAATGGGTATATAGTCTCAGGTTAATATAATAAAATTCAAAAGTAAAAGGGTTGCAGAAATGGATAATGAGGAATGGGCTAATCATTTTTCAGCCCATCTTGTGATTTTTTTTTTATTTTTTTTTCTCTCCAAGTTGTCTTTCTGAAGAGCAGCCAGACTTAATGGGTTGTTCTTAGACAAAGTTCAGTCAGCCTGCAACCTGCTCTAGTGCTTACTGCTTGAAAGCTTGAATGGAAGTTTTTTTGAGCCCTGCTGTAGGCAATAGGTTGTCCAACAAACTCCTCTGCTCTCTCATCTTGTGTAAGAGCAGCTTGCCTGCAGATCCGTGGCTTTTAGGTATTCCTCTACAGAAATTAGGAATTCTTATCTTTCTGCATGTTTCTGAGTGAAGCAAATCTGCATCACAGCCAACACTTTGTGACCAGCTGGGTAGTTACAGACAGAGACTTGTTTACATCTCAATTTCTGCACTTTTGCTGATAACATTTTCATTAGCTTCCAACTTTCTGGATTTTAGGATTCCACCTCCAAACTGTCTCATAGGACTAGAACTTAGCATAAGAAGGGAATGTATTAGATGTCAAGCTGCTGGTCTTATAATGAACATTTATTAACATGAGTTTGTAAAGAACTGATCGTGCAAGATAAGCAGTTAAAGCCATGACCTGGCCACAGTATAATTGTGATTTACTAAGTTGTTGGATACCATACCTAACAATTGTTAGTGGAAAAAGTCATTCAAACTGGCTTGGATAACACTAGCTGACACAGTGCTTCAGATGGAATAATAGCACAATGTCAAGGTGGTGGCCATACTCCACCAACATGCTCGTTTATAACCAGCAGGTACTTTGCAGTATTGCACCTGGCCTTAAATACTGCTTAGTGACAAGGGAAAATGGTCCTGGGATCTTGCTTTCTTAAATGGACATTTTTCCACATCCCCAAACTGGTCGTGAGCTGGCAGCCTGCCAAGACAGTCTCCACATTAAAGGGAAAAGAAGTATAATGAGTGCTTTGGCAGGGCTGTGTGTGCTGCCCCTTCTCAGTCATTGGCAGTGTGCCTGGCTTTAACCAGCAAAACGAACCCTTTTATCTTCAAATTCAGCAGATTTGAGGTTGTGCTCTCCTTTCGAAGAAAAAAATTAACTTTTTCCATGTATTTTCATTTTCTTTAAGTCATTCATTTATTTTGCCTTTCCAACTTCCATAGAGCTCCCTTGCTCCCTATATAGCACCAAGCTGACAAAGGATCCATACTCTGTGGTAACGGTAGCACTTCTGTGCAGCCTACTATACTTCCATGGTTGCACGTTCTGCTGTCAGGAAGCAGGATCCAATATCAGTGTCTGCTACTGAGTGCCTGAGCTAGCATAAGATTTGGGTAATGAGGACAGCAATAGATCACCAGACCCATCAAGACAATCTAAAAATGATCTGAAACTACCTTCCTGTTGGGATTAATAGTTCATAGATGTGGTGTGTGCCAGCAAATTTGTTTCAGCTTTCTTCTGTGATCCCTGAAATATTTTGTACTCTTTGCCCTGCAGGTGCTGGATGTTAGCAAGGAAGGGAAGGAGGAGGTGTTCTATGGGCCTACACTCCCCTTTGCTTCCAATGGAATAGCAGCATGCTTTCTTCCAGCTCCTTATTTCACGTGCCCTAACCTTCAGACACTGCAAGTGCCTCACCACAGGATCGGCACAATGTGAGACAAGGAATGTGTACTTCATAAAATCAGAGCAGGAGGGGTAAAAAAAATCAAACCCTGTGTATAGAAGGGTTTCTCTGGATCAGTGGGAAGAATCAATCCACATGGGCTGCTGCTTTACCTTCACACATTTGTCTTAAAGTCAGATCACAACAGGCAGGAAGGAAGCTACAAAAACTGTCTGCAGTTTCTCTCCTCTGCCTCAGATGTAGAAGCACACACATGACAGCATTTGGCATTTCTGCTGTTGACTACTTGCTACTTGTCTCTACTTCATTTCCTTATGCAACTTCGTAAGGCATTGTGAATGCTCTCTGCTCCTCCTGGGCTGCTGCTCTTTGGAGCCTGCACATTCAGTTGTTCACCAATGACACTTTCAAAGCCGATAGAAAGCTCTGTTTATGTTGACAAAGATGATATAATACTGTGGTAATTATGCAACTTACTCGATACCTTTGGCAAAAAGAATAACAAATGTGTTGACTTCCAATTCCAAACTCCATCATTTACAGTTTCTCATTTGAAATTTAAATACTGCAAAGCAGATTAAAACAAACAAGCACTATAGTGTATGAGGAACCGATAAAAATTGTCTCGGTTGAAAGACAAAGACACCAAAACCTCATGGTCATGCCCAAGTCTGAACTCAATGTTTGTCTGAGAATCTAAAGATCATTTGGGATGTCATTTACCAAGGTCTACTATCAAATAAGTGTTACCTTCTGTCATATGATCAATTCTTCCTGACAGCTGCAGTCTTTTAATGGTGGAGAACAGCCTCTTTACTCTATAATTAAAATGTGCCATTTACTTAATATTTTTAATATCCAGTTTGCAAGGGGTCACCACATTTACAATTATCAATGAACAGTCTCATTTCGTCCAACATATGGTCCCACAAATCACTGGTCTCCAGAGGCTAAACAGGTGTAGAACAATGTCAATATTTATTTATTTGTTCTTTCAGTTTATACAGTGTGTCTTCATTCCGTACTCCAGGCATATGCCAGTTCACAATAAATACTCTAACCTGTTATATTTTGGCTTTGCTTGGCTACTGCAGCCCCTGTCTCTTATTTCTGTGTTTTATTTACATATCTAAAAACAACTTTAATGTTTGTAAATATTAACCAAGCATGTAATTAAATCTTCCTCTATTTATGATTTACGGGTACTGTGCACTTCTCTGCTTTACCTACTGATCTGTTCCCTACCACTGTGCTATCTGAGCAGGCCTATGAAATTCCTGCTGATGATCATGCAAATGCCATGTGCAGAATATGCTGCAGCAATAGCCTGCGCTTGCTGGACAGGAACAGGCTTGACTTTGTCCAGTGAACAATGTTTCCAAATGAAATGAATCTTAACTTCTAAGGGTCTGGTTAGTGATACAGGGAGGTGAACTTTATCACCATTTCTGTCTCTGGCTGGGCAGGGTGCTCATGGAACATCACCTTTCCTTTTCCAAGTAATTTTCAGGTTAGAAAGTTTCGTGGGATTTTTTTGCTGAGCCTTCTCACTCTCGGTGTGTAGAGCAGAGCTGCAGCTGCACAGTTGTCGCCCGGCACACTAACTTGAGCGCTAACAATGTCTCCCTCTGCACAGAAAGTGAGCCTACATCCAGGCAGTACTTTTCTCTAACTGCATGGGAGCTGTATAGGCTGTACATCAGGGTTTGTTTGTTTGAATTCCTTTGATCTGGAAACCTGCGTGGAAGGGCCAGCTCTGCTAACAGGCCATTTATACTTCAAAAAGTCGACTGTTGCCCTGCATGAGCTGCAGAGCCCAAGCCTGGCAAGTATTTGAAGTTCTACTTGAGTGTGGCTTGCAGGGACAAAAACATATTACATGTCTCATTTTCAAGAAGAGAGTGCATAAAATAACCAAAATGTGTGTGTAGAGAGCCTTGGGGCTTTGGGCCTCATCCTGGAGGTACTACACCAGGTGAGTGATCAGCTTTTGCTCCGGGTGCAGAACTGACATATACTTCCTATCTTGCAGGTGGTAGAATTAATTTCTTGACCTTTGTAAAGCCTAGTGCACTTCCAGACAGTAGTGTACAGTGTATTTTGTATGTCTCAACTTAGTTTTGAGGCTTTTATTCCTAGGCCTCATAGCTTACCACAGCTGTAGCTATGAAATTATTTCTAAACCACTCCTTCTGGAGAGCAAGGGGAGGGATTACAGTGGATCTGGCAGACTATTGAGTGGCGGCAGGAGCAAGCTGTAACAGAGGCCTGGGTTTGAGAAGCGAAGAGGGCAGCTTCCTTATGCAAAGCAGCACGTGCCTCTTGGTTCAAGGACTGAAAGGCAGGAGTGTATGGCAAGAAAGTTATTTATCCTGTTTGTTCTGCCCTTTTGATGCTTTTACTGTTCTGGTTGTTATCACCAATTGTCTGTGCTGGTGAATAGCAGTTCTAAACAGCTGTGCAGTTGCATTAAATGAGTTAAGGGTGCCACAGCCACAGAGCCTCAGGACAACACATATGCTCCCGTTAGTGTCAGGATTCTGCTCTGGCTCTTAATCATCACGCTCCACTGATTACCGAGAAGTCTTTCACAGCAACCTCTTAGCCCTTAAGGTTTTGTGCTGCATTTTCCTGTCTGGCCCTTTCTGCTGTTGTTGCAGGACCTGCAGGGCTGACAGGGGTGCATTGCTGCACCTGAAGTCAGAAAATGCCACCTAGCCCTTGCCAGGTGAGCAAAACCCAGTTATTGCCAAGTGAGAAAAGAGAAGGGTGTTGCTGCAAGAGCAGGTAGAGAGCATGCTGGTGCCAGCAATGGCTCTGCTCTGGGTGAGGGCTCTCTGCTAGGGAGGAAGGGGTGGTGGAGAGCCACGGCTGCCTTCACTTCTGCAGGAGTCCTGCCAGCAAAGGCTGCCTGGTGAGCTGAAGCTTCTGAATCAGCATTTCCCTGCCTTGCCATGTTTCCATTCAGTGTTCCTGGCTTCTGAAACTGCATTAGTTGCAGGCTCCTGTGCGTGAGCTCCAGGTCCGCCTCTGCCGTTCTAAATTTTGTACCATTTTTGGCAAATGTAAACCTCTGAACCCAACCTTTGTCCCTACCCAGCCTACCGGTTTTGGTATGTACCTCTGAAATGCAGTTTAGCTCAGTTTTTTTCCACAGAGCCTTAAAGATGAATGCACCTGATGGTTCTGTTGCTAGTGCCAGATCAGCACTGCATGAGAGCAGCTGCTGATACAAGTCCCTGGGGCTCCCAGCGGGGAACATGCAAGGTAATGGCACAGGTTACAACTGGTAAGAAGTCACTAGTGCTTCAGGGAAGAGGTATCCTTACAAGTGAGTAATGCAGCAGCAGTTACAAAGTGTGAATTAGGAAGCTGGTGCAGTTCTGTGCCCTGAATTCCTTAGATTTACAGATTAAAGCTACTTATATCTGCAACTTGGCTTTTGGGCCACAGGGTCTTGAGAGCTGTACTGAAAAGCCTTTGCGCTTCTGTGACTGTCCTGTGATATCCTTTTTTGGGCCATTCCCATAAAGAGTAAGTTTCATCCTTTATACAGCATACTTTATCCATAGTGGGTGCTGGTCTCCTCTGTCAGGTGGCTGGTGATAGGATGAGAGGAAATGGCCTCAAGTTGCACCAGGGGAGGTTTAAGTTGTATTTTAGGAAAAATTTCCTTACTGAGAGGGTTGTCAGGCATTGGAACAGGCTGCCCAGGGAAGTGGTTGAGTCACCATCCCTGGAGGTATTCAAAAAGCGTGTAGACAAGGCACTTCAGGGCATGGTTTAGTGGGCATGTTGATGGTTGGACTTGATGATCTTGAAGGTCTTTTCTAACCTAAATGATTCTATGATTCACCTTTGAGTCCTAAGATGTGTTATCAGCTCTTCTTAGCTATAAATAAACACAGTGGCAATCAGCTGCTTTGTGCTTTTTATCCAAAAAAGACACACTTATTTCCAGAAGCAGCAGCACCAACAGCTGCCTCTGCCCCTTTGGTCTCTATTGAGCATTTCACACCCAAGTGGTAACCACAGAAATACTTATGTGTTATAAGCCAGTGTGCAGGACTTCCACTTCTGTGCAATAGTTGTTTTGTAATTGTTGCATTTCTAGTTGTGGCTTTTGATTGTCTTCTTAACTTAGCAGCTTTCAGGGAAAGTACCTGACTCTCAGAATGGTTCAAACTTCTGTAATTTGTCCTCTAAGTTTTGCCTTCCCCCAGTTACCCTCCCCCAAACCTGTACAGACATTTAGTACATCAGTTGCAGAATCATGGAGAAATAGATAATTGAATATTCACACATGCAGAAACAACACAGGCAGAATGTGGAACAATGTGGAAACAAGCGCGAAAAGAGGCGGCATCTGTTTATTGAAAATTAGAATGTAGAATAAATTAAGAGGGCAAGGTTAAAACACTTCATCTGCAGGCAGAGTTTGTAGGGGAGGAAGACTTTGCAGGAAGTTTAGCACATAGACTATGTAAAGGGCTTATACAGTTTTAATTTTGCAAAACAGGCTTTTTTTTCTTTTCCCCCCAAAGACACATTTTAGAGGGATAAAAAGTGTCCCCGTAAAGAATGGTTTTCCAATAGAGATGATTATATATAGCTGTTTCACAGTAATTCCAGAATTAAAATGCTCAAAATGTTAACTCTTACTGTGGGTAGATAAGGCTATGTTGCAGTGCTGCAAGTACTAAAGAACAGAGTAAGTAGTTTTAGCAATACCCTCAATTCACATAAGTGAATGCTGTGCTAATTTTTCCACCACTGCCCCTGTGGGTCATGTTGGCCCTTTCTAAAACAAATAATTTATTTAGCAAACTTGCATTTCTAATGGCTGTTTGGGTGACATTCTACAGGGAGGAGAGTAGTTCCAAGATAGTGTTTGATGGAATGAGAAATGCAGTGATTTTGGTTTGATGTGGAATTACTCTGCTTGCATTTCCCAAGGCCTTCAAAGCCACCACACCCATGAATACAGGATCAGAGCTTTTAATTTTTTTTGTTGTTGTTCTGTACATACCTCCACATTTTGTACAATAAGTAAGTCTACAACAGGTTTACCATTTTAAAGCTGCTCAAGTAGATAAAAGCCATATCCTAGTCATTCATCATAAAACAAGCTTAATTATGCTAGGACATATTGACACTGCATCAGATTTTTAATCTTCAACATAATTTTATAACCATTGCTAACAGATGGGCTGATTACACTGAATTTGAGTTTTAAGTAATAGTTAAAAATTTTAAAATATGATTAAACTGAAAATACCCATGCATACATAATTTTCAGAAGCTACTGAAAGAAGGAAGAACAGAGTGCAATAAAACCACTTTTCTGTTTCCTGAGGGAAATACATTGCATTTAGGTGGACAGTTATCAAAGTTCCTTAAATGAATCTGTAAGTAGTACATGTTACTGGCAGCTCCTCATCTGTGCAATTACAACAACAGATATGGAGAACCTTATTCTTTCCATAGGTCTGCTGCTCTATTCCAGCATAAAAGGCATAAAGTTTTCTGTTTCAGAAGCTCTTTTATTGAAAAAAAGTGCCTTCCCCCCTTATTTTTTTTTTGTCATTGAAAATGAAAGCAAGGAGTAATTTAAATTACCATGTTCCTGCTCTTTAATAACAATAACAAATGGGAAATTCTTATAAAACAGGGACAGCTTTGTGGAACTAATGGAAGTTGCATGTGAATTTTGAACAGAAGGTGTCTTTTTTCTCAGTTATCATTTTAAGGTTACTAAAGGAAAGATAAGCCAGACTTCCCTCTCCCTGCCATTGTTTATGATGTGCTGGACATCTGTTTCATATCACAAGGATGATAATGGGTCAGAGGTGATCAGTATCCTGAATTCTGGACTAGGGAAAATACAGAAATGAAACACTTTCTATTCAGCTCTCAATTCTGTATATTGCAAAAAGAAAAGGGCATAGTAGTCCTCTACCCACACATCCTGGAACGGTTCTCTGGCCAGTGAGATCAGCATTGAAAATGCTCATGCCTGCTGTACTTAAGCAGGGCTCCTGTCAACTGTATTAGCTTTTCTAAATGAAAGGCAATATTGGGACTGGACCATGCAAGAGCCTCGGAGGAGGAAAAAGCTTACTGAGATTTAATATTTTGTTATAACTCCATGGACCTGTGATGATCCTGTAGTGAGAATAATTAATTAATGTTCAAAATGGCTTAATACAACCAACTTTTCTTATATAGAAGGGGAGGAGGACGGAGCCCAGGTATATATGTTGAAGTTTCTCTGAATTTCGTTAGGAACTTTTTTCACCCTCAATTATGAAAGTTAGTTACAATGCAGTAAACAACACCCCTCTTTGCAAGCAATGTTATTTTTAAACATACTGTGAGAGACCCTTCCCTTCCAAGAAGTACAATGCTGCCCTACTGTGACAAAAATGCAGCCTAAAGGAGGATCTTGTAAAAGGCAAAATCAGGCTATTACTTTATGCTGATGTTCAGACCAAAACTGGAGCAAAACAAAGCTGTATGGAGTGGGTGCATGTTAGTGCAGTCAACACACTCACCTGCAGTGTGGCTTTGGCACACCACATCTGACTTCAGACCACTGCTGTGTCTCTGTAGCATAGTGTTCATATGTAAAATGATAAAGATTTAAATTAAATAATATTCAGTGTCCTGAATAGCCTTTTGTGCTGGTTTTGGCTGGGATAAGAGCTAACTTTCTTCATAGTAGCTGGTATGGGGCTACGTTCTGGATTTGTGCTGAAAACAGGTTTGATGACTGGCATTATCAGTCAAGCTGTTTTCATTCCTGCTGAGCAGGGCTCACCCAGAGCTGAGGCCTTTTCTGCTCCTCACCCCACCCCACCACTGCGGAGGCTGGGAGGGCACAAGGAGCTGGAGGGGACACAGCCGGGACAGCCGACCCCGACTGACCCAAGGGATATCCCAGACCAGAGGACGTCAGGCTCAGCAGAGACAGCTGGGGGAAGAAGGAGGAAGGGGGGGACATTCTTACTGATGGCTTTTGTCTTCCCAAGTCACCATTGGGCATGATGGAGCCCAGCTGTCCTGGAGATGGCTGAACACCTGCCTGCCCATGGGAAGTGCTGAATGGATTCCTTGGTTTGCTTTGCTTGTGTGTGCAGCTTTTGCTTTACCCATTAAACTGCCTTTATCTCAGGCCAAGTTTTCCCACTTGTACCCTTCTGATTCTCTCCCCATCCCATCAGGGCAGGGGAGCAAGTGAGTGAGCGGCTGCATGGTGCTTAGTTGCTGGCTGAGGTTAAACCACCACACCTTTATACAGACAGCATCTAATAAGACATAGTTCTTCTAGTTTGTGGTGGGTTTCAGTCTTTACTTTTTTTATATTATACTTAAAATCAGCACTTTCTTCTTTCTGCCTAACTGGTTTTGGAGTGTTCTGATGTATACTTGGTAAGTCAGGCTAGACTAGCACTGTTCAAGCCTTCACCTCATTAATATTATTAGAACTGTCAGTCACATCTGCAACTGTCCGTACCAAACAATCAGACCCAACCATGTTGCCCATTTGGCAGTGGTTAAGGAATACAATGCAGAATGCTTTATTTCTGTTCGTGTTAACTTTTTGACAGAGAAGAAAGATAATTTCCAAACTGTTTAAATTAGCTTCCCATCCACCAGGAGCTGCTACACATTTACATAAAGCCCTGTTGCTTCTTCAGAAACTTCCAACCACTACAAATATATTTAATACTATCTTTAACAACCTACTAAACACATCAGTTTATATTCTGTTATGATACCTGCTCTGTCCTTTAAGAGTCAAAGGTTTTACTTTCAGGAAGTAATACTACAGTGACATATCTGTTCTGTAATCTACTGTGTGGTAGGGCTCAAATTTCTATTAATCTTAGAGAGGTTTTTTTTTTAAAATTTATTTTTTAAAAAGCTTTTTAGAAGCACAATCCTCCTGAGATGAATAGAACTCCTCCCAGGTACAGAAGCTTACAAGAAGCTACAATGCAAGTTCAATAAGTCACTTTCATAATGAAAAGAACCTCCATGTTCTGCACTATTAAGTAGCCTAAACAGGCTTTTAGTTACTGCATTATCTGAAGTAACAATAGCAGATTTAGGCAAAAAGATTATCTAGTTCGACTTGATAAGATTACTGTAATGAAAGAGAAGCTGCTCTGAACAAGATTTCAGGGATTTTTGTGGAGCTATTAGACAGAAAAATAATCTTTCATTTCCATTAATATTGTAAAGTTAAAATTTGAATAACTTCAAAAGTAAGCAGCCTGTTCAGCAGTGTTGCCATTAAGGGCAAACTTACCACTCCCAAAGTCCAGTAAGTAGTCGCAGCAATACAGGTTATTGAGGGAAGTGAAAATTTGAATACCACAGCCATTAATGAAAGTTTCCTGAGAACTTTAGGAAAAAAAAAGTAGAAAAAGTTACAGAGCTAGGCCTGTCCTGGAAAGACCCAAAAGATAATCCATAACACAACAAAATATTTAAAAGATCCAACTTTCCAGGCAGACAGGAATAATTACTAGCCTATGATCAAATGGAATAAATTCTCCAAATGTATATTTTCTTTAGAAGGCTGTCCTCTCTTCTTTTTTCTCATACCATTTACAGCTAGTCTAAGTTAAATGGATAATTAACAGTGTCATGACTAATAAAAAGATTGTGGGATCACTGGAAATTACGGGTTAATTTTAAAAACATACTACTGAAGAGAACAGGAAATCCGAACCTACCTTTTATTGTATTACCCACAAAGACAACAGAAGAGATTTGACACCGGAATCTGAAATACTTTAATGTTTTAATACAGGTGGAAGGTTAAGACAGGTATATACATTTTGTGCAACATATACACAAGCCCTCTTAACAACTGCTAGCTCTACCATACTGACACAACTCCTGGTGAATGCACTGCATTTAACACTAGAGTTAACACTTCAGTACTAGAGATCACAGTTTCTTCTCATACTACTAAAATAATAAATTAGAAATTACAAAGCTATGATTTTCATAAGACCATACAGAATGAGATTTTCAAAAGTTAGGAGGGTCAGGTCTCACTGAATGTGAATTGAGTTGTGAAATTCCTGATTCTTTGAAATCCTACCTTGTATACTGCAATACATATAAACATTTTAACATGTAATAAATTTGTTGTATCTTTCAATTGCCATTCAACAGTATATTAAGAGTTACTCTTCAGATGCATGACAATATTCAAATACCACAGAAATTACTGAAATTAATACATAAAACAAAATTGTAAATGTATTGCCATTGTAAAGAAAAAGAACTTTGCTAGTGTGGCGTAGAGTGCAATTTTAAGTATTGACAGTGTCAGAACATTCAAGAGGAAACAATTAATCACCAGCACACTGCTAACCTGTCTCGTTTTCCAGTTTTTGTATCTCATTTTGTCCAGCCTCTGTGAGGTAAGATAAGAGTCTTTTATAGGCTTCTCTGTTGAAAACAACAAAAGAATGTTAACATATTACTTAAACAATCTCACACATCCTAGGAGTAAAAGTACATAATTCCCAAACACATTGTTTACATATTGGGATATTAAAACATAGCAACTTTCCTCCCCTCTCCCTCACCCCCATCGATTCAACTTCTTTGTTTGCTCTGAATTTTTAGCATGGCCAGGTTGGAAGAAGAATAAAGATTGCATTGTTTATGGCTACAAATGTAGTAGTGAAGATGCCTAGAAGTCTACTTGTTTAGTAAAATGCTGTGAAATAGATTCTTTTATTTTAAAACATGGAGTTTCCAAGGCATAGATGAGATTGGCATTCAGATTTCATCATGCTTGCTATCTGATTTCTGCACAAGAAATCTGTCTGTGACTCATGCTACAGCACAGTGATGTAAACCACTGGCACTAGGGTGCAAACTGGCACTCACGCAGATTTAGACCATCAGCCTCAACAAAGGGCAACGACCGTTTTAAAATAAACCTGGAGCTCAGAAGGGGACTGTTGTGCAAGTGGATTTTCCAGAAGAGTACAGACAATATAATTTTTGTTAAAGTAATGCCTCTGACGTTTAGGTCTATTAATTATATATCTTTTTATTCTAATTATGTATCTTTTCATGAAATATTAACTTGTGCAAACAAAACTGCAGTTTTCATACTAGTTCCTTGCAACAATAATACTGACATCACCAGTATAAGCATCTAATGCAACTTCTGAACTTCCTTCCTTTTATATATATATGTATAGGTTTGCAGTTTAATGTCTACAATAATTGTACAGAATATATTGTTATGTTGTTATTAGTGGCCAGGACCAAAGAGAAAAAAAATCAGTTATTAGCATTCTTACAGTAAAATGTTCATGGATAACCTTAGACTACTGGCTAATGGAATACATTCTAAATACAAACTGTTAATACAAAACATCAACAACATATGAGATAATATATAGATCAAATGATGAGGCTAAAGAAATTTAGCTCTTCAGTAATCTCCAAGCATACATTTCAGGAAGCTCAATCAACCTGCTTTTTTTCCCGTATTTTCTAGGTAAAGGGATGAATTTACCTTATTACAGTGTATATATATATAAATAAGAAAATAATCTATGAAATATATTCTCAAAAGATCAAAAACAAATAGTTCGAAAATCCTGCAGATAACAGTACTTCAGTCTGACCTTGGATGAATTCCCTTAAATAAAAGCAAATGCATTTGTTGTTAGAGGATAGTAAAAAGTGAGTAATATAACTACAAATGATCTAACTGTATTTTTCATTAAATGGAAAATGAATACCCTTTGACTACCCTTTACTGTCTCAAGAGTTACATTCTTGTACAACTCCGTCTTTTGGGTGTTTTATAGCCCTGGCCCTGCCGACATGCACCTCAGAAGTTCTCCAGCCTGAGGTGCAACTAGAATCCTACCCTTTGAGTAGTCCCAGTACCTGAACTAATGCAAATGCTGAGGCCAGTTCCTTGCCCGGAGCCCCACGAGGGTCAAGGGCCAGCCTTCCAGTGAGCACAACTGACAGGAGGAGCCCTTCTGGCTCAGGTGCCACACTGGGCAGAGCATCCCCGGGTTTTGTAACAGCATTTATACAGGTGCTGAAAGTTGACTGCTGCAACGGCGCCCAGAGACGCCACCATCTGTGTGGAGCTGCTCACCTCGCATGCCCATCAGTGCCTCCTAATGCTAGGTGGATTCACAAGTCAAGTATTTCTGTCCTGAGTTCTTGGGGGTAAAGGGAGGAAGTGCGAGTCCGCTGCGCCTGTTGAGGAGAGGCGGACAGCCTTTTCTGGACCCCCACAACTCTCATATGTTTATATTATGAGAGAGCTCTCGAAATTAAGCCATGAGTATTTCTTTTCCAAGCATCTCACTCAGATCATACCTGATTAAATTGTAATTTTAGATATGACCCATATAGTCCTTTAAATCAGGGACTGACAGGAAAATTCCTTGGGGCAGGAGTTCTTCTTTATTCTGTTTTGCAAAATAGAGTGTAGTGAGCAGAGGCAACCTAGCTTCATATAAATTCTAGTGGGGTCTGTAGCCCTAGTGTCAAAACATGTCTGAAAATATTTAGCAAATATAGATGGCTTAAAACCATGAAAGGCCTGAGCAAAGGGAGATTTCTAGCTGAACATGCTTAAAAATCACTCATTTTTGAGTATCTGTGCTGCTGTCTAACACTGCTTTCTTTCAAGAGAATAAGCCTTACTGTTCATTGTCAAAAAACAATATTAAATAAAAATCAAACCTCTGTGCAGCATTCCTTCCAAGACCTTGTTTGTGCTCCGAATCCTTCAGAGACTGTGTGATTGTGGGAATCAGGCTGGTAACTAATGTCTGATCCAAGACTGCCACTGTTTCTAGTATGCTGAAAACCCGGTGATCATACACAGCAGTATAGTCCTGTATAAACTGCCTGAGGGGGATACAGAGGCATTTAATGCAAGGTCAAAACTAGATGCAAAGAACATGCCAAGAACAACTGAAGAGTCTAATCAGAACAAGCAATCTGGCTGCATGGCAATTTTCATATTATTACACTGAAATACTCTGCATGGACTGCTTTCTCCAAATGAAGCCATGCTTTTGAAGGCTAGTGCTAAAAATCCCACATGTTTATTTTCGAGCAAATTGTCAGATTCTGCTGCTGTTTCACCAGGGCTGACTTGTTCCAGAGCACTTTACTTTGTAATGTGCCTGAATGCAAAACTAAAATATGTATTTATTATTTAATAAAAATAATAATTTTAAAAAACAACAGCAAAACAAGATATGTAGGTTCATTCAATTCTGCAGAAATAATGTTAGCATTTTTTATAAAGCTCCACTGGACCTTAAGCAGGGCAGATCACTGGATGGAAGTGTACCCATTTGTCTTCCTGAGGGTTTCAGGCCTTTTAAGATCACAGATTACATTCAAATCAGAAGTAACACCCTAGGGATGAAACAGCCCATGAACGTGATATATCACATACAGGGAGACTGGCATGCCCACAAACATCCATTCTTATTTCAGTGAGTCCCTCTGGAGCCTTCACCTAGACATGACCCAACACAGGACCAGTGCTTAGGTTTGCAAAATGTCTTCAGGTCTCAGCTCATGCAGCTCTTCTACTGTATCCATGTGAGAAATAGGATTCATTTTGCAGAGGTAGGAAATAAGTATAATTTACATTATAATAAGCTATTATTTGTTTGTCATAAAATCAAATAAAAAAAGGGCTAAACTTCTTGTATGAGATTTGCTCTCCATTATATACGCTTCAAATTAGGCATGCACATCTTTCACAGCACCTAACACTGACCATCCCCATTCATGAGCAGTTTTTCCCATAGCAGCAGCAGCAACATAACCTATTACACACCTTTCAAAACAGTACCTAATCCAGGAGAAAGCAGGTATGTTTATCTCTTCTACTCTTTTTGCTCTGGCTTTTTGGCCAAGCTATGTTTAAAACCAGTGCCAAAAGCACTATTATTTAAATACCATAAACAAGTGACAATGCAGTATGTTAAGGATAATCAGTTATTTAAAAAAAAACATGTTTGCTGTCAATTGGCTTGCAGTAGCTTCACTGCCAATTGGCATATTTTCTGGTTACCTAAATACAGAAGTCAGCTGGGTGGCACATTCTCCTCCTGACCCTGCTTGGCAGCCTTCTACCATGTACTGTACGATGTCTGTAGATACTTTTTTAACTGTAAAAGAAAAATTACAAGATTCACACAGCACTCTTGAACTGACCATCTGGAGGATGTCCTTCACGAAGACTACAATTTTTAAATGAGAAAAAAATGGTTTTATCTTACTTTGATGCAGGGGAAATGACTGTGAGAGCAGTTCATCAGATTGGCTATAAAGAACAGAATGAATCACAGATTTATGCAGAAGTCTTATTTTCACCACCGTTATCCTTTAAACATACAGGTTTTTAAGGACGCTATGGTCTCTTCAAGTCAAATCAAAGAGACACACATTTAGTGGAAATAGAGATTTTATTTAAATTTTAGTTCTGTTTGTATTCTTTAATCATTTCTATCTGAATTAAAGAAAAGCAGTCATGGCATTATACCCTGCCCAAAGCTATACAGATCTACTCCTTACTTTCAGTGGTGGGTCTTGTTCTGAATTCCACCCTACCTCTTTTTTTAAAGGGGGGGGGGGGGCGTGGAACGAAAACCCACAAACCGCACTATTTTCTTCCCTTAATTGTTTCCAAATAAATATTCAAGTTGCAAAAACAAGCTCTTCCTTTATTAAGATGGAACTGGGCTGCCAGGACTTTCCTATGCAGGTGTGGTGGAGCCCTGCCTAGGCAGGCAGTGAGCTGGTGGCTACAGCAGCACAGACATTCAGCTCATTCTACTCCACAGTACATTGCAGAGCAGGTACGTTCAGCTTCAGGCAGATACGGCTATGATGGCAAAAGGGGGAAGAAAGGTGTGTGATAATTCAGCTAATTTCCTAAGCATATCTTGTCCTTGAAATTTTCACAGAGCAGAATCAAAAAGTACTTTATTAGACAAAATTCCCAGGAGAAGTCATAGGTGAATCCCCATTTTGCTTAATGCCTCTACTGGCAGCAAGAGGTAGAAATTTTGAGCTTATGCACACATGCACATTCATTATACAACTGTGGGGTAAACAGAGTGCTTCATTTTTTAAGAAGCTAAAAATAAAGAAGTTCTCACTACCAAACAAAGTATGCTAAAAGAAGAAAGAAGACTCAAGATGCCTACAGAGAGCAACATGCTACTTTTAATCCATTTATAATGCCTCTATGGGGAGAACATACGCTAGTCTTTATTTGGCCTCAAACCTTTAGGTGCAAGAAAACTTCCAGAGTTTCCAAGTTTGGGAGAAATGAGATGGCAAGGACAGGGAGAAAGGACATGCTCTTCAGATTCCTGAGAAGTTGATCATTAGTTTATTAGAGCGCGAAACAAGGCAGGACTTCTCTGCCTCTCGGAGACAGAAACCCCAGACCAATTAATGAAAAAAGAAAGCTTGTCCAGTTTATCTGGCCAAAGTATCTCATTCACCTTATCTAAGAGTCTTAAATACTGGGATGAAGGATGCTCAGCGGTACAACAAGTCTTACAGGTATGCAGAGATGTATTTAAAGCAAACAAGCATCTCACCTTGTAGCTCATTAACCAACACCATGCATTTCAACACAGCTGGGAGAACTAAGTCAATGTCACACAGTTCAGTGCTCTGGGTTCTCTGAAGTACTTCAAGAATGAAAGTAAGAACTGAGGCCAAGCGAGGAGGTGGAGCGTTACCTTTGAACTGCATGTAGTTTTCACTGGGAAGACAAAGCAAACCAAAACAGAGTCTATAATTTGTTTTTTTTCCATTCAACACAAGCACCATACACCTTAAAATAACTGTGATATTTCAGCAGGAGGCCTATTACATAGACTTCTATCTTTATCTAGGCTCAACTAATGGCTTCTATTTGTCTTAGTCTTAGAAAAGACTTCCAATTTATCAGAGGACAGTGATGCCTTCTGACTCTTCCGTTGAGGGAAGTGAGAAACAGCAGCTATCACAATTATAGTTAAAAAACCAAAGTGTGACTATAAAAGTTAAAATATGAAGGCAGCTTCATAAAATAACTGAAAAAAAAAAGGAGGAATCAAGACTCCAAGACCCTAAACCAACATCCAAAATAAAACTGTTGTTCAATTACTTTATTTAGCTTTATGTGCTTTTGGCAGCTCACAATCCAACTTGTTGTAACAGCTCTGCTTTTATACTGGTACTGTTATTTTATTTTTGTCAACAGTATGTTGTAACGGGGCAGCCAATGTCTGCTTTTGCTCTGTTGCAATTAACACAATCATGTCCAGTACAAAATTTGTTACAAACATAAAAGGTGACCTGTCAATCTGCAGTAAGAGCAAATTTTGACATCATGCACAAAGAATGTTCCAATCTGAATGGCTTGATATGTTATTTTTCCAGAAAAGGATATACAAAGCTGAACTACTGTTCATTTGGCATTAAAAATTACTTCACCTGAACCCAGTAAGTTTAAATAGAAGTATTCAGGACAGAAAAGTGCCAGTAAAAAGAACACAGCATTTATTCATCAGTTAGCAAGAACACTCTAAAAAACTGCAAAATAACTTTTAAATATTTAATATTAGGTACCATCAGCTACCCAAAAGAGGCATCCATATTTACTGAGCAATGCATCAACCAGGAACTACCACCCTTGTTAAAAACTTACTAAGGCGTGCTTCTACAACTTTCAAATGAAATCTGACTTTCAGAGACCTGAGTATTTCATGGCACAGCTTCAGGGCACTGGTATAACTTGGCAAATGAAAGTTGTAACACTTTACTTCTATATTCCTTCTATCATGTGGTCTTACTCACTTTAATATTAGCAGCTCTTAAATCTTCTATCCCATTAATTTACAATGAAAATTTCACACAGATTTTTTTGAGGGGAGTGCTCTTCGACTAAGCCAGTTCTTTGACCTGGGTAATAGACCTCTGATCATGTGGCTCAATTTCCTCTGTGCAGCAGCAAGATACTCACTAGCTTTCACATGTCAAAATGGCTAGCGATCTCTGTATATATTTATGTAAAGACTGACTGACTGCTTCCTGACCACCCAACAGTTTGTAAATCAGACTGCTGCTCAGTTCTAAGATATTCTTCCCAGATCACTAAGGAACTTTTTCATGTCTTACAAGTCACCAAGTGCCACTACACTTTCAGAACTTACTTTCCACTATCAATCTTAAAATTCACACATGTGTGCACACATTCACAAATAAATTTAAGATGATTGAGTATGCGTAAGTTAAAAACATGTCAGAAATAAGTCTATGAAATCTTAATTCACTCCTTCAATATGTGATAATACAGGCTTTTCTTACAGGATTGCCTGTAGTATTTACCTAAAATCAACACTAAAATTCTCTCAATCAACATGTGTACATAGTCTTTAACACAGAAAAATACAATTAACTTAGATATAAACAATCATGTTATATTTGGGGGGTTTAATTCCTCTCCCAACCTAGATAAAAAGTACAGATTGTTCCCTATTCTGCAGTACATAAAACAAAGCTTTGGCCTTTCAGCAGCAGACCCAGCATTTATAGCTGCTGTTGACATCGTGCAAGCAGTGACACCACAGTGAACAAGTACTCTCTCCTTGCCTCTACATCTCCCTCTTCCCACACCCCAAATTTTCCTTTTTCCCTAGGCAGCTGGCACACTTAATTATACCCCGACACTTAGAGCAACAAGACCTCCCATGCGCAGGTAACTGTGGCAACTATAAGCACTATGAGTCTGTGACCCTAATACAGCCTGAGGCACAAATGTACGATGATTCATACTGGAATGCAGTTTTTCTAGAAAAATACTTGCTTTTCATGTGGCCCATGCGATATTTTTTTCTTATAGTCTAGGACCTCCATCCTCAGTGACTATTATTAGCTTCCAGATATTTTTGAAATCTGAGCAAGCGATGGTTTTTTACTTCACTGGTCCTTACTTTATGACATGCAGAGTGGTCTTCCTTAGACGGAGCATCTGAGGGGCTGTAATGGAACTACCTAAAGCAGTCAGCATAGGATGCTGTCCGGCTCCAAGCGTAGTTGAAGGGAGAAATCGTCCAAAATAGTGTTGAATGATGCTCCCAAGCAGTTGATTTAAATAGGCACCCTGTGTTTGCGACTGACAACATATAAAGGACAGACCCTGTAGAAGAAAGTTTTTAAAAGTAAGAAATTGAATAATTTTTTAACAATACTTTTGACTAAATCTTTAACAACCATAGGCTAAATACTCGCTACATGCTGTGTAAACTGCTGCACACAGAATAACTACTGCATGACAAATAAGCATCACTAATTTCCTGCAGATATGTTGGTCTACAAATGAAGACAGAGCCAGGGTAAGGCATGCAAAGAAGAGAAAAATCTTTTACTAGATTAATTAATATATTGGAAGATAAGCTTTGGGACATGCAAGCTCCCCTTCAAATTTGAAATAAAACCTTGGCATTTAAGACTTGAGAAGTGTTTCTGTGCCCCAAAGCTCCCAATTTCTTTTTCAACGCAGTACATGGTCTAACAAAGTACAGTTGGGTAAGAAAGATTTATGAAGGGAGAGAGAGAATACTTCATCTGTTTGTAAAGCACCGTGTGAAATTTTTGTATGAACAACACAGCAGAAAAATGAGCACTTGGAATTGTGGTTTTACAAGAAAAATCTTGCTCATAGTGTGAACAAGGTAGGGTAAATTAGGCACCATCTATGGGTTATTCAAAGGGTTTCTTTAAATCTGTTTAAGATAAGGCTAAAACCACTGTGACTTATCCAATATAAGCTATATTGATCCAGAGAAAAATCTATAATGAAAGTACTTGCCCAGAAAGTGCCTATCTGAACACTACCCATAGTTACACAACATATATACAGTACATCTCTAAAAAAAGAGTATTATTCTAACTAGTATAGGTTGCTGTGAGAAGAAGTTAAGAGTTTCTTTCCCCTTTCTTTGATTACTGAAAGCAAGAAGAACAAATCACTAAGAAAAAAAATTAGTCCAGTGATCTCTTATCACAAGGGTCACAGTCAGTGGCACAAACAGAAGCCTCTTGAGAATTCAGTTTTCACAATAGTTTTGTCCAACAAGAATAATGGCATAAAAGAAGTTCAAGCAGAGTTCCCTCGACAGCTACTTCAACAGTACTTCAAACTTCCACTAGCATTGCAATTCAGACTCCAGTTTTGGTAGGAGGAGTATCTGCCTGAATACTGATGGTTGCTGAGGTAAGCTAATGCTCCTAATATATGAATATATAGTTCAAGACAAGCTGCTTTTGTTCCCCAGCTAATGACAAAGAGTATTTCTGTTGCTTTTCACATGGAAGTCCCTCCCAAAAAGATTTTCATTTATACCTGCCTGTGTGAACATGGCAGAACAATTCATTCAGAAAAATAGCAGGCTGAGACAGCTGAGGGTCTTCTGGGCACTTTCTTGAAATGGGGAGTTCCCACTTTTGGTTCCACAGTAAACAAACACAGGAAATGTGAGATTTCAAGAAATGAAGTGCTTCAGGACTTGCCTGAAGACTTGCTGTTGGTGGCTTTTTTGAACACAGACATGTTTGGTTAGGGTTTAACTTCACATACTTCTAGAGCACCTTGGTAATTTTAGCAAGTCCCAATGATAGAAACGACACTTCCTGGACTGGGGCCTTGATAAACAGTTCAGATTCTCTCCTCCTTTTGAGTACATACAGCAAAATTTATTAGGAAAAAAGCAGCTGCTGCTATATCAAAATTCTTAAAAACATTGCTTGGCAAGTAGCAGACTCAGAGAGACTGTTACAGATGACCAATTATTTAGTATGTAAGCTTGAGTGTTTGGTGTTTTCAATAAGATGTTGCAGCAGGCATAAAGAAGAGTTGTCTGTGCTTTCTGTACTAAAGCTCTTACAGAAAGAAAATATTCCATAATCCCAAAATCAGAGCTGCCACTCCTAAGACTCTAGACTGTTTTAACACTACTAAAAAAAAATATCTGTGAGAAAAATGTATTAATCTGACAAGAGGGACACAAAGAACATCACAACCTTACAGAGGACACCTGCAGTAATACATGAAGACATGACATCTGTGGAGAACTAACAATAATAATTACTACAATGAGACAGTTCTTCCAATTAAGGATCGACAAATGCTACACAGTATCAATAAAAGAAGGAATAAATCAGTTATTATTAAATAATAAGTTACTGGTTTTAAGAAATTATCCTAAAGATAATTAATAGGTGCAATAAAAAGCAAAAAATATTAGAATTTAGATATCTGAAGGAACACTGGCTAATTTTTACAGATCTTCTAACAGTTTCATTTGAAGATGGCTCAGCAAGCCTAGCCTGATCCTTCATAAAAGTATTTTTATTTTTTGAGTTGAAATAAACTGAGTCTAATTTCTGGGGGTATGGGATGGGAAGAGATGTAGTCTGAAAAAGAATGAAAGGATTAAAGAAGAAGATAACACCCTGTCAAGAGAATTACTGAAAGGTATTCTTCTTAACTAGAGAAGAAAATAAGGACATAAGTTCACTAGTGATTTTTTTTTCGTGATAGTTATCTGATAGGACAGAGAGTGCCCTTCAAACCCTATAAGGAGAGCTGTTAACTTAAGTGTTTAAAAACATGGAAAATGCCTTTTTTCTGTAATCTAGTGTTTTCTTTTGAAAGGATTCTTGGTTCCCTTTTGGTGGGTCAGGCGGAGATGCTGCCTCTCAGAAAAGGTGTAATTTTTAAAACAACATAGTAATACAAAAATTCTCTCTTCAATAAGGAGGATCCTCATCATTTTTCCTAATGAAAGTTACAAGATTAGCACCAATGGCTTCCAAGACACAAATTCTTTTTAAGTGAGACAACAGTGAAAAAATCACCTTACATTTTGTTGAGAGCCAGAAAAACGCCCCCAAACAAAAAATCCTTCTCTTCTACATAATAGAAAAATCCATGAATCAGTTCTCACACATGAAGGGCCTATCTATAGCATCAAAGCTCTTCAGGGAAGATTCATCACCCCTTTGACTCTGACACTTCTACTGTTCCCTAAAAGTTTCCAGAGAAGAATTTGGATTTCTCTTTTGGACATGAAGGCCCATTGACTTTAGCTCAACACTGTGTTCTTTATTTTGGACTCTCTTTTTCTCACATAAGTGCAGAGAGCAATAGACCTGCATAAGGTCTGACAACACCAAGTCCCAAGCGGCACAAGGGATAAATTACCAACACTGCACAGTAGTTGCAAATCTGTCAGTACAATGGCAAAATATCCAAGGATGTACTGGCCAAGGATGTGATTACAAAGAAATCACATAGAACTTTCTTCTTTTAAATCCTACCAGTAATCAACAGAGATGAAGGAAGCTACTGTTCATATGAGAGAGAAAAGAAACACATGCTACTGGACTGCAATTCTGGGCCAGAGATCTGAAATCAATCACATCAGACCCCTAGGACAATCCCTACAAAGCAGATGGACATTAAAGCGTTGATAGAGCCGCTGTCTTTCTCTTAACTATGTTCTTTAGCCATCTTCTGAGGTTAAAAAAAAACAACTGAAAAAACAAAGACATTTTAAGGGGAGCAGAGGGGCATGACATCTGCTCCTCATTTTAGCAGAAAGGCAATTGATTCCTGTGCGTGTTCACTGCAGGAACCTTTTGTGGCCAGAGCTGCCTCTTTCTTCTGATTTATCCATATATCTGTAAATCACCTGTGGAGAGCGAAGAACCGATTAGTATGGATTACTGGAACTATTCACTGCAGAAATGCCAAGCCACCTAATGATGACTTATAATATCAGTCCTGCTGTTGGAATAAATCTGCTGTTCACCAATTAATGTTGTACAATTCCTATTAAACACATACTATAATTCACAAAACGTATTAATAAGCTTGCTTAAATATCAGACCACAGATGTGGCTCACAGGAGGGCTTTTAAGGTCTGATCTCTGACAAATGCTGAGCCTGCACAGGCCCATTAAAATCACTGGAAAATGTATGTGCCAAGCACTACTTAGAATTAAGCTCTTTCACCACTCTCCTGTATTTAGATAGAAATCAACCATCTCCTGTGTTTGGACAGGATTAATGCTGATAAATCAAGCAGGCTATCTTACCTTTCCCATCATTATATACATTATGCTTATTCCATGCACCTACACTGTATTCTGCAAGATATATTTAAACTAGTATTTCTTCTCTAAAATAAGTTTTGTACACTGCTTCAGTTCTTTCCCATATTACTGGTAAATGCATACCAAAATTCCTCCAAATCATTCTCTAAGAAATCCATCCAAAAGCAATCTCAACTGCTCTCAAATTTCCTGTGGTAAGCTTCAGCAATCTATTATTACACAAATCAACTCAACTTCATTTCACAATGACAGAATATTTAAAGTTAGATTTTTACATGCCTCACTATCTCATAATTAAGAACAGTCCCATCAAATTATAAAATGACTGTTCATTCATGTTCTTCATGCTTCACTTTCTGAAGTCCATCATTCAAACAACTCTGAGGACCATTTTGATATTATATCCCAAGAAAATCTTTCTTAGGTCATCAAATATTATCAAAACAGATGATGCACAGTGAAAGAAATAATATCCAGACAGTAACCCTTTAAGCAAGAAAAAAAATACTAGTTTAAAAGTTGTTAGAGCGAAACTATTTTGACAAGGCTGCATCGGTGACTTAACTTCTAGATAAGTTCCATGTATAGTGGAGAACAGACCAGCTGCCCAATAACTGTCAAAAGGCACAGCTGTATAGCTGAAATTTATATATACAGTAAACACAAGCATAACAAGTAAAGAAAGTCAGTCTGAACCAAGGAGTGAGAAATGCAACATCTAGTCTTCATTAGCACGTTTGACAATTATTTGTGCTTGTGTAAAGTTAAACAAAGCCTGTAATTTTGATCTATTAAACATAAACCTGTAGGTTCGGGATGGTGAAGGAGGGTGAGATACAGTCATCAATTTTGATGAATTGTGAAGGTAGTAATGAACTATGCTGTGGGGAGAGAAGGAGCTTTGTATGTTGTCCTAAAAGATGAAAAATTGGCCTCCGCCATTATAGTGTGACAAACAAAGGCAATGACCCCTCTTAGTACAGCACAGTGACAACACTGTCCTTGTTTTTAAGCATGCTGCCCGAGTTGTGTGGCCAGTTGCATTACCATTTCCCAGGGTATGTGACCATTTGGGCAATCTTTTTCTATACAATTCCAGAATTTTATAGAATTTCATAAGATTGCTGCATCAATGAATATAAGAAATTAATTACCTGCTACTAATACTGATTTAAAATCCTTTCAAAACCCACACAAAAGGATCAAATAAACCACATTAGGATTAGTTGTTAAAAGCTCTGGAAAGAGGGAAGTTTTGCAAACCATTGCTTGCAAACTAAGATGTTTTCTGACATCTAAGGAGGGTTTCGTTTTGTTTTTTTTTTTTTTTGACAAAGGAGGAACAGCCCACACTGAAGGAGCTAAAGAAGAAACATTCAGGACAAGAAAAGAAGAAAAGATTGAGAGGGAGCCTGGAACTTTTCAGAAGACTGGAAAAAAAGAATTGAAAAGACCTCTGAGTAGAAATGCCACTCAAGGGCTTTGATGCTTTGACTAAGAAAGAATGTACAAGAAGATATTTTGCATGGTCTCCAAATTCCTGTTTCTTTATTTTCATGTAACTGCCAAAGGATTAAGTTGTAAGCTAGAATATTATTAGGGATAGATCTATAGAACAATGTTTGTCAAACAGTAGGGTGAATTAAGGCTCCTGCACTAAAATACCACTGTTCCACCTTACGAATGGGCACCAGACAGGGCAGCCACCCAAGGAGCAATCACACATTTCACCAGCAGTTTAAGTAGTCAAGGTGGGGTTACTCCCAGAGGATTCTGTTTCTCCATCTTTCCTCCCACCACATTTACATGCTTTCCCTTCCACATATACTGTCTTATCACTTTTCTGATACGCCCATTTGGGTTTGGGTGGTTTTTTTTGTTGTTAATTTGTTTTGTGGGGCTAGTTACTAGTTGAATCGGTTCACAAATTGCTATTGACAGATTAAAGCAAATTAAATGGAAATGCACATGGGGGTGAAAGGGAATGAATTTAGCCTTAAACCAACTTGGTTTAAGCCAACTGTGAAACAATAACCTGAAAAGTCAGAGAGTGCCTAGAATCCATTCAATCTCAAAGGAGCTCAGAAGCAGTTCTAGGAGAATTTTTTTTTTTTAAACTGATATTGACATATTTTCATTTTGAGGTGATTCTAAATTGCAATTTTTCCACTTTCCCAAATAAAGGGGAAGGAAGAATTTTGGAATGAACGAAGCATTTTGGAGCACTTAATAATGGAACTTCGTAAATACAAACAATTAATAAAATGTAGATGTACCATATTGAAACAGGAAAAATAAGTCTTCTCCTCTGTCTTCTGTCCCCAAAAGTGTTTGTCAAATTAAAGAACTACTTTTTTTCTAGAAGCAACATTTGTCCAAAATAAACTCTTTGGTCAATAAGATCATCTAGCTTAGCCAGAAAGCACATGGACTATGCAGCAGACTGCTGAAGAGTACAACAGTGAGGTCAGGAAGTCAGATACTAACAAAGAAAACAGGAAACAAGGGTCCACAACACTTGAACTTCAAAACCAACTGGACTGGCTTCATCTTAAAGCTACATCTGTACGTGCAGACTACAGAGTGCTCTCCAACTAAAATACTGAATTAGCAACCAGTCACGCTGTTGTAATATCAGTGTCCAGACGGTCCTACGTGTATATAGCTTCTGAAAATCCCTACAGAGCAGCAAAGCAAGTAATATTCTGCACATCATTATATAATCATATTCACTTCCATATGACATGCCATCGATCACAATGCAACTTTTGAAAGGAATAATTCCGAGTGATGTTTACAATGTGACCACTGCATTGTTTCACAATACAACCTTGTAAAGTAATTAGTTAAGACTGCAATCAAAATGAAGACTTAAAAAGGAAGAGAAAATAAATAAGCAAAAATGACCCAAGGGTTTACAAGGACAAACATGTAAACTTATTTAGAAAAAAAAAATTCTTTTCTCTTCCTTACTGGCAGGAATTAGTCTCTTTCTACAGCATCAACAAGCCTTACAGAATTTCAAGAGTGACAGGTAAGCTGAGGGAAGAATAGGAGGAATAACGGGCAGAAAGCTTTAGTCATGTAAGCGTAAGCAGCAGGAACTTGGTTCAGAAAAAAAATATTCTCAAACTATTAAGATAAAACAGTGCCATGTTAGGCAGAAGTTTGTCTTTTGTTCCTAAGAGCAATGAAAAAAGAGTAGCTCATCTTTAATTATCTACAGTTAGCCAAGTCAAGGATGATTTAAAACATTTGTTTGCTCTGCCATCTCAGCAAGTATCTTGCTACATATCATGATTATTTGATCCACTGTTTCAGAAGTCTCTCATATCAGACACCAGTGTAAACAGCAGGTTGGCTAAAAGCTTTCTATACACAGCTATTAGACTAGCAGTTCTGGAGTGTACCACAGCATAGCTGCATGCAATGAGAGGAAAGCCAATGGGGTGGCATTTTTCCTTCCACTTCTACAAGAAGAAAAAACTCCTCTTGCTGCTTCTTTTAAATTCAGTCAATGCTTGATTTGATTAGGGAAAGAGAAAACATCCTCTGCAATACAAATCTTTTCCTGAAGATAGGTTTTTCTGCTGATAATAGAGTTCAGCTATTTACCTGAAGATAAAGAGGTAGGCTTTCCCGAATGGCAGACAGCAAAGCCACAGGCAGCTCTTTGTCCTGCTGGAGCACAGAGTGCGGCAGCAGTAAGCAATCCACAATGCGGAACAAGAGTTGCTGCGCCTTGGAAGTAGCCAGTATCGGTGCCCAGAACTTAACCAGACATCCTGTTGAAAAAAACATAATCAAGAAATCCCAAAACAATTTACAGTTGGGGGGGGAAGAAAAAAAAAAGTTAAGAAATCCTAAAGAGACAATTATGTTAAATTAGATAATCCAAGAGTAGCAACAGCAACTGAAATGTCTCACTCCCATGTACTCATACCATGTTACCCCTTAGAAGCAGCCCAGTCAAGATGACTCAAAGTCCATTTACACTTCAGCAAAATTAAAGTACTAAATTGTCTCCATACATTAGAATTACGAGTTTTTAGGCAAGTGGAGCTGCTTCAGTAAAAGTACAGTAATGCTAAAGAAGGACAGTCTCTCACATCCATCCAGAAAAATTAACTAAACTTGATACATAGCACTATTGCAATCAGCACACATGCACTTAAACATTTACCTTACTGTGTGCATTCATCACAATTTGCAGAGAGATGCTGCTTTTGCCTTCCCTTCACATTTATCTCATACCACTGTGGCCACATCAGTAACTACTCATATAGCAATACAATGTTAGGAAAATATCCTTCAACTTGTATTTAATGCACCTAATTCAGCAGATTAAGAAGAATGAGGGGCAGCCAACTCCATTAAACCAGCACCGTCTCTCCAGATCTTTGTGGGCTCAGCTGACAAAATGAGAGCCTCAGAGAACACCTTTCTTGTTTTCAACACATTAATGCATCACTTGCACAGCTTTGAGCCAGTTTAAAACCTTCCTTTTGAATTGCAAAAAAAAGTGTTAAAAGGTGTTGATGTGTAAATACCCTAACTTTGAGAAACAGCTTTATTGCAGTTGAGGTGTACTCTTTCTTGAGAAAATAACTCTATACTCATGAGTGTTAATACTCAAAATGCAGATCAAATAAAACAAGATTTCTACATAGTACTTCTCACAAATATTCTTAACTTTATATTTAATTAGAAGCAAGAAAAAGTTTGCTGGGTTGGAAATACAGGAATATCCCAAGAAAATACGTTTAAGTCTTTGAAAATAAATGAAAGATCAAAAGTAGGCTGTTACAAGATATTACTAATCCATAAAAGTCATTCATTACCATCTCTAAAAACAACGCAAAACAACATTAATCTTGTGGAGTGAAAGAAAACACAATGATCAATCACAGAGAAAGAGAATGATCACTTAACAATACTTCTAATAATGTTGTCTAAGCTTCCTGTTTTGAAAGAATCATGCTCATTGCAGCTGAAAGTACTCCTTCTGTTATCACTGCTGTGATGTATGGGACAGTAGAAGACACAATCTGACCACAGAGAGGAGGTGTTTAGACTTGTTAAGTTTCTTGCTTTGTCCTTATAATTTAACAAGCCCACAGAATGTGAAGAAGTGATTGAAATACACTTAAAATATTTTTTTTCTTTTAAACTTTTTTTATGTTTTCTTAACTAAAAAGAAAGGACAATTTCTCTCACACAACAGCATGACTGAAGATTAATCATTTCCTACTGCAAAGAACAGAAAGAAAAATATCAATCTAAAATAACTTTACAAGGCTCCAGCCCAACCTCTGGATATCTAAGAACACTTAATTTGACATATAACTTTTGTAACAAAATATGCCGATCTTGCAATAGAGAAGTAAAGTATTTTACAAAATTCATATTCTATTACATTTGATGGACCTTCTGCATCGTGGCCACACTTTTCACTGTAGTCCTTATACTCATGATGTACACTGCGTGTACATACAAATCATTACCTCTGTCTAAGATACACAAGGTTTACCCTGTTTTTAAAGGTGAGCGAGTCAGACTGGCACATTTATTCATAATAAACAACAGTCATATTTTTCCATCTTAACAGTGGTTCCACACTTTAATGAACAAATACCAGAATTTGAGCTTTAATAAAGTTCTAAAAGGAAGCAGATTACATTCCGAAACGAACCTCTTCACTGTCCTAACTCCAGTAAATACAATGTAGCATATCATAACACTGCTTCTCTGGCTTGTCACTGTTTCTGGTTTTCTTTAGGTAAAATCGGTGGTTTTCAGTGGTAAAAGACATGAAAAAATCTTACTTTTGAAAACACTGATTTTCAGGGGTAACTTAAAAAAACCAAACAACACACACAAGGAGGTTAGATATCAGGATTAAAAACCCAAAGAAAAATAGTGCAAGAAAATTAAGTATATAACTAATATCTTGGTGTCTTTGCTTTTATAAACCATTAAGATAGACACTATATAGGAAAAAACCACAACAAATCAAACAGTATTACAAGTCACATTTTACTGATTCCTTAAAACTATTTCCTAAAAGAAAAGAGGTTGTAAAATAATTACCTATGATCCAATATGTAAGATGCAGACCTTCTGGAGGCCCTTTTACCTTCAGATAAGGTTTTACGTACTTTAACACATCACCTAAATACTCCAGAGTCTTTGCTACCATGGCAGATTTATCAGGGAGTGTCTGCAGGCCACTGTAAGTTCTACCAACAGCCTGAGAAAACAGAAACATTGAAATAAATATAAATAAACTTACTAAGTCTCTCTCAAGGTTTGTGCGAGTAATTCCTTTTCATACACCAAACAATCTGATAGATAATTCCTTTTCCCTAAAATTGCCCTATGAAGCTAACATAGAGACGTACAGTACCTTAATGAATTGGACAAGAGCATTTTTAGGGTCTTGCTTGAAAACGGACTCTTCAATATGAGCCTTTGAAAGAACGTTTTCTACTTCTGAGAGTTTAAAAATCAGTCTTGTCATTTCTGTCAGCTGCTCCATATAGGCTTTCCCTGTTTGTTACAAGAGAGCACAGCAGTAAATAAAGTATACAGTTACGCTTTTTTATTTACTTTAGTCTCAAAATCATAAAATGAAACATGATTTTAAAATATCTAAAATACAAGGATTCTGGAACCAACTGCATCTCTCTAGACAAAGACTGTGTGTCTAAACTAGTTATGTTTCTAATACAGATATATGAGAATGAAGACTATCAAGTATGTATAACCAAGTCTTTTATTTTATTGGTAGTTTTCTTCAAAATCTACAAAATATGTATGAAAAATAGTTACTAGAAGATGTGTTCTACAAATAATTAGAACTGCAGTGTTTTATAGAAGTGATGAAGAATGGCTCTAAATATCCATAAAATATCCAATACAGAAAAGGGAAGAATTACTTGCAACTGGATTTTTTTCCTTTTTTTTTTCTTTTAGGGCATTCACAGCATGATTTCTGACTATTTACTTCAGATTTTCACTTTTTTCAGAGCAGTTTCTCCATGGGGAAAAATAGCTTGTCTCCTTGGGAGCAAGTTTTTGTTCTTTGCTTCCAAGGAAACAAGCTCTTTTATCTTTGTTTGTGATAAATTTGTCATATGCAGAGCAGGCAAACTATCAATAAATAGCACAAGCAACATAAAGAAACACATTTTGTAATTAGGTAAAAGTAAAGGAATACAAACAAAAATACATTTTGTAATTAGCTGAAAATGTTTGCCAGTTTTGCAATATAGAATCGTTACTGCAAACATTAGGGAAATGTGAACACTTACCAACTGTTCGCTCAGCATCTGTCTTGGCCAGCGTACCACTTGGTTGATCTATGAACATTTGCAAAATGCATCGAAACCAAGAACGTACTGTCAAAGCTTCATAGGATGTATATCCCATACTAGAAAAAGCTTCACACAGTGCACTGCATAGGAAGAAGAGGAAGAAAAAGGTAAAGAGATCTAATAAAAGTATGCAGAAAGGTGGCAGAGCATCTCATTTAGTTGTAGACATACAGAAACAGTGCACAAACATTTAGAAATAAAGTAACAGAAAGGCCAACTGGCATTCCTTCCGTGTACTCTGCAGATTTTGCTCACAATATCCTGATGCCCAAATAGAGAGAACATGAAAAATTTGGTAATGCCACACATGGTAATATAAAAGCATATATACGTATGTTTTTGCTACAGAAAACAAAACAGAGGGGTGGAAATTCACACAGTGGGAAATACCTTATTCTAACAATGGATAATTTGACAGTATTATCTAAATTGATGTTGTACAATACTGGGAATAGTTTATCTGAATTAGCCTGGAACTTCATATTGACACTGCTTAAGCTACACCAGCCTTTCATATAAAGCTAGCTCAGGTGCCCCACGCTACTCTGAAGTCTGCTTAGTTCTAACTACATAAAAGATGGAGAAGAGAAGGTTTGCTTTAGCAAATAAAGATACATCATGTCAGATAAAAAAGGGAAACATAAAGTGGCACTTTGGAGGTGAGAAAGGAAACCGCTATACTTGACGTACACTTACAGATATATGCATTTATATATGTATACACACATAAGTATATATATACCCACACACAGCAAACTTGCTGTATATACTTTCAATCAAACACTTGCTACTCTTCTGCCAGCCAGGTGTCAGGCCAGAGTCAATGGCACCATCAACACTCCATGCACAATCCCTGTACTCCTGCTGTTCAGTATTCCCAAAGTTTTACTTGCTTTACCATCATGAGTAGCTGCTTGTAGGCAGTTTTTCCCAAGCATATCAGCCCCACACCATTAATTCTGCAGATACTCCTTGCTAACAGACAGCGGGTCTGTTCTACACCCTGTTTCCAATTCCTATCAGATGAGCTCCATGTGTGCTTCAGGTCAGTGAAATTTCTTGAAAATAGTTACACCTTTTTATTTGAGAGATTTCCTCCCTGGTCAGTCCTAGGTGCTTCAACTTTAATGAAAAATGCTTGTACTCTTTTCTTGATATATGTACATATAAATCTACTTATTTTCTACTGAATTTTTACTCATGCTTGCAACAGAAAGGCAACACAGGTCCAGACGGAAACCAAACTGGATTCTGTTTCTCACTAAAAACATTAGTGAAGTTTTCTTTCTGTTTCATTTAGTTAAAACCAATGACAACTGTATATTTTTTTCTGAACATCCCTGCTGAAGTATTATTGTCAAAATAAGGAGACCAAATGCAAGCAAATAAAATATAAAAAATGAAAATTAAATTCCAGTACCAAAAGAGAAAAAAGCAGAATGCCTATGGACTTAATGCTCTTTGCAGTAACATATTAACAGTTCCAGCCTTATGGCCTCAAGCTGTGGCAAGGCAGGTTTAGGTTGGATATTAGGGAAAATTTCTTTACTGAGAGGGTTGTCAGACATTGGAATAGGCTGCCCAGAGAAATGGTTGAGTGACTATCCCTGGAGGTATTCAAAAAGCACTCCAGGATGTGGTTTAGTAGGCATGGATGATGGTTGGACTCAATTTTGAAGGTCTTTTCCAACCTAAGTGATTCTGTGATTCTAATCTCGATGTACAGAGCTAAACTACTTGGCCCCAAGAGCTCACAAAATCACCTTCTGCTGTAGTCTCACTCTTGTTTCCTTCACTATCAAGGTAGGCCACTTAGGCATCTTCCTAAAACTGGAGAGGAATATGCTCCTAATCCTTAAGAAAGGAAAGAACAATAACTACCTGCTAGAAGCATGGCAAGTAGTCCTTTTAAACCAGTGAGCTTATACACATGCTCAAAGTTAGTTTAAAGAGGTTATAATACCATCACACACTACACAACACAGATCTGGAGAGAAATGCACTACTGCATTTAGGCACTACTGCAAAAGAAATGCCAAAGCTTGTGTGTATATTCCCAAGGGCACAAGCTTGTCCATCAGAACCTTTATCACCAATATTGAAATAGATGATATGCAGAACAAGCTTCAATCTTAAAGAAACCAGGGAGAACTTGCAGGTATAGAAAAGCATCAGCAACAAAATAGTCTTTTTACTTCTTAACTGAGAATGTTTCATGTGAGAAAATTATCAGAGTGCAGTAACCATGAAGTCTTAAGATCCCAGCACTTAGATACATCGATAACTTTTGCTCTACAACTGCCTAAGGTAAATAAGTACATGAATCATGCTACAAAAAAACTGCTGTCTTATTAGCATATAATAAAATGACAGCATTTAGAGTACGATACTTCTGTATAATTCCACCAAAAAAGTCTGGTCTTAGGTACTCATTGTCCTTTCACAAGGAAATCTGAGCACCCTACAGCTCTGTTGATGAGGTAGGGACATACCTTCACTTAGTCTCAGATACTTCAGTTTTTACCTTGTTGACCTTGAGGTAACTGATGGGGGAAACAGACAATTCTCTGTGAGGCTAGGCAATTGCAACCCCAGCAGCTTAGGGGCAAGAATATTTGTCTCTGTGTGAGTGCTTTCTGTCCTATGCTTCCAGCAGGGAGGAGACTCAGAAAAGCAGAGTGAGAGAGAGTGAGAACATATGACAGAGAACCAGAAAGAGTGAGAACATACACATACATAAGCAAAAGACAAATATCCATCATCACTCAACTATGGAGTCATGCTTTCTTCTGCTAGTTCTCTCCGTATGGATCCACGAACCTGCCATTTTCAGTTAGTCCATGGCAAACCTGCCAGAGGAAGGCAAGGTCCTCTCATTTCTTTCTAAGGCAATATTTGGAAATAAAGGTTTGAATTCCCTCAGAGTGCAAGACCCACTCACTTAACTTGGGTTTTCCAAATACCTGCACAAGTGCTCTAACTTCTCAACTAATGTACACCAGCTAACTATCATCAATACTAACTCCATCTTTAGATGAAATTATGGCAGCAGGGCTGTATAGGGAACTCAGTAGTAGCCATGTGTGCATGCTCTGCACTTGCTAATGCAATCATGCTCCCAAGCACTTGGAAACATGAATGGTTTGGTCATGGTTCCAAATACAGTAAATGTTACCTCAGCCAGCATAGCAATGTATCTGCGGAAATATATATAACAATATGTCAGGTGCTTAATGAGTATTGCTAATGAATACTTCAGTGACTTAAGTGTTTACTGGGGGAACTGGTAATTAGCTTTAAGCACCTGAATTACACCAAAATTCCAGTTTAGGCATCAAAATGTTTTTCTTATCTCACCTGAAGGGCAACAAAATTCAACTTATAAATGGGTATTTATATGCTTAACTCCTATTTCATTCAGCACATGCTAAGTATCTGCAACCTAGCATGAAACTCACCCTATAAAGATCATACAAGAGAAATATGGCAAATCAGAGGACTGGATGCTCCTCTCCTGAGCTGCAAACTGACGCATGAGGAACTAAATTCAACCTCTTTTAACATCTCCCTCCAAGAAGGCCATAGCCTCATCTTTGCTGATCACACTGAAATAGTCTTTACCATATCCTGATTTACAGCTATGCTCCTTAGTACAACATGTACCCTAAAAATGTGCAACATTTTTCACTTTCAAATGCAGTCCGACATAGAAACACTCCTCTATCTCTCACCTCCCCTGCTTCCAAAGCCTGATTCAGAAGCAGGGCGAGGGGGGAAAAAAACCCAACACCACACCACACCAACCAACACCATCATAGGTTCACAGAGACCTACTTAAAGCAAATAAAATTTCTCACGTTCATAAAATTCTGACTGGACAGAGTCCCAGGCAATGTGCTGTAGCTGACCCTGCTTAAGCAGAAGCATTAGACAAGTTAGACTACATGATCTCAAGAGTCCCTTTCAACCTAAACAGTTCTGTGATCCTGTGAAAATTCAAAATTGGCATGTAAAACACAAGAATGTAATAAATTTTCTAAACCTACTATTTAATTTAAAACATCAATTTAGCAGGTCTCAGAAACCTGAGCTACATGAACATTAATATGGAATCAGAAAATCTTCCAAGCTTGTAAAAAAGAAGTTTTAATGCATGCATTTTCTTACAGTCATTTTCCTTATACTTTCAACACTGCCCAACCCACCCTCCTCAGCTTCCTGCAGAAGTTATTTGCTTTGAAGAAGTCAAGGTATTTAAACATGGAGTACTTGCCATATAGCATCTTCAGATTTCTGTGATAATGTTCATCTTGACTTTTTAGAAGATCTAAGTTTTTGTGTTAAGTGTAACTGGTAGAGGGAAAGTAAGACTAGTACTTTTAACTAGAAATTTTAAAATGTACCAAGTTATGTAATTCAATTTCAAGTGCAGCTAGGGCAGGAGGCTACTGCCTTGTCAAGCTGTAACAACTTTGCCCAAGTGTAACAACAATAGAAGGAGGTAGATGACTATAACTATGCAAATTAAAAATAGGTTATGGGTTCAGGTATTTCACTTTGATGCAGTATTGCTCTTCATGGAAGTATTTCTCTGAAGACACTGTCTAGGTCCCCATTTTCCAAAATCTGTTAGTAACAACACTGTTTCCATTGGCAAAAAGCAAATGATTAGCTATATAAAAGACAACTTCTTCAACATGCTTACCTACCTTCCTGACAAATTTTGAGTATCTTAGGCTATTTATAAAAAAACAACCAAACAACCCAACCCAAATAACACCCTCTACCCCCTGTGAAATGTCCCAGATGATTTCAAGAAACCTAGAACTTTATGAGTTGCAAAGAACTTGGACCACCTGAATAAAACATCACTGTTTGAGGCAACATTTTCCACAAGTCTAATGAAAGAATGAGAGGGTACTGGAAGAACAAGCAGTCACAATTTTTCACCTGTTTTGAATTAGGTGACTTAGATATCTTGACACTAGCTGAGGCCACACCATGTCATCCCATCCAAACAGCTGCATCATTGATAGAACAGGCTGTGGCTGGAGATCTGACAGGGCTTTGCTGGGTATATCCAATGCTAAGAGAGTAAAACCTAATTTTAAAGAGAGAAAAACATGGCACCATATTAATGGTTTCTCAATACATCCCTAGAAAGCATTGAAAATTAAGTACAATTAATAATGTGCAGTCTAGAAGTACCAGAAATCTCAGTTAAAACTGGGCAACTACTCTAACAGGTAGTGTTTGTACACATGTTAAAATGTAGTCTCTGTCCCAAGGAGTTTGTAAGTCAACATGACACACTGAATGCAAAGGAGGGAAAATGGATCCAAACATACACAATATACTCAGGAAACCACAGATTATAAATCCGGAAGGTATAGCTTTATTACCTATGCAATAAAAAAAGATGTCTTAAAAACTGCTTTTTGGTCTTCTTGGCCTCCCTTTCTTGCCTCCATCCACCACTTCTTCCCTTGTACATGTATTACTGTGCTTTACAGGGTTGAGTTTTATTTATTTGCTTAGTCGTTTTTACGCACTTCTCTCAATGAAGAACTGTATTTGGAAGGAATTCACTCAGTAAAAGCTGGTATCTTTCTATTTTTAGAATAGACTTCCATGTATCGGAAACTACTGTGTAAATAAAACATTATGGACAAGCTTATTCTTGAAAAAAAGGATCTTCATAAAACAATTGCAGATCTAGAAACTGGGACAGTACTTTGCACAGTTTTTGTTAATGAAGCATAACCTTTTGCTGTTTCTGTTAGGTCTACTGTGGAATCCATATCTAACAGTATAGCATAAAAATATAGCACATTCTTTATGCTGCAAATGACAAAGGCATTTAAACTGAGGAAGAAAATGTAATCTGAAATGCTGAGCAGTTACTAGGTTATAGGAAATGAGAGGCATCAAATGAATCAGGAAAACTGACTTTGGAGGGCAATGAAATAAACAGGTTCACTAGCTCCCAAATTCTCCAGTTCAAGTTAAATATAAGTGTAACAGTAATTTATTAAAATAGTGATTTATAAAACTGCATGCATTGTGAAACTGATTTTGAATTAGACAAAAAAGGCTAGTTTTCGGAAACAACAATGAAGCTATTTTAATTAATGGTGTGGGGAGAGACTACCTCAAGCTATGAAGGACTTAACATTTGCTTATGTGCCTCAGTATGAAAAAGGAGGTCACATACAGTCTCCACTCTGCCTTAGGTGAGGAAGCAATTTGTGCCAGACTTCTTCCAGATTATCACATTGTTTCTACAGCATCAGCCATAACATGGGTAGAGGAGAAATGGGAGACAGAAGCGATAATGTGGGTCCCAGGCTAATTTGCCTGGCAGGGGGAGCAGGAGAGCTGTGACAGCTGCTCTCTCCTCTGGGCTGAAACCTCTAAGGCAAGAAGCTCATGCAGCGCAGGAAGGGTTTGCCTTCCTCTGTAGTACTGCCTAACACATCTCTATAAAGCAGGTCACAACTGCACTCCCCTGCTTCTGAGTGGAGTTTATAATAGATTGTTCTTTTTGCTACTTCACTGTGTTAATATAAAATAAAAAGATATGACGCTGTAGGAAATGAATGAAAGTTTTGACATTAACAACCTCTTCCTTTGATTTGTATTGCTGTTTCCCATACGTGCTTCAACAGTGTGAGACCACTACTGTTGCACGCTGCCTCCTTCATTAATGTTACCTACTAACTACTGCAAAGCTGCTTCAAATAAAGGATCTTTTAACTTTTCTATTACTGACTCGGTACTTCTGAGCTTGTAATTTTATCTAATTCATATCAAAATGGGAAAAAATATTTTATATTTCACTTCTCTAAATTTTCATTAAATAGATACAAGATTTTATTGTAACTACAGAATATAGAGCTAGCTAATGATGTTAAAGATCAAACTGGGATTTCCTTCTATTCACTGCTGTGCTGACTTGTTGCACGTAGAGTTCACATATGGATTGTTGTACTTCATGATTAAAACCCTTCAGTGTAAAGCAAGATAAATAATTAAAATGAATTATGAAATAGTTTCATGACCATGACCATAAGAGTTCAGAAAAAAAAACCAAGTCATGTAATAAATCTTATAACATTTGTCTTCAAATGCAAAATATTATTTTAAAAAATGTAGTTTGAATCACAACCATAATGAGTAGTTTAACACAAAATTATAGGAATTCTACAAAACATGTAAATTCTAGATACAGTGAAAGAAGTTACTCTCATTTATATTGGATAACATTTGCAATGTTGATTATAACCTGCGACTAGTAGGGAAAAAGTAGTCAGGCTTGTATAGCTTCAAAGCCCTTTGGAGTTCTCAATCTGTTTGTATTCTATCAAGTAACTCAACACTACAATATTACTTCTTGTCAAAATATTTAGCACAGAATCTACTTTTTTGCATTTATGCATATTTAAGTTACTACATGGAAGCAGAACTATCCAAAAATGCAAAATCCTTGAAAAGTTTGTGACCTGGAAAACAGCACCAAATCCAGTAAGTCGCAGGGAGGATCAATGCTAACCTGCAGCTGTATCAGCAAGCTGGGGGGAAGGTGGCATCTGTGACATTCTCTGGCTCTTCAAGTAAGGAAAGAAATTTCTCCAGAGAGCGCTGGCGACAGCAAGGTGGTGCTCTTTAGCCGCTAATGGAAGCTGTGCGTCTGGGGCCCTCCTAGCTAGCTGAAGCCCCTGGCTTACACGTTTGTGCACACTCCTAGGGAGAAACAAAAACAATGTTTATGTTCAATAAATGAAAAATTCACCTCTTTTAAAAACGCATTTACAACAACTTTAAACCGTAGAGCCTGAGAACGGAAGGATCATTTTGTGTAATTAAAAGCTTTATGCAAAGACGTTATGCATACCAGTTATTTGACGGATGAATGATGGCATATTAAGCATCGTAAAGTTAATGTTAATTACTAATGTCAACCATTAATTATATGCTTTTTAATATGTCAGATCAAAATGAGAAATAGGCAGCTTTAAAATTAATATCTGCACTTTGCAACTGCTAGCATGACACGCAAGCCTGCTTACAATCCCAAGCCAGATGCATTTTGAAAATTTTTGTCAGTAGGGTTTTTAGGATAGGGTTGTGTACAGCAAATCATGGCAAATGATTTTGATCAATTGTAAAGCTTCCTTCTGAAACGTATTTCTCATTTGTAAAACCTCACTAGGTACGAGTTTAGATAAGAGAAAAGATTCATTTTATCCTGATGCGCTGCAGACGATTAGGTTTGACAGCAATGCCCATAGCTTTGTTTGTACAGTAAGAACAAAAGTTACTGCTACACGTAACTCCCATCTCTTCCTGAGACAGTGTGGCATGAATTCAATAACGCACTCAATTTTCTTTGATTCTTCTAGTACCATTCCTGCTACTTAATCTAATTTGGAAGTTGTGACTTTCTAGAGGTTTAATAGAGATATGTCTGCAGGGAATCAATGTTCTCAGAGAAATGGGGGGCGGGGGGGAAGCATTAATAAATTTGTCTGGTAGAGCAGGATAGGAGGCATTACTGCACTGGGCTGATCAACTAAATAACATGCTTATTAAAAACAATCTGTAGGAACGCACTATCATTCCTGTTCCTATTTATCTTCTGGTCAACTCAATTGAGATTGTGCATTAAAGCACAGGCAGCATTATTACATTTGCTTTATTAAATTCTATAAACAGCACTGTAAAGTCAGAGTCAAGATATTTATAAGATAATGGCAAAAGCAGAGGCATCGAGACTTGCCTTAACACTAACATTTGTAGACTATAATATTTTTTTCTTAATTGCAATTCTTACAATAGCAACTGTTTTACAAAACTCTTCCCCTAGATCTTTATTCTGTGCTCACCCTAATTTGAAATAAACCAAAACAAAAATAGAAGAAACTCTAGCCCCTAGTTCTCTTCTGGGAACGGGGGAAAATTATGAAAGAATTACACAACTCACAGCACTCATTAGGACATCTGAAATGGAATAATTTTAAATAAAGAGTAGGCTGGCTGCAAGGCCTTCCCATACTACGGTTGATATTAGAAGCGCATCTCATTATATCAAATTAGTATCCAAAAATTCTGCCTAACACATAATTTAAAACATAAAACATACTGGCTGTCAAAGGTAACGATACCTTATGCCTGCCTGTAGGCATCCATTAGTTTCAATAGGACAGACAGAGAATTGAGTACTAGCTACTTTTCCAATGGCTACATTTAACAGACATGGAAAGGTACGTAATATTAGGAGGAATCAAGTATTTCTTTGAGAGACGGTGTGAGTCTAAACACAAGAACAGAAGCCAGGAATTCTAACCCCAACATTTATTCCCTCTGTGGCTTCGCATAAAACATTCAGCCTTTGTTAGCCTCAGTTTCCCAGCCATGATATTTGGATAGTAGACAGCTTACCCTTTAAGGATGCTGTGAAAACAATCAATTCTGAGAAACTAAGGATTATATTCAGTATGTCAGTGGTATTCCTATTTACAAGGCATATTCTCCAAGTCAACATGAATTGAAATAGAAGTGAGATTAGCATAAAAAGTCAAGCAATACTTCTTTGGGAGTATCCCCTTATTAAAAAAGGGGGATAAAGAAAAGGGTATAGAAATAGTGAGATCTAGAGGACAAAAAAAAGTAAAAGCAGGGCTAAAGAAGCAAGTTAAAAATATATTTTTGCCTATTAAAAAAAAAGTTTAACAGTAAAAACAATGGGCTTTTCTGTTTTATTTTGTTAAGAAAAGAGAGCGTAATGCCTCATAGTGCAGAGAATAAAACTTCTGGGACCAAATTCTGCCCTACTTACATCCAGAATATGCTGTAAAATTGCACAAAGACCTTTTTCTCTCCTCTGAATTGCCTCTCCAAATCAGGGTGCCTTGCATCTCCTTTAGCCATCTATGCAAAGTAGAAGGGTGTACAGACTTCCAAAGTAAGGTAATATATCTCTGTGTCAGTGGAAGGGCAACACGTACAAATCAGTATTTATGTTTATTCATAGTAACCTACACAAATGCTTGCAATAAGGTAAATGCTTAGAATCGATGGGACATCAATATATGCTGCAGCTAATGTAGCCAGCTACTTCTACCAACAAGCGAATTTTTTAATTCTGTAAAAATATGGATAAATACAATTTTACTTTTTATTCAAGCTTCCACATTTTTCTAACACTAGACAAGCATATCATCAAACATAGAATCATAGAATGTTTTGGGTTGGAAGGGACCTTAAAGATCACCTAGTTCCACCCCCCTGCCATGGGCAGGGACACCTTCCACCAGACCAGGTTGCTCAAAGCCCCATCCAACCTGCCTGGAACTCCGCCAGGGATGGGGCATCCATCACCCCTCATCCTATCACTACACTCCCTGATCAAGAGTCCCTCCCCATCTTTCCTGCAGACCCCCTGTAGGTGCTGGCACACTGCTCTAAGGTCTCCCCGGAGCCTTCTCTTCTCCAGGCTGAACCACGCCAACTCTCTCAGGCTGTCTTCATAGCAGAGGTGCTCCAGCCCTCTGATCATCTCCATGGCCCTCCTCTGGACCTGCGCCAACAGGTCCATGTCCTTCTTATGTTGGGGGCCCCAGAACTGAATGCTGTACTGCAAACATCACTCCAGTTCTGCAACTATATACATCTAGTTTTCCATTGTGTTAAGAGCTCTGGAACCACTACAATGGTAATAACTTGGTGTTCATTTTACTTTCAATAATGGATTTCCTATTTCTGTAGAGGCATTTTTTCATTTTGTCATCAGATCAAATAAACCCTGGGTTTATAAAAGAGGGGAATGTTTGTGCTATCTGAACAAGGACTGTGCTGGATGTATAGGTGTAGCAGTAGCATGTGGGATTACTTTCTACATCCTACACCTGGGTAAGGAATTTCAGTCCTTTATCTGGATGCAGGTATTGTAATAGTAAACCATGCTTTTACAATCATAAACCATGCCTTTGCAAGCCCAGATTATGGAGTGAAACTTTAGCTCAAGCTGGAAAAGTAAAATACATAAAATGCAGAACCCTGCCTATACAATGGAACTCAAGTCACTACTAGTCCAGAATCTGCACTGGTTGTGTATTGGCATCCAGACTTAATACAATGTCATTTACTTTAATCTACAAGGGTTCAGAAGTCCCCAACAGGAGAGACCTCTCTCCTCCTACCAGCTTTGCCAGGGACACTCGCTACCGCCCTCAGGGGCTCCCAGACTATAAATACAGAAAGAAACTGGTTTTGCCACAGACTGTACTCCCAGTTCCTCTGCTCCCAGACAATGCCAGGCCAGCCACAGCATCCACAGAACTCAGCTGCCCAGTATAGCCAAGATTAAGCTCAGGAAAGTCTTTTTTAAAGGACATGAATGACCTTTTGATGTTGAAACAAATAAATAATTAAAACCAAACACCTGCAGGACCAACACCCTTGGATCTAGGAGATTGGGTAGAGACATATGAGTATTTCTAAAATGATAAATGGCTTTTATGCTTAGAATTTCAACTACTAACATAAGTTCTTTCAAGGAAAACTCAGGCAAAGTGAAATGAAACAGCATCATCACACTCGGATTCAAAGACGGGTAATAGGGTCTTTGTGCTCTCTGCAGATCAATGGAACTTGAACAATACTCGAATTTGGAGACTTCCCTTCCAAACATTCTCCCACTTTTTGCATCATTATAAGACTATCAAGGCAGTTCCTCATTTTGATATTTTGGCAGCAAATGCATTGTGCCTTGGTCCTTTTTTAATCCTGCCATAGAGCAACAGCAATAGAAGTGATTGGGGGAAGTTGAGCCTTCTTCAGCTATGGAGTAGCTATGAAGATTTCAGCATAAAGAACTGAAGAGATATGGAGATTAGCTGACACAGAGAACAATAAAGGGGAAGTTTTGATTTCAGTGAAGAAGACAGAAGAGCTTTACATTCTCTCAACAAACCCCAGACACAGAGGTGATGTCAGGTACTCAGAAATGTGCACAACAATAGTCATCAGCTTAAGGTCTCCTGAAAATCAAGAGCCACATTAACACAATGAAAAGTGCATTTGTTTCTGCTGAAAAGATTATCAACAAGTTACACAATAAACATGGCATTAAAATAAAATCCAAACCAGAAGTGCCAGTGTTGACACTACTCCATTTCATATGGAAAGGTGTTTCTGCTTCCCTTCCTCCTTACTTGCCAATACAAAAAAATTATATAGCACTATTGCATGGCAAAACATTGGGCTGTAGAAATCTATCCAGTCATATTTTCTGTAGTTGTATAGATCTCATTGCAGTGATATGTTCAAAATTTGTGCTACTGCTACAGATGCAAAACTCCAAGATCTCTGCTAGATAGCAGCCCACTCAGGTTCAGTGACCAAACAATATTTACCAAGCAGCATTTCAGAATTCAATATTACTCATCCAATTTCACTTTTTTCAAATGCCATAAACCACCAATACTTCTTTAATACCTCTACTCATTTCTTCCTTTCATTGCATCATAACTGTTGCTTCCTACAGTGGCCAGAACTGGAAGCAAGGCTTCAGCACTGAAGCCACACACATTTCCAGTAACTAGTCCTATCCAAGATTAAGCTGAGAAACATCCTTGCGTGGCCTCCATATGCCTTTGAAAATAATCCAGTATGGATATTCAACTAGTTGACCGTTATGCCATTTAGTTACATGATAGTTATAGAAAACTGCAACCATAACACTTACTTCATTGATTCATACAGATACCAACTCCCATGTTGACAAACTCACTGTCAACTTCTACTTAGTCAACTTCTACTTATTGATAAGCATTTATTTATTTTTATGTCTGTGCTTCAAATATGCAGCTTACACTAAATACATATACATTCCTGAAATCATAACCTGTTATACTACCATGAAATATAACACAAAGTGTGAAGGAGAATATATTTTTAGAGTTAATTACTTTTACACATAATTTTTCATAACATTCAAAAAAGAAGAGCTAGTTTAAGTATGGACTATAATACTGGCATTCACAAATGCAAGTGCAAAACAGTTGCATCTGGGTTCAAGTCTGCTTTCAATGCAGTATCATGGAGGTTTGCCAAGGTACAAGTAACAAACTGTATGATCCTACCTCTCTTATACATGCAGATTCATGAAAATGAAATAGATCTGGATTCAAAGAAGTGGCACCCTAGCTGCACAGTGGTTCCACAATGGCCCAGCTCCTCCAAGAAGAAAATGCCCCAACCTAAGCACGCTTAGAGATTGGTTGCAAGTCATAGATTTGGGTTTCAGGCATCTCATGGTAAAGGCTTTTGGCCACCTGATCACTGGCTAATGATGTGACCACTTGACCTATCGTGTAAAAAGGTGAACCTTCTTTCTCTTGGCCGTAGTTATGAATGCAGGTATGCCAGGTTGCAGAGCTCTACACTGAACTCTTTGTTATCAGCGTGTTTAGTAAGTACAGTGACAGCATGCTGACGAGAATTTTAAGTGCTAAAACATCTAGTTTGTGGCCTCAAAGTGCCTAAGTTGGATGCTAAACAGCTAAGGCCTGTGAAAACAGCCTTAGTGTCCCTGGGCACACAAGTTTAGGTATCTAGGGAACACCAGTGATTAAAACAGTCACGTACATACTTTCAAGACACTTCCACATTCAGGCTATTTCAGTGAAACTTGCATGAAAGAAAGTGACTAAATTCTACTCAAGTCTGATTCAAACATCCAAGTCCCCTTTTAAATCTGTTTCTAAGCTCTCTGAGATACAATTTCTTTTCTATATGCCTTTATATAGCACCCAGTATATTGAGACTGGCATGACTGCAGTAGGAAATGGACGGAAAAAGCAATCCCACCTCAAATCAGAATCTCTCAACTTCAGTTGTTTCCATATCTGCAATATACATACAAAGTATTTATAAACTTTCATCATTTTTGAGCAACAGCCTTTTCACTCTCTGATAATTAAAAAACTCAAAAGAGCACAGAATTTTCACCCACCTTTATGGAATTAAAAAATAGATTTCAGGAAGATAAGCAACTTCAGAAACTTAAGGCCAAAAATAAATTTTCCCATCCATTAAAGGAAACATTTGAAAAAAATCCCACAGTTTATAATGAAAGTGTCAGCACTATGTAAGCTCTCATGATAGCATCACCACCACCACAGAGCTGTACTGCTGACTGTACAAACAGAACTGGAAAAATCATGATACAATACTATCAAATATTAACATGCCCCCATCAGATCAGTATTTATTAAATCATGTTTCAGCGTTCTTCCTTCAGTTTAATTTGCTTCAATAATCCACAACAAACTGCATATTTAAATGTTTACTGCACAAAGGATGTCCAAATAATATGCCTGGTTATGTATGTGTACGATGATCACCAAATGGTATGATGAGGTAGGGAAAACTAAGGCGGCAAGAGAGATGCTTCTCAGAACTCTAACTTCCAGTATTTTTATCAAATGCTTTAATTCATCCATTTGTGGTTAAGTTTTTTATAGCACAGACTTGCACAACATCATACATGCCAGTGTAACAACATGCCCTCATCAGGCACAACAATGTGAAGCATACACAAAGTGACAGGTCTTAGATGTTGGATGAGATCCAAAGGGATAAAAGGATGTAATGGTTAAAAAGCAGGGCACAAATAGATCTCAGACTCTTGGATCATAATTCCCAAACTGCTCACTTAGTCAGATCACCCTCTTTTGACCAGGAAGTTCCCTAGGTGCCTGCAATTCAGCTACACAAAAGCCTCGAGCTGAGCATCTAACCCACAATCTCCATCTACTGGGGCCCAGAAATCTGATAATGACTAACCCACACCAAAAAAAGCAGGCTGCACAAGTTCCAGCAGTAGCTACCTTAATTTTAAAACCTAGAATACATGGGGGTTTTAATATAACAACCAATGAGTCACAGCCTCAGGGTGGAAGGCACCTGGGTCCAGTTTTGATAGACTGTTGGGATCGGGCTCTGCTCTTGATTGCGAATTTTACATTAAGCCAATCACTGGATAAAAACACGAAATCCCAGAACAAGGAATGGACCCCATGACATTCTTCCCTCCGCATATTAGGTAACACATATTTAATCATTCAGACTGTTGTCTGTTATTTAAAAAAAAAAACAAAAAACATACAACAATCCAAAACCCAAAAACCCAATCAAACATATTTAATTAGGCATCTTCAGCAGTGGGACCTTAGGAGTGGTTCCAAGCACACAGATTTCTCTTCATGACAGTGAACCAGACGTCTCTGGGCCCACCACACATACACAGGATTCAGTCCTCCACTGCGCATTTTCTGCAGGCTAGCAGTAGACAAAGGAGGCAAGAGTGGTTTGTTGTACAAGACACGCATGCTGCATGTGCCAAACAAGTTGCTGCTCAGCTGGACCTGTTACTGTAGGCCATCAGACCATAGTATCTTGGAAGACCACCACACTATTTGAGAGCAGGAGTCTTCCAAGTTCTGGTATCCTCCTAGCTCACCTGAACAGAGCTGTCAGGCAGGCAGGTGCCTTAGTGCTCAGGAGTAAAAGGGCAAAAGAGGCCTGGATCACCATAACACTCTAGGACTGAGGTGCTTCAGACCATAACTTAAAGGGCTTGTTTGTTTTTGTGTGTGTGTAGATAGATAGATAAATAAAAATACCAGGGCATCTAGCTTTAGGCTGCAAGAGACACACACAGACATCAGGGCAGCATTTCAGTTTTGACAGCTTCTCTGTAAAACCTTAGCTAATCATTGCTAAAAGATACTTCACCTTCCTCCACCCAAAAATCTTAATCAGACTGTTTTCTGTTTTTCCCACACGCCCATCAGGAAAACATCATCCCTAAACATTCTAAAACATATTTTGCATTATATTCCTTTAATTGAAAAAATGCCTATTAGCAAAATAAAAAAGTCTACAGATCCTTTCAATTCACCACACATCAATCGCTGCCTGAGTAGAAGCAGATCACATACGCTTTCCTATTGAAGATACAGTAGGTTTAAACAGAGCCATTCCAATTCTTTCATTGATGGTATAAATCTTCGAATCTCAGTGGAAGAGCCTAGTATATTTCTATTGTTAGTGGATCATTGACAAAACAGACTCAACAGTTAAGAGGCTTCTAATGTGACAATTTATATAAACAGAGTAATTAAAGTATATTAGAAATCCAGATAATCTCCCCCAGTCAAACCAATGAAGGGCAGCCCATGGGCATTCAAATCACACATGGCAATTTAGCTCAGGGTCACCTTCCCAAGTTAAATAATATCAACAGAAAATACCTTAAACTAAATGATCCTTACGCATTACTAAACCTATTCAGGAAATTACATAAAGGTCTTTGAAGATACAAATATTTTAAGAGCAGTTAACCACTTTAAACAACTACTTTTTTCCTTTTAGTGATTTGAAAACTAAAGTCAAGTTTCATTTCTCAGACATTTCTTGGGATATTCACTAAAACATAGGAAAGAGTGGGGAAAATGTGGCAGATCTTTTCAAATGTTATAATGCAAGTACAGCAGCAGCAATATTTTCTCACGTTACCCGAGAGTGCATTAGTGTAGACGATGCAAATTATCAGTAATTAAATAATTACATTATCAACATCTAGGGAATCTAGCTCTTCTGATTTTTTAATATTCTTACAAGCAAACATATTTTTTGACTACTTCTGTTTGGGTTTTGGTTTTTTTTGTATCATATATTTCCTACAACTAAGTTTATAATTTGTATAATTAAAGCATTTGATTACATTACATTTTGACATAAAAAAGTAAATAAAACCCAGCATTCCTTATAAAACTTTTAAATATAATCTTAAATTTGGAAAAACAAACAAATGCCCAAAACATAACCATTGCAACCGAGCCCGTAACAAGCAAAAATGGAAAACATACACCATTAAAATTTTAAGTCAATGTTCCTAAATTATTTTTTTAAACAACAGATGCTGTAATACATAGCTTGACAGCTACTTCATTAGAGAAATACAATTCAATAAATGTGGCTCTTTGACACTAACACAGAGAAATTTGCTAGATCTATGCTCTTCACTAAATTCTTTAGATTTTGATGTAACACTACAAACAGCATGTAGTACAGAAAAAAGTGAACTGAAATTCTCAGGTTTTAAGATAATCTTCTTTTCCACAGCAATATGGAAACAATAATATGTTATGTTAGGATATATAATCAGCAAAGTTACCTCTCATTGCTCCATCCATTTTCCCAACCAAGGAATCACTAAAATTGGCAAAAGCAACCATGACCTAATCCAATTCAAAGTTTTCAAAACAAGCATTCAAAGTAAGAGATGCTAGTTTGTCAAGCTGTAGCACCTCTGAACACGGCCATCCCTTGAAACTTTAAATATATTCATTCTTTGGGAGTTCACCTTCTGGACTTTTAGAAGGAAGTAGCACATAGAAGTGACAAAGAAGACTAAAAATCTAGGTGTAATTCACATACACTCCTTTACTTTTTTTTCTATGGAAGACAAAAGTTGCACAAAGGCCAAAGCAGTACTAGCCTGAACATTCCCGCCCTTTACTGGAGAGCAGTAAAAATTCCAAGGATACCACCAACAGACTTGGCAGAGACAAGAGGATAAAAAAAAGGCTATTCTAAAACTCATGGAGTTTCAGGAAGAAATGTGGAAATCCTTAAAAAAGGAAAGTGGACAGACAGCAACTGCTGAAAAGTTTAACTTAGAAAGAAAAAAAAAAAGCCACACACAAATGAAGTGACCTCCAAGCACAGCCAGATCTCCCTCCTGTATTATACCACATCTTTCATCACATTCTTCCTGCAACAACCTTTCCCCCATGCACTATATGGCAGAAGAGAGACCTGGAACATGTTATGATCACCCTGTCCTGTCCTTCTGACTCTCCCAGATGACTGTGGATGCAGCGAGACTTGCAATGATGAAGGCCAAAGAGATGCTATAATTGTGAGATGCAAGCGAAAGCTGTCATATAAACACTTGCAAGAATTTTCCACCAGTTGCTTGATGAAGGTCTTAAATATATGGAGAAATGGGCCAGCAGTCTACCTGAAATATTTATTAAGTTACAAAAACCAGCAAGTATTTGGGAAGAGAACTAGCATAAAATAAAATTGTGGACAAAGAAAAGGAAATCAAGACTGAAATTCTTTTTTACTGGCTGGATTCCCTTTATTTTAAAGAGAGGCAAAGCAAGTGTCACCAAAACAGTGATTCTACAATGTGCAATACTGAAGATGGAGCATTAAGTTCCAATGATTTTCTATGTATTTAACTTTAAATTTTAGAGGCAAGTCATTCATTAATAGGTCTGCATTCATCACAGATACAAAATGTCAACACATCTTATATTGCTCCTTCAATTTACTGATTTGTAGGCAATAATGTTTATTTTAAGATGTAGAACACTATAACATGTTTTTCTTAATTACTCTAAAATGTTATTGTGGATTTCTTTTAGAACACAAATATTTTCCTAAAGCATTCACTATTTTGTAAGCAATCAAATAGCGTAACAGTCCCTTAGTTAACCACTAATTCATTCATCAATAAATTGTTTTACCCATTTTTGAATGGTTAGGCTTGATGAGCATTCTCTGTATATGCTCAGAAGAAGTGTCCAAGGCAACATGTACAGGTCCACACTAAAAAAAAAAACAACCCACCAAACAAAACCAAAACCAACCTATCTGCACATCAAAGAGCTCATATCCTGGTATCAGAGATTCTGATCTTCACTGGGATGGAAAGTGTTAATGCTGTGAATAAAAGGTTTTCAACTGCAGTTGAATCATGTGAAGATTATCAATACAGCAGCAATGTACAAAGGGGCTTCAGCAAGGTTACCGAGTTTAATATAATCCTCTCTATAGCTAAGCACAGTAATAGAGAACCCTGTGTTCACTGTGACAGCATGTTGTGTGTGCTTAGTAATACTTTTAAAACATACAGGGAGAACAAGAAATCCCCAACATCTTTACTACACTCAAAGACAAAGTCAAGATATAAACAACAACAGATACACAAACCCTAAAACACACAGGTACAGAAAAGACAAACATTGATAGCTGCAGCATATTAGTTAGCGCTTTCTCCTTAACCCTTCTCAAAGGGTTTAACTACATCACTGGAGAGACAAGCGGTTATGACTATAATTTAAATGCAAGCAACAAAGCTCTAGCCTGCTTTAGCTAGGTCTGCTTGGAGGGAACATTGCATCTGCTTCAGCCACACTAGCAAATTTGTTCCAGAGAGCTGTTGTCTTTTCTTAACCACATTTAACTAAGATATGGTTGCAAGAGCAGCAAAGACAACACAACCTGGTTTAATTCAGTGTAACTGGTTCACATTTCAGCTTGTGGAATAGTCTGGGGAAAAACAGACAGCTAATTTGAGCCCAACTCCAATTTTCCTTCATTACCTTCACCAGTATTCAGTCAAGTTAGCTTCTCCCCTGTACTACACAGGCATATGCTAAGATCACAGTTTTCTTTATGTCGTTAATGCAAAGTGTACACTGGAACACACAAAGTGACCCTCTGCTGTCCCAAAATCTGAAGTCCCAGGAGAGTCAGTCCAGGTATTCATTTCAGCAGCAGGGCTCAACCGAACAAACAGAAAAAAAATAAAGGAAAAAAATGGACAGGCTGCACTGAAAGTAACAGTACCCTAAGCTGTTGTATTTCCCTTTTTAGTTCACATACATACAAAAAATGCACCTAAATCAAACTTAATATTTCTAAATCATTGCCATTTCACAGAACTTAAAATAGGTCCATTTCAATTCTTAAAAGCCTTATTTCGAATAGCAATCTTTGTAACAAACTGGCATTACAATTAGTTTTGATCAAAAAAGACAAAATTTCCCCAATAAACTCCTGTATTACATGCAAAAATTCAGAACAATAAGCCTGCCTCAGCTTCTACTGCGCTGTTTTCCAAAGGTCCTTTCAAAGCTCCTAGTGAGCTGTAAGCCACATAACCTGACCCGTAAATGCTAAGTCTTCCCTGCTGTAGGATTCAAAGTATGTTCATCATGTGACTGAAATATGTTCTTTACCAAAGGCAGACATTCATTCATGAGGGCAGAGTCTGCAGGCATGTCGCCTCACATGATGAGAGTTTAAAAGAAAAACACAAACGACACTCATCCAACACTGCGGGGAGGTGGGGGGCACAGGCGGAGACTTGCAAGTGTCACTGGAGGCTGTGATCAGCCCTGACCACAAGACACTTCACCCTTTGGTTTTGAAGGTTTTATTCATTTGTTTGTTTTAAATGGCAGGTCATCTTTTATATAAAAGATTTATTAGAAACTACTGAGAAATCGTAATTACATTTCTGTAACCTTAAATTATAGAAATAATTTCATTTTTTATTTTTTTTTTAAATATGAGACTGAATTTGGTTTCCAAACTATTTTATATTTGAAAGAACAGGAAGTCTAGATCACTTCAGACAATCTTTATTCAAGTTGATAGCTTATTAGGAACTTAAATGCTAGTAACTGTCATATATGGAACAGACAGTATTAGCTGTTATGTATTTAGCTGGAAACAGCAAATCACTGCTGGTACAGTGATTTTTAAGTCCAGCAGAGGACCACCAAGATGATTAGGGGTCTGGAGCAAATGTCCTATGAGAGGAGACAGAGAAAACTGAGTTTGTTCATCCTTAGAAAAAAGAAGACTTGGATGGGAGGTGGCAGGGGGAAGGCAAAAGATCATTTTTAACAACCTTCCATGACAGCTCTTCTTCTTTGCCATCAGAGCAGGATGGAGTTACAACCAGAGACTTGAGGGGCACAGCAAATAACCTGGCAGCACCATTTACTCCCTGTTAAAGACCATCTTTTTTCAAAATGTTCAAAAGAAAGATCCACTCAACCCCATCAAGGCCTTCTGAGTGAGCTCTTTGCTTGCAAAATTTTAAGAAGATGCCACACATCAAAGAATATCCTGGTATTACATGCAACAGCCCTGCCTCGAATATATACTGTTGAGTACAAAACCCACATTCTCCATCCTTACTGAGAAATCAAGAGAACCACAGAATGGTTGAGGTTGGAAGGGACCTCTGGAGCTCATCTGGTCCAACCCCCTGCTCAGGCAGGGACATGTAGAGCCAGTTGCCCAGGGCCACTTCCAGATGACTTTTGAGTATCTCCAAGGATAGAGACTCCACCAGCTCTCTGGGCAACCTGTGCCAGTGCTTGGACACCCTCACACAGAAAAGAGTGTTTCCTGATGTTCAGAGGGACCTTCCTGTGTTTCAGTTTGTGCCCGCTGCCTCTGCTCCTGTCACTGGGCACCACTGAAAAGAGCCTGGCTCTGTCCTCTTTGCACCCTCCCTCCAGGACTTTCTGTACATTGATAAGATCCCCCTGAGCCTTCTCTGCTCCAGGCTGAACAGTCCCAGCTCTCTCAGCCTTTCCTCACAGGAGATGCTCCATTCCCTTCATCTTTGTAGCCCTTCACTAGACTCTCTCCAGTATGTCCATGTCTTTCTTGTACTGGGTAGCCCAAAATTGGACACAGTACTCCTGGTGTGGCCTCACCAGTAATAAGCAGAGGGAAAGGATGACCTCCCTTTCACCTGCTGGCAATGGTCTGCCTACTGCAGCACAGGACACCATCAGCCTGCTTTGCAGCAAGGGCACATTGCTGGCTCAAATCCCTGATGAAGGTATATGGAAACCTTCTACACCGTTGTAAAATAAATCATACATTAATATAATTTACAGTGAGAATCAGAATGCCAGTTTATCTGGGAAACTGAAACAAAGTAGAAATGCTGAAGTGAAAAAAAAACGAGTGCTACTTATTTCAGTCATGTTACTAATACATAGACAAAATGCAGATTGCAAATGGGTACCTTCCAGAGAACTCTTCTGTTAGAGCAAAACTTCTAAAACTGGTAATCTTCTAGAAACTTCATGTTAAATAGGATTTCTGTTTGACTGGGGTTTTTTTGGGGGGCTGGGGTGTTTGATTTGTTTTGTGGTTTTTTAGCTCTTAAAGCTAGAGTCATAGAAAAATCTAAATTGGAAGGGACCTCTAGAGGTCATCTAGTCCAACTGCTCAAAGCAATGCCAGACTTGAATAACCCTAGAGGAGGGAAATTTTACAACCTTAGAAACTTGTTCCAATGTTTGCCTGCCGTGTGAAAATTTTATCCTTGTATCTAATAAAAACTTCCTTCATCACAATCTCCAGTCCATTTCTTCCTACCACTATACACCTCTGTGAAGGGTCTGATTCCATCTTATCTATAACCCTCCCTATTAAATTATTGTACAAAACAATAGAATGCCTTCCCCCTGCCACCTCCCATCCAAGTCTTCTTTTTTCTAAGGATGAACAAACTCAGTTTTCTCTGTCTCTCTCATAGGACATTTGCTCCAGACCCCTAATCATCTTGGTGGTCCTCTGCTGGACTTAAATCAGTATTTCAATGTTTTTCTTGTACTGGGAACCCAATATGCTGCTTACTTATACAACATAATTTACTTGAAGCACATTCTTCTAGAGCACCAGGAGGGCAATGAAGTATAGCTGTCTATAGCTATACAATAGCCCAGACTCTGATACAACAAATTTTTGGAATTTTTACAAGCTAAGCCTTTTTAACCAATTCCTTACTGTCTTTTGTTCACAAAAAAAATTCTGTAAGAAATAATAACTATGCAGTATGATCGGAATGCCAACCAACTGGTTTTGAAAGGCCAGTACTGAAACCCATTTTTAAAGTACAGTCATTTCCAAAATCCTACCATGAGCTCTTCCATGGGACTATGAGATCGAGGTACCACCAGCTGACAGAGAACTATAATGATGGGATAGAATCATATCTTCTGTAAGATATTGTTTACACTTTTCAAAAAAGTAATTTTTCACACAGTAAAGATACCTAAAGAAAAAAAAAATAGCTTAACAGGTTGACCTTAAACAGACGATTTCTTACAATTTAGAGCCCAGTAGTTTAATGGACTCCCGGTGCTGGGATGGACTCCCAGTGTTGATGGACATCCCACACTGGGGAACAGACACTCACATACTGTACTAAAGTGGATCTTTGTTTAAGTTCATGGTATTTTATTCAAACAGAACAAAACCATGCAGATGCCTTTGGAAAAGCTTATAATTTGAGAGATGTGACGGTAAATTTATGGCCAGGTAAAGATCATTACAGTTCTTCTTAGCCACACTATGAAAAACCCCAAAGTTTGGCAAATTACTTGAAACAAATTCACTGAGGTCAACTTCACCACATCTCTCAAATGTTTTCCTTTACCTAGCACAGCTTTAGAAATGCAGTTTCTCTCACTGAGCATGTTCTCACCCAGACTCAAGTATGAAGAAGACAGAGAGAAACCAGTAAAATAGCTGTTCTGGCTGCAGAAATTCAAATGTTGAGTTGGTGTCATCTCAGTTGAAATTTCCTGATCTGATCAGGAGATGTGAAATGGACTCAGAGGATAACTACACAAAGTCATGAGGGGAGGTAAAAGAACAGCAACAGAATATAAATTCCAAATACTGAAAACAAACAAACTGAAAATACTACTACCCACAGTTATCTATTCAGACATTCTGAATATCATTTCCAGTAACACACCTGTCTTACCATTACATGTGTAACACTTTATTATTATCGCACCATTCTTATCTTTCAGGTAGAAAGCCTAAGAAAGTATTTCAAGTTGTCCAAGTTTCTCTTAACTTAAAACAAGACTGTAACAGAGAGAAGAACTGTAGTTCAAATAAAGTTTTTGTTTTTTTTAAAATGAAACTCTCTTTACTCCAGCTCCTCTAGCTGCCTTTGCAGAAAATCAAAAGCTATATGCATATGGATACTCTCTAGAAACCTGCTGGGAGTCATATACTGTAAGTGGTTTAGGAAAATCTTTCTCTCCAAGAGAGAAAAACAAATTTTGGAAGGCAGGCAAACTTGTACTCAAGATAATGAAGTAACATGTTTCCAAATTCCAAAACAAAGTATTTTATTTCCTTCCTCAAAAATCAATTCTGTTCTTTATGGACTATTTGTTGTGTTAAAGGATGCCATTTGTGTAATACATCTTTTTAGTGAAGGAGATTACTTTGGGTACAAAACATCCCCTACTAAAATTGTTCCCAACATTTGGTAATAGAGACAGTAGAGCTTATTTTCCATCATCCAGGAAGAACAGTAGGCTTGCTAAACTTTTATCATCATCCCTTCTGAAACACAGTAAAAAAATCACTGTTAGAACTGATAGTTTATTAGATCAAAGCTACCATCAACAATGTCAATTCTGCCTGGTCGTGTTAACAGGAAAATGTTTTACGAGTTCTACCACTGGGCATCCATTTAACTTCCAGCACCAGCTATGCTGTAAAACATAATTTAGTTGGTGACCTGCGTGTGTGGTAAGCATTATCCAAGCAAAACTTCTCACAGTCTGACAAAATGCTTTGATTTGCACTGTTCAGATGATTGAACAAAGACTTTAAGCAATCACCAACAACAGCTTTTATCTCCAAACGTGCTAAAAGTGTAATAGTACAGGAGAGCAACCTATTGCTTTAAGACCAGATTTGATAAAATACAAGTGATTGGGTAAATACTACATTTTAAACTTGTACACATCTTGTCCATTAGGCTTAAGTATTAACAAAGTTTGCATTTATCTTAAATATAATTTTTAGCAGTTTCCCCACACAACACTCATAATGCCTCCATGGTAGCCATGGTAACCTCTTTGCTTATATATAGCTTAAAATACACATTCATTCCAACTAGGTGAAGTAAACAGAAAATAGCCATTCATAATTCCTCAAGTTACTGCTGTCCTTTCGTTTAGATAGTATTCGACAGTCTTCAGAACAGTTTCTATTTTGTCTGCCACATGCAGTTGATGACAGATAAGTATGTCACCAAATTCTCTTCTCTGCATCACGGCAGAACTGATTCAATTACTCCCAATAATATGCACAGTATACAAATACAGGTATCTAATAAATTCCTACATAACTCCACCAATGCAGATTCAATAACTTACTGTGTTTCTTTTCAGCACAAATATAATGCTACTACTCTGCAAGACTTCCTAGAGTTTAATCTATTCTTTATACTATAAAAAACATTTGATTTATAATAATCTGACACACATGCAATGTCTTCCAAAAAAAGACTCTCTTCTGACAGGAAACATGCTCAATAAAATACTATTGTATCTAATATTCCATTGTATTTCATATCAAAACAGAAATAGATGTTGTTTAAAAACTCGCAGGACATACTTTTTTAAAACATTCTGCTTCTGTAGGCCTGTTTGGTATTTTTTTTGAATTCCTTAGGATGCACTCACCTAGTTCATAATTTTTTTTTTTTTTTTTTTTTTTGAGAAAGGAGCTGATAAAGGCATTTTCTGATGTTTTTACATAAAAACCACTACAGTGAAAAAACAGCATAAGCTTTGGGACACCTACCAGCTCCTACTACACTGCCTACATTCAGCATGTCATGTTCTTGCTACACAGCATCACCTACCACAGATAGATGGCACATTGTTAATAAAGTCAGAAATAACTGTTTAAAGTTTACTGTGCAGCTGCTGAAATAATTCTGAGACCTTGCAAGGCACACAGTTAAATGTTTAAGCTGTTTTTCCTATTTTGCTCTTCAAAATCTTAAACTAGAAAATCCCTTGAGTGAAAAGTCAGAGAAAGGCTACCATCCCATCTAGGGTTAAAAGATGCTTTTGTAAGATTTTTAGGTCAGATTAACCTTTTGCTCACAATAGGGCTGGTTATTGGTTTTATTTTTTACTGTCTTTAACACAGGTAAAAAAATCAATATGAAGCGAGACAAAGGGCTCTGGAGGCCCTGGCTACACCAGCTTTTGGTTTGGCTCACACACAATCCTACAACATGCTGAGGCTGGGAAGGATTAGCCTGCTTGTGTTGAGTAAACCGATGATACTCAATAAACAGTTTCTGTTGTAAACCCCTTAGGACGTGCAAAGCCACACTAGTTGGCATTAGACCAGATAAGCTGCCGAACCAGCTGTAATCTCATTTAGACCTGAGCTGATCCTCCTGTCCTTTCATTCCACAGGATCAAAGCAAAGCACTGAGGAGGCAGCTGTATTATAGCAGCAGTGCTTGCTGGATGCGGCAAACATTTCATAAATTCCTCTCCTTGAAGCAAGCCTGCACATAATCTACCCAGAGCCAGTTCAATCAATGGATTTCTGAATTCATTAGTCTTATTATTACAGGATAACTGTTTTCCCCACATAGTGTGGTAGTTGTTGCAAGCCAACTTTGCAAAACAGCTCTTATTGCTGACCATTTCTTTCTGGTAATGTGCCTTTGCATTTTTGCTGTGCCACATGGAAATGATTTAAATCACTTCAATGCAGTATTTTTTTAAAGACTGGAAATAAAACCAATTCACGAATATTCAAGTAGGAAGCCCTGAAATATAGTAAATTCTTCCAAGCATAATTACTGGCTACCTGCTCGCATGCTTTCATGCATCAGTAATAATGACCAATGTTTTCTGAGCTCAATGACAGGAAATGATAATAGCAAAAGCAGAGATTATATCTTTGTAGTAACATGAATACAGACAAAAATAACAAATGTGAAAGGAGTCATTCTAAGAAAGAGATTTCTATTTGCCTTTTATTCTTTGTGTTCTCTGGAATTAAAAAGAAGAAATATTTTCATTGTTAAAGAAACAAATACCACAACTTAAAAAAAACAGAAAACCACAAAAGCAACAGGTCTTTTTAAACTAAGCAAAAATGAAATCCAAGACACCGGATCAAATAAGACTTGAAGGTGCAACATTCGATTTCTGTACACCATATGGAATTTCTACTGTGCAATTATAGATAAAAAAATATTATAGTGTAACCTTAAGAGCTTTAGAAGAACAGAAAGTGTAATTCAGAAAACATGTCAACTGCTCCATTTCCCACAAGTGAAGTCTGCAATGTTAACACATTCACAGATAAAGAAAGTAAAATTAGATTTGTAACTTACATTGGAATAAGGAAACACTATTTAAAAAGTATTTTTCAGTCCTTTGATCTGCTAATTATATTAATTGTTCATGTAAAGATCTAAGTTTCCTGGTGAAGATGCACTGGCAAAAAAGGATGTAAGAAGAATTATGCAGTACAGCAGGGATTTTTGGGTTATGTACAAGTAACATTAGTGATTCTTGGATCACTCTTTGAAGAATGAACAGCAGCCACAGAACTAAGTTTGGCCAGAAAAATAGGGGAGGCCAGGTAACCCTTACAATTAAGATAAAACCAGAAGTGTTTATAACTTACTGTTATTTGCAGCCAGTATAAATATACAATGCATTCATCCACACAAACTGAAAAGACAGAGGATCCCTCACAGAGAAATGCTCTGAGTTTACAGAGCACAAGAGAAAGATCTGTATCATCTTTGCATGCACATCCTAACCCACACTACACAGATCTATTGGACCTCTGTATCTCGCCATTAATGTTTTTAATAAGAGTACAAAAAACCTGCCCCTGTAGTAAAAAGTTTCAATGAAGTATAATAAAATCAGATGTTTAACACATGCAAATGATTTTTTAAGAGATTACGGAGATGAGATGTTTAGTATGAAAGTTTTTTTAAGCACTAAAGCACAGATGTGCTAGAGCATGTCGTAGGCAGCTGGCAATGAACAAAAGGTATTTGCACCTATCATCTACAGATGTGTAAAAAACCCTGCCACACATCTCTTCCTCAATCACTTAGAAACCATCTGATGTGTTAGTTAATGATTCCCCTCTCTCCACTTCATTCTTCAGACATAAAGGGGTCCCATTTAACATAATCACTTAATAACAGCAAAGTGATGGGTATCAGAACCCTAATTCTTCTAATATTTGCAAAATCCAGCTCTTTGTAATAATAATAACACCATGATAGCAAACTGTAAAACTGTGTAATTATACTTTAATTGTATTGTGAGGCATGCATTAATCACAAAGTTTAAGTACCAAGGATGGAATTATAATAATTCTGTAAAACAAATTTAAGCTAGCTAAGTAGGTCAGAACCACTAGCATGCAACAGGAGACCTCTGGGAATTTATCAGTTAATGGCTATTTATGTGCAAATGAGTGCCCTCCAACCCTCCCAAATCCTGTGTAGCTGAAGGGTATTTCTGTTAACCAAGAGCATGCTTAACTGCTGAGGCATAAATTAAACCATTTATTGGAATGATTTTAATTCTTCTCTCCCCCCACCCACTCTCACTACTCCCTCTACCCTCACTAGCAGCACAATTTACAGTATTAATTTACATGGAGACAGGATTGCTGAAGAGTTTTCAGAAATTCCTCTGTTGCAGGGGGTGGGGGGCGGGGTG
>JANZLQ010000013.1:15654055-15669295 GCA_026212715.1 Elanus axillaris
TCGGTTGCAGGGGGTGGGGGGCTGGGTGGGAAGCGGGAGAAAAACTTTCAGTAAGAGACAGTAGCAATGCTATACTCAATCTTCAATTCTTCCAGAGAGCAGGTTGAGTTATTAGAAATTCCAGAGGTTCAGTATCACAGCAGTGCAGTGGAAACCCTTTCATAATGAACTCTAATGAAATGAAAATCTGTTTTATGTCCTCACGTTCTAAACTTGGGAGAAGACAATGAAGCTCCAGGGGGACTGTATCAACTGTATCTTCTGTCGTAATGCTCAAACTGTACACATATCAAAGGTTTTCTTTCGAGAAAGAAAACAACAGAAATTTCTTGGCTGCAGGAAAACACATCTTCAATTTTTGAGTTTGACTTGGAAAAAACTAGTCATTTTTGATGTCTTAGGAAAATAGATGCCTTTACAAAATACTCGGAATCAAGATGTATTGAATTTTCACCGTGATGTAAAATGGGGATGATTTACCGACAATATGAATGATTTCTCAACACTTATAATCATAGCAGTAATTCAGTACAGAAAGGTAATACAAGCGCAACCTCAAGATTTGCTTTTAAGCTTATATTTTGATATGTTTGGGGTTTCTTTTTTCTAAGCACATGCACACATTTTCTTGCAAAGCCTAGGGTCCCAGAATAATAAAACAGTAAAAGTTTGATTATCCTAACATCAATTAACCATAGCTCCCTGTTACCCTAAATAGGGTCACATCTCCTCGATGTCTAATAATTACATTGTAAAATCCCTTGATTGCCTGAATATATTCACTCTTCCTATGACATTTGGATAATCATGGTTGAGCTATAGTTAATTATTATTTAAGAGATGATCACAGTGCTTTACTTTCTGATGTCCCCCTTGCATCTAATACAAAATTCCGCGTAAATGTAACACACTGAACAAGTACACGGGCAGCAGATTTCCTCCCCAAATCAAGCTGTTGTAGAATACCCTTGAATATATAGCTGTGGTGTGAATCAGAGGAATTCCCTGGGAACAAGTCTTTAGCAGCTTTAAAATATTTTAGGCAGATACCTGGAACACTTACTGAAGTATGTTCAAATGCACATCACCAATAGCGAACCAATATATTCCTGCCCAGGAAAACAAAGAATGCCAATGAAAATAAAGAATGCCAATGAAAATATTTGCTTTTATTCTCATGGTTGACTTTTTGTAAGGAAAACAAGACTGCAAAAAAGCAGTAAAAGAAAACCTCATTGTCCTGGCAAGCACACATGTACTCGTCTATTCCTCTCTTCTCCTGCCCCTCAATAAAAGATGACACACATCCCCGGCTGCAGCGAACGCTCCTGCTGCGTGCATAATGGCTGCCGTGGCTGCCTGTGTAGTCCCTGCATAACCATAGAGCGAACCAGAAGGTTTCTGTTTCTTAACATGGATTTGCAGGCACACACATTAAACCAGACACTTCACACCCCTCTTTGATAACAGCCAGAAATTAATAAATGAACAGAACTATTTGACAAAAAAAAAAGTTCACTCATGTATTTTCAGAAAGAATTAGCACAGCTGTATTATCAGAGCCTGTGACAAGCCCAGGGTTACCTCTCTGTTCCCTACAGTGAGGGGCTGCAGCCTTGATGATGTCTGTACCTTCCAGCCATTGGCAGGGTCTCAGCATTGCCCTAAGGCTTTAATTAACCCCATCAGAGATAAACAGGGCCTTCTGGTTGAGAAAAAGAAGAGAGAATAGACAGTATGTTCAGCTTATCAGAGAACTAAGTAAACCACAAACTGCTTTTACCTTTCTCTACTTGCTCCTCCCAGTAACAACTCAGGAAGGGACCCACACAAGAACATGCAAAGAAAGATGCATGTGTTGCAGAGTATGCTTTACTCTTCCCATTTTGTTTTTAGGGAGGATAGATAGAGTGGCTTACTGTTTCAGGTTCATTTCACATTAGGCACTTTTTCACCATCCCTAGTTTAATACCACTGGAAAGAAAGCTGGAGCACTTAGGATTGGCGATTAATGGCATTTGGATTTGCTCCAAGCCAAATAAAACATGACAACACACAGGTACATGCCCTGTATCAATTAGCTTTCTTTAGAAAATGTCTAAAAAAGCATTTTCAAAGTAGTTTTCTAGACAGATTTCAAGACTTGAACATAAAACCACCAAAAACCCAGCACCCTCTTCATCAGAGCCGCTGTACTGTGTACACAGTACGAGCCACCCTCACACTCCCACCCCAGAAATTCCAAGAACTAGTAGGACACAGAAGCACTAAACAGGTTCAACTTTCCCCCGCCCAAATAGAAAGGGGAAATTAAAAAGAGTGGGGATACTATGAATCAAAATGAATGACAGATTTCCAAAGTTAAATTTTATGGCAGACTACAGTTTCAGGTATGGTTTCTCTACCTTCCGATTTCACTGAGGTTTTGTTCGGCAAGGAAAAGCACAGAATACTGTTTAGGAAGCATCCTTACTAATCAATCACCAGCTGCACTGAGCACTCCTTAATATCCAATCACAGAAACATAAGTGAAGGGCTGGGTACCATCTCAAGAGTCATTTAGGGAGTTCATCTCAGCAGTCTGGTAAGCTTACAAAGACTACCCTCTGGCAAATGTTTGTCTGATGCATTGTCTAAAAAGTAAAAAAAAAAAAAAAATTGGATTCCACAACTCTCTCTTGCAGTCTGCCAGAGTGTTCACATTTGCAGCCTACTCTAAATAACCACACTGAACTTCTGCCCCAAATTAAGCCAATTCCTTCTTCACTGGCATGGAGAACAACAACTTGTCTTCTTTGCAACATCCTTTTACATACTAGATAACTTCTAGAATGTGTCCTCTCAACGTTTCCAGGCTAAAATCAGTTCCATCAAACTTCTACAAACTTCCTACTCTCATCATTCACTTCTGTGACTCTCTCCAATTTTCAGTTTATTCATAAATGTTTCGTAAACTGACAAGTCCAGAACTGCATACAGAACTACAGATAAAGACAGAATACACAGCTCTTCTCACTTGCACAAGTTTTATAAACATACCCCACAATATTTAAATGTATTTATTTTTTCTTAAGCAGTCACATTAAGTCCTGCTTCCTAATATCATAGAAGTTGTGTGCATGAAAGTCACTCTTAAAAGTTAGCCAACAGACAGATTTCAATCAAATTTCAAATTTTCTTGCAGCCGCTATGGTCTTACAAATTAATGTAAATAAATGTCCATGTAAATAGAGGTGAAAACATAAGTACCACACCCACTCCCTTTTTAAGATACAACAGAATCCATCTGAACTACGATTCACAAACAATTTTAGTTTTCCTTCCTACACCAGGCAGAAACTGTGCTAGTGCATGGACACTACTGGACCTTGCAGCCACCTGTGCTGTGCAGGCAGCAAAGTCTACAAGCAAGGGCAGGGCAGACAGATGGGGTAACAACTATGGTAGCTACCTCACTTCAACCAACTCCAGGTGTGGGGATCCTCTTTGTTTCTCTCAACTCATGGTGCATACTACTTCCCCATAGTTTGGCAGTATGGCTGCCACGCTAAGCATTCCATTTGTTGTAGTAGCATTTCTTCTTCCTAATTCCAGTACTTGCCCTTCACTATTTCCTCTTGCTGATGATTTTTTTTTTCCAAATATTAAAGTAATTTTAAATTCTGGGTCTGCTTTCCATTTGAACACAGAGAAATACCCTATAATTTTTGTCCTCAGACAAACTCTGTAACTAATTTTAATCTACTACAACTAGTTGTGCTAAACAGTTCCTCATTTTCAGCAATTGGAAGTGATACCATTAAACACTGATAATACTAAAATAATCCAAGTAACACTGAAGCCTCACACTAATTGCGTTCTTTATGAAAATATTCTCTCTCATTCCCATAGGCTTACACCATTTCACAGAAATGTTTGTACTTGTAAGGCTACTGTTTTCTTTTCTCTTCCTTTTTTGTTATTAATACCCAGAAACAAGCAAACTGGAAGTTGTTTTATGTCCCAGAAGAAATTTCATCATGAGCAAAAGCATCCTGGGGAAGAAGAATCAAATAGTATATACTCAGAGAACAGAAAAACAGTAAACAGAAAACACAGAATGTATTCAGATTCATCCCTTCTCTTCAGTCACTGGTTTCATGAGAGCACCAAATTGCTCTTGCTGATGAGGTAGTCCCATAAATTAATAGTAAGAGAATCTGAGGCTGGTAGGTTACAGCGGTCAGTAACTTAATCCGAAACAAATTTGAAAAAAATTAAGCAAGTGGCTATTTATTTATCATCATTGTAGCTACTACTGTGTTTCCAAAGCACCACTGATGGAGGTGGGGGGAACAAAACCCAAAAGCTTGTTCAACTGAACAACTGAACTGAATCTTTCAGAACTGCACAAACTACTACAATCTGTGTTGTGTTCAGCACCTAAGAGGTGCTTTGCTTCCTTTTCATTCTCCACCATTAAGATAAGTACATTCATGTGTTTAGTTAGCAAAACTGAACTCTCCTTTGAGTTTGTTCAGATTTTTTTTTCTCCTCTTTAAAACAGACAGGCACAAATTAATTCTCCCCTCCAGAGAGGACCCCTTTCACAGGGGCTAGCAATGGAGAGAAGAGTAAAAAGGCAATAATCTGTGTGAAGCAGATGCACACATGTGTAGTTAGGTGCATGTAGATAACTCGTCTAACCCTTCTTAAAGATAACAGTGGCTTGCTCTTGTCCCAAAAATGCACACTTGCTATTTTGTCAATCAGGTTTGCAATTGTCTGCTAAGAGAAGAGACCAGAAATGTATGGGAACAGATGGGCAGAGGCACAGAGTGCACTCTGGTACACTAGAGAACCCGAGAACCTTGTCCCAAGACGTCTATCCATCCGCTTTCTCCATCCTGCACGGACTGTCAATAGGAGGCAGCATTGACTCTGACAGCAGCAGCTCTGCACCACAAAGTAGTTGGGAGCTAGCTTCATTCTTCTGTCATTATATAAGCAAGATGACACTGTTCTCTAATCCAGCCAAAGCTGATAAGTACCATCAACCTGTCACTTCCTACATTTCAAATTCTAACATTGCAGCATCAAAGAGTTTTTACATTTCGATTTCTTTTGCTGGCAGCGGTCGGTAGCCTCTCATTCTCCCACGGTGTTCTAATGCAGCATTTGCACACCGGGGTTACTCCCAGCCTGAATAGCAGGTCATCCCCTACTCACTGAGCTCATCTGCGGCCCGTGTGCTAGGCAATTTAGATCCAATCAGCCCTTATTTAGCTCAAGAGTAATGAGCAGCATAGTGACACAGACTTAAGCCTGACCCTCAGGACACTGCTCATCAAGCAGTAAAACTGTGACAAAATCATTCATCTTCCACCCGCTGGCAAGAAATAATACTCGCACTCACTGTATTACTTTTTCAAGATATAGGGAAAAAAAAGTCCTGAATTTTCATGATGTGAGACATTAATTTGCAGAAAGCTGAATTCCCTTAAACCCCCCTGTTGCTATGAGCTCACCAGGGGGAAATAGGCCTTAGGAGACTGAAATGGAATAAAGAAAATTGCTTCAGCTTTCTGTTCATTTTAAATAAGCCTTAAATCTGACAAGAGATATCCTAAAGAGAGAAGAAATATATATCTTGTAAGGTAACGAAGAAACAATCAAAATTAAGAGATTAGAAGGCTACTTGCATATAATGGTTTTATTGGTGAAAGTATTTCTTTGTCTAACATCCACAACAAAAAAATACTCCATATGAAAAGCGATTCTCACACCTCGTGTGAAGAATAAAAGAAGGAAAACTGAGAGGAAAGTTAATCTGAGGAAAATACTTTCAAAAGTGAGCTACTTCCATCAGAAAACAAATCTGTGCTTTATGTTCTTCAGGGAGCACATATTTCTCTGAACAACTGCAGGGTCCCAAGCAGCAGGTTCTCAGTACACCTGGGTATGATTTTACTCTCTTCTTTTGGTGGATTCACTCTTTCACAACAGTTAGTCTTGTACTGCTGTCAGGTAGGCCACAGAAAGCTTATGTGCATTAAGTTTTAGTAGATAAAATGGTTCACTGTAATGGATGAAACACAGAAAAGTATTTCCATCTGTAGCTCAGGATGACAGAGCTGTGTATCTTCATGATTGATGTCAGAGTACTAGACTTCTGTTTCTTTAGCTTCAGGTGTCTATCAAGACTGGCTTTGTTTGGGCATCAACAATCAGAACATCCTTTGACAGCTTTTGTTGTTTCAGGATGTTCTTAAAGTGATTCTAACATAGAATTTTTCAGTGGGAAAGGACCTACAGTGATCATCTAGTCCAACTGCCTGACCAGTTCAGGGCTGACCAAAAGCTAAAGCATGTTATTAAGGGCATTGTCCAAATGCCTCTTAAACACTGATAGGCTTGGAGCATTGACTACCTCTTTAGGAAGCCTGTTCCAGTGTTTGACAACCCTCTCAGTAAAGACATGCTTCCTAAAATGTCTAGTCTAAACCTCCCCTGGCACAGATCTGAACCATTCTCATGAATCCTATCGCCAGATCCCAGGGAGAAGAGCTCAGCACATCCCTCTCCACGTCCCCTCCTCAGGAAGCTGCAGAGAGCGATGAGGTCGCCCCTCAGCCTCCTTTTCTCCGAACTAGACAAGCCCAGAGTCCTCAGCCGCGCCTCACAGGACATGCCTTCCAACCCCATCACCAGCTTTGTTGCTCTCCTTCTAAGGGAGACGCTCTCTATTACATCTTAAACACTAATATGAAATTGATTTTAATCAACTATTCAGCTTTCACATGGCCACCTACTGACTCAAGAAAATGGACGACGGTGAGAAGTGGAAGTGAATATTCTTGCAAACCTGAGCCAATGCTACACATACACAGCAACTTTCTATAACCAAAGTATTAGGTACACAACTCCAGTGTACACTGATTTCATTCCTCTGTACAGTAATACTCTCAGAGCAGAGGACACAGTCAAAATACGTCAGTTTTAGCTAGTCATCTTTGAAGATCAGAATACAAGGGACAAAGGTATAAAATGTTTATACCCCAAAAAATTCCTAAAAAAACCCCAACTCAAATCCCACAAAGTAAGAGGAAGAGAAAAGAAATTCAGTTTTAATTACCAGAGGCATACATTAAGGCAACAACTGTAGCTAAGAGCACATCCCATATTCCCACAAAAGATGGTAACATTACTTTTAAGGATTTAGACACAGCAAACCTCTTAAAATGCTGCTATATTCTAAAGCAGTCCTTGCTTCCCATGTTCTAAAGCATTTAGAAACTAAATTTTCTTTATGTTCATTCAAACCTGAGTTTTATTAACAGAATAATTAAGCTTTAAAAAAACCTAAGAATACTTTAAACCATAGGTCAAGTTTGCACAGCAAGGCATGCTTGCTCCCCAAGCATAAGATCTATGTTGTGAAGTCAAAAAAGAAAGACTTATTTTCTTTTTCCACACAAGTAAACAAAGTTCATAGCAACTTCTAATGTCTTTCTAATGGTCAGTCATTAAGCCTGGGAAATCTTGGAGTCAAACTAAGATCTTCTGACTCAGTTCAGTGATTTAGTCACATAGCTGCCCTCTGTGCTTATCAGGACATCATAGAGCTGGTAGCTCTAAATATACTCACAGGATGGGATGGGTAAGAGAAGACTCATGCTCTGCCAAACTCTTCTGGATACAGTTTTCAGAAGTGCAACATCAGAAAATGCATTTTACAAAGACTAACGCTAAAACCCCTGAGGGGGAAGAAAAGGGGGGGGAACAGGACCTTTCTATTCTCCTCCTGAGCTTATCTTCTGACTTACATGGTAACAGAGAGGGGGAGAGAAGCTTCTGTTGGTCTCAGAAAGCTTCCCACAGGCTGTTTTGATGGCAAGTAACGCAAAAAAAATTACAAATGACTATACATTTCCATAGCAAAGATATATTGGATAATCCATTCCTATCGTGATTTCTCTCACAACCTCAAGGCTAGACACACTCTAACAGATAGAAACATCCAGTTCTGCTGTTATCCATGGCTTAATTATTAATGTAACTTTTAATTACAGACAGGTTTACCTGATTAGTATTCCTGTAGAGCTTATGAAATTTACACACTGAAATTTTCAATAACCTTTCATGTCCTTCAACACTGGTAGAACAGTACAAATGGGCATAAATACACAAGAATTGTTTTCAAAACAAAATTACCACTTATTATATTATTAGGTTTGTGGTAATTTTCATTTCTCCTATGGGACTCAGTAGCAAGTCTCCCTGAAACTAGGCAAAGATGTTTGGAGTACAGCAGTGATTTTACACCTGGGCATTTACTTGCATTTTATAATCCTGTAACTCAGTGCTAATACACTACAAAACCCAAATGCCAGGTTGATGATAACGAGAGAAAGCTCATGTCAGAGCAATATCTGATTACAATATGAGACGTTTTAACAGGTTTCAAGCACTTCTTTTAAGAATAACATATTGCAATGCCAGAACCTACTGTTTCCAGGCTCTCAGCAAATTTCTGAGTCTCTGTCCATTTTTACAGCAAGTTCTGTCAAATCCATTAAATGCCTCTGTTTTTATTAACCTACAGTTCCTTTTTGTGTCACAAGGTACTCAGATGACAGGTAGTAACTAGACATTTGGAATAAATGAAAACACACATGGGCAAGCATCCTGCATTTATCTTTCATTAAAGACAAAAAAAAAATCATGATTCTAAAACACTGCTTAAATACAGAAACAAAAAATAAAGGAAAAACTTATGTCTGAGCTAGAAGCTGGATGTTCCACGTAAACACAGGAAGGAAGTGCTTTGTATTTTTATTTTGAGGAGTTTCTTCATTGTTTACTGTTTATTTTACATATGTTTTTAAAAAAGGAGACTCTATTAAAACACAATCTTACACTTATACTGAATCTCACTATGAAGATCAAATACTTGGAAGTGCCAGCAAGTAGCATCTTGTTTCCAATTATCCACTCACCACATTATCAAAAACTAATAAAAATGAGTTCTCCTGCCAAGTCACAGATCTATTTAAATATATATGGACACTAAAATAATCATAATAAGAATTTAAAAAAAAACCCAAAACTTGGTTTAAAAAAGCTTACTTAAAACAGCCTAAGCATAGGTAAATACAACAATCAAAAGCTACCAGTACTTTTCTAGCAGACAAGAAAAATACAAGAAAAACCTGGAAAGGGTTATTTTAAAACACAGTCGTGTAAAAATGGTGAAGGTGGGGGTCTCTTTTCAGATGACTTTTAAGAAAAAAGAAAGGAAGAAAACAAGTGCACTTTCAAAACCTTGTATGCCAAGTTTTAGCCCAGAGCAAGTTTTCACTGCTATGTTCCAAACCCTTGAAAATAAAGGTTTATAATGGAAATGCTGACAGACCCTTAACCATAGCAGCATGAATAGCTATAATTAAAGAAGGGCTTTTGGCTACACCTCACTCTGCAAATGAAAGATTGCCATTTTTACAGTATCCTCAAATAAAAGCAACTGGGAAACCTGGAATGCAATTCTAGCAATCCAACAAGATATGTAAAAGGGGACTGCTAAAACTATTTGACATTTTAAGCTTTAGATACTGAGGCATTTAGTTAACATAACCAAGTCGGTATTTTCATAGTGCTACTTAATCAGCAATAAAGAATGCTCCTGTGAGCCATCATCTGGGGTTTGCAGAAAGTAGCACATGAAGTTATTATTTCCTAACAGCCTAAAGGGAGCTGCTTCTCTCTTTAATCAGTGATCTCACTTCCTTCCTACCTGTAAATTCCCTGTCATACAGTTATAAAATTATTAGAGTGCAATGTACAGAAAAATTACATTTATGAATGGCCTACTATCTTATATCTGCCTGGGGTTTAAAAACAGGAGAGAGGATAGCATTGAACCATTTCACCCCTTTCCGAGTTTGCAGGCAGACCAGGCCTAATCAGTCTGGTTAAGCCAGTAATAGTTTAACATCTGGTTGGCGGAAAGTCATCCAAATCTTCTGATCAAGTAAGTGGTGTTAGTGTCGTTTTACTTGTATGGCAACAGAGGACTATTTCCAGTGAGTCTGTCAAAGTGGGAGAGAGAACCAGTGACATTTTCCTGTTCCATACTGCCTGCAGATCGAAGTATTTTATAAGCATTAAGGAATTAAGGTTCTCTATAGATGGGATAAATAGGCAAGTAACAGTAACCAAATGTATAAATACAGAAGCTGAAATGAAGAACTGTTAAAAACAAGGCTCTAATAATCTCTCACACACCAATTAGTACTTGAGCATGTTGGTAATTCAAATATTTCAGCAGAACTTTTTGTAAGAAAAGGTACTGTCCTGTACCTTGTCTGTGATGACCTGAGAAGTCTGTAATGAACTTCTATGCCCTCCTCTCTGTGTTTCAAGAGGATCACATAACCCCCAGTTCTGGAAAGCTTCAAAATAATGCCGAGTTATGAAATACGCAACTTCTTCACCAACCTCAAATTTCTCCATATTTCATCTTTAAAAACAACACAACAAATGCTGTGTATTAGCTAATGGAGAAAATGTCAAAGCATTTTTGAAGTCTCCAATTTATTCCAGTAAATACATTCAGTTGAACCAAAATAATAAATAATAAATCAACTAAACTTAGTTTTGTGCTTCATCTTTTTTCAAAAGACTGCCTGAAAAACAGTTGTCTTTGGATGTATAAGCTATTGACAGCTGCAGTCAAACTACTAGACAATAACAAAGAACCTAGTTAAAGAGAGATCTTGCATATGGGCCTCACTATTCCTATTATGCACTTCTCCACAGCTCTTTCCACATATTTCAGTCTTGCACATTTGAAGTAATGGCAGATCAATAGCTGCCTCTTAATATCTTATAAAAAAAAAAGCAGTTTGGGCTTCAAACTGGAAGACTACTTCTCAAAGGCATCAGTAGACAAAAATATGCTTATTGAAGGGCACTGTGGATGTTGAAAACTGAACTAGTACATCAAAGCAAAACTGCTTGAAAGTGGTAAAATACAATTTCCTTGTTTCGTATTGAACCCCAGACAAGTATTTAAATCTCCGTAACTGTTGTATTTGATTGCAACCTTGCTGAAAGAGAAAAAAATAGAATGAAGAGTCTGAAAAATAGAATAGATTCACTGAAAAAAAAAACAAACCACACAACCCCCCCCCCCAAAACCAAACACCAAAATCCCCTAACTTATTTAGTACAGATAATAATTTTGAAATTTCCTGTGCCAAAAGAAAGATGGTATTGTCTGAAACAGTAGCAACTGGATGACTTTCTACAGAGCCACTAATTCATAACAAAGTATCAGGGATGTCAAACCTTACCTCCTGAAATAGTAGGGAAACATTTCTAAGAGTCAAAATGCAGTGAGGTATTGGTGGATTTTGAAAATTTAATGTATCATTCACACTCCTACAGAGATTTCTCTTTCCTTTTACTCTGTTTCAGTAAGAAATTAATATGATCTACAGTTTAACCCTATACACAAAACCAACACGCCAGTCTATAGCCACAATTTAAGTAAATAACTTACCGAAGTCTGGCTAGAACAACCTGAAGAAAATTTAGGACCATACTCAGTTCAGTTCCTCGACAAGCAGGCAGCAGCATAGTAAAGCCATCATTTAGCAGCTTTTCCTCAGATAGACTCAAGTAGCTGCTGGTCTCAAAAACTTCTTGGACACCTTCAATGTAGGTTGAAAGTAGAGTCCAGAGATATTGTTTCTGTGCATAGTCATTTTTGCTTACTAAAAACTCCTTTGCCTTCTCACGGAAAGCACTTGAGAGTTTCTCAGCTAGGACACTAATGTCCATGTTCTTCTCAACATAAATCAAAAGGAAAGCAAAATGACCTCTCCACATGAGAGCTCTCTGAGACACAGTGAGGGAGGATGGAGTCAGGAAATCCAAAAGATCCAACACTCGACTCACTATATCTTCTGTCTCTGCAACAATTGCCAGCATGAGGAACAGGTTAAAAAAGTTCTGCAGCCCCACTTCTGTCAGCTCCTTCATTCTTCTCCGATGGAACTTGGAATAAATTCTAGATTAAAAAAAACAATCAAAAAACCCCCCAAAAGAGAAGGTTTATTAAAGTATGCAATTTTCTATCTGCTTAATAGACTAAAATTGTATTTTCATGATTTTAGTTTACAGTTATCCTCTTCCAGTAACCCTTAAATCCTAAATATCCTCTTTTCCCTCCCCTCTTCTAGTCTTTCAGCTACTGGAACAAACATGCTACTTCATTTGTTGCTCCTAATACAAGGTACACATTAAGAGTTTTCAACAGCAGGTATAGCATAACCCTTCTCCCTCATCCAACCTCTAGTGCAAAGTTGAGCACAATCTTATGAGCAGATTCTCTCTACTTCATCTGTGATGGGTGTCTTCCATACCATGTCTTCACATCAAATTTAGCCCATGAGGGCTGCTAGGGAAGGAAGTTGTCAAGTGGCATCTCTTCACAACAGCAAACAATTCCTGTACCGCAACTTCTTCCCTGGAAACTCCCTTACTTCCATATGGCACAAATAAAAATAAAATAAAAATAAAATAAAAAAAGGACCAGGGACCTTTCTTCCTTTAGCTCCTGATTTCTGTTCTTACATTATACTGCCACAGCTGCTGTGATCAAAGGCTCACCTACCTAACAGTCACCACAGTAAAAGGGAGAGGAAGATTTCTGATGGAAAGCTGCTTTTCTCCACAGTGCTTTGTCAAAGTCTGTACTGACCTTTATTGCACACATATCATATGGACTGTGGACAACAAGTTTGAGAGAAAACAGGGAAACTGAGGCATTTGGGACAGAAACCTCTCTCCAGCATGAAGAAGTTAAGAACCTTTAAGCTGTGTTGCTTATCTGACAGTGCTCAAGTCATACCTAGCTGATGGTGAGAAGTACTGCTACTTTGCAACTCTGAAGTGGTTGACAAAAAGCAGAAAGCTTTTACATTAAGTGTTTTTTCTGTGATCTTTGCTCAGATCTGGACTTCTAAATAAATGTCGCCATTCCTACGATAAAGGAGCGAGATGAAAATGGCTTGCTTAACTTTTTGTGTGTTTAAAACCTTGGGTATATCCCTTCACCTTTAATTTAAAGTAAGTTCCACGTACAGTAGTTAAACATCCATAAATGCTGTTTTCCTATGCTGTCACCTGGAAAAATAGTTGGAAATGGTGCTGAGGTTATCAAATTTAGCCACCAAAAATTACAGCAAATCCAATTAATGTTGTTTAGTAGTAAATTACTACTGACAGGCATTTACATTCTTCATGCATCAATTAATGCTTGGTTAGCTGCTGAAAACAAGAGTTCATCCCAAAATCATAGCTGTAGACTGTTAAATTTTGCTACTTGTGTAATTTATTTATTCAAGGTAGAAAAGATGAATACTGGTTGAGCAGACTGACACAGTGTGTGTTGCATATTATTATTCCCCCTCTTAAATTAGGGAAAGTAACAAGCTATAATAGCACAAAAATATAAGTGTAATTTGTTTTCAGTAAAATCAGTGCTGGCTAATTAAAATTACTAACGCAAGACACTGATTCAGCATCCAACAACATACTTGTTTCTATGTAGCTGTAGTAATTTTTAAACCTGAACTTTACTGACTGTAACAACTTGTGAAGGTACATCGATATTAGGTATATTTCCCCTTTCTGATAGCCAAGATAACCCTTCTTTCTTGGGAGAAATATACCACATAACTTTGTAAGGTGTGCATACACCTGTGCAATTTTTATATATTTCTTACTTACAAAATATTTTATCAATACTTAATAAAATTATAATTAATTTTATTAATATTTAAAATCTTTTTAAAAAATCAAAACAAAAAACCCAAACCAAAACTAATTCTAAGTCTTGTATATCCAATGAAAAAAAAAATTTAAAAAGTAAGCACTTTTAATGATCAGTACAATCTAATTACTATAGTAGAAGTTTTAAGGATTCAGTATACATATATAACATCAGGCTTTTGATTTAGAGCATATATATTTTATGTTTTTTTATATCATGACTGACCATACCTCTTAATTAGTACATTTCAAAATTAAATGAAAAATTAAAACCCTCACAAAAACAATATTGTGAGAAATTTTGGAAACCATGAAAAAGAATATGGAAATATAAATGAAATTGCAGGCTTAGCAAGAGCCAGTCTGCATGTTCTTGGACAACACACATGGCTTACATGCATCTCAGACAGAACTTCTGTGCTTTAATTACATTACCTGTCTGGCAGTAGGGTTGTACCACTGCATAGCTTGCCAGTGTACCAAATTCCTGGCCTGCAGGACTAAGTAAATCACCCCAGGCTAGGTGCCAAGGTGATTCTTGGACCCAGCTCTTGGACCCTGTCACAGCCTCAGCTGGCAACAGAAACTTCAGGGAACAACTGCTTTCTTCAAATTATGAATCACCCTGGATCCCTCATCCCCTTTACTTTCTCATGAGCACAGTACCCCCCACCCCCTCTCCACTTGCTTTGGAATGTGGCTGGAAGGGCCATGCAGTCTGACTGACTAGACCTCTTACAACATGAGAGAAACTAAATACCAGCCATACCGTCCTTTAATTTGTTTCCAAGGATGCACGCCACTGTTCTCCGCTTCATTCATCATCCGTGCCAAAATGCTGACAAAAATGAAGTAACTGTTGCTGGACTCGTACAGGGTGGGGATGGGCTGTTCACAACAGCAACTTTTTACCAACTCAAGCATCGACAAAGAAGTTTTACTAACATTTGCCAGACCCTTCAGACCAAGCCAAGGAACAGTAAAGCAACTGTTCTAAAAGAGTAAATGAAAACAGAAAAGATTATAAGTAACAGTAAATGGTAATATTCCAAAGGCAATAAGATGCAATACTTCACACAAACAAAAGGATATGTTCCCACCACAACTCAATAAAAATGCATTGTAACTATGTGCGAAGTGTTTTTGCAAGATCGTAAAATCAGAATCCTGATGAAAAGTAAGAGTAAAAATATATTATAATTCATTCTAGTATGACATAATGTAAGGGACCATAACATATATTTAAACATGATTTCTTAAATAAATATAGCAAATATAGGGATACTGCCATTGACTAGTCAGTTTTACAAAAGTACAGCAGCCACGCTTGGCTGCCAGAGTGTATTGGGTTTCTGTGGCAAGGTTTTGGTGGTGGTGGGGGTTACAGGGGTGGCTTCTGTGAGAAGCTGCTGGAAGCTTCCC
>JANZLQ010000013.1:15669395-15679867 GCA_026212715.1 Elanus axillaris
AAGGTGTTGTGAGATCTGGTTTTATTTCTCATTACCCTACTCTGTTTTGATTTGTAATAAATTGAGTTAATTTTCCCTAAGCTGAGTCTGTTTTGCCCGTGACAGTGATTGGTGAATGATCTCTCCTGTCCGTATCTCGACCCACAAGCCCTTTGTTATATTTTTTCTCTCCCCTGTCCAGCGAAGGAGGGGGGGGGGATGCACCAGGGATGCTGAATGCACCTGGCATTCAGCCATGGTCGACCCACCACACAGAGAATCAGAATTAATTGCTCAAAACCAAGGACCATTCACATGCAATTCCTCATTTTAAAGTAGTCATCTACTTACCAGGTTCTTGCTGTAATAATCCCAGAGTATGGTGACAACAGACAGGTTCAAGTCCCAGAAACTACATAAAGTCAAACAGCACTGAAGATGCATTCGTAAGTGTTCCTCTAACACAACAGTCTTGAGAAGGGAATAAGAAGTTTATTTGAGGAGGGGAGCATCACTTTATCTACACATAAACCCAATACTACCAAACTATTTAGAATAATTTCCTAATAGAAAAATTACTTTAAATTTTATAATGTTGAGTAAATGCATCTGCTAATATGAGCAATGAACTAGAAGATAAAAGCTGACAATTGCATCCTGCAATCCAGCCAATATAATAGTTCATCATGCACCATTTCAGGCATCCCCAGAGCTGTAGACACATTAATAGAACAGCCCAATCATTATCGTGAACCTTACTGGAAACATGACTGCATGGTACAGACCGATCCTCAAAAAACAGTAAATGGGGCATTAGCTATACTGAATGCACGAGTTAGTTGAACATGTAAGCCTTTCTGTCATGTAAATCCAAAGGAAAGCTCATTCACTACTCATACAGAGGGAAGGTGTAATTATCTGAGAGCTCATGTTTCTCTATTCCAAACAGGAGGATCTTTTCTGTCTGAATCATGTTCCTTCTCAAATCTCTGCAACATGGTTATACTGGTAACATCCCAGACAACTCTCAAACAAAGGCAAGTAAGTCTCTGAACACCAGAAAAAAAAAAAACACAAAACACCACAGACAAAAAACTTCCCACACCACACCAAATTTTTTGTATTCATCAGTTCCAAATGTTGCACACAAAAGGAAAGCAGTTCATAGGAAAGAAAATAAGAAATGCCAAATAATTTGAACATGAAGCATTCAGGTTGTAATTGCAGGATACCAAGAGTGGGATTTATCTCATCCAGTTTTTGATGTCAGGAAAACTGGACTTGTATCAGAGCTAGGATATTAGGAGCTCCATGCTCAGACTGAAATAACGTGTTCAATCCAGCCTATTTTAGATATCTACTTTAGGATGATAAGTATAGGATGATAAGCCTTGGAAGGGCTTTATTGTCTCCACTGACTATAAAAGTGCTTTAGTGGACCACCTTCTGTTTATTTGTCTTAAGGGAAGACTTTTACACATGTAAGTCTAAGACATCTCTGGGATAGTAGTGTACTTGTTCTCTGACAAGAGAAACCCCTAACCTACTACCAGCTTTCAAATACATTCAAACATTATACAGGCCTGGAATTTCTAACCACATAACATAAGCTAAATAGAAATTAAAAGGGTAAGAAAAATTAAAAAATATACAGGATGAGTTTTACAACTCAGAATCACAGCCCCAGTGCTGTGGTTTAACCCCAGCTGGTAACTAAGCACCATGTAGCCACTCATTCACTTCCCCCCACATCCAGTGGGATGGGAAGGAGAATCAGGAAAAAAACAAACCCAAAACTTGTGGGTTGAGATAAGAACAGTTTAATAGAACAGAAAGGAAGAAACTAATAATGATAATAATAACAATAATAAAATGGCAATAATAATAAAAGGTTTGGGATATACAAAACAAGCAATGCACAGTGCAATTGCTCACCACTCACCAACCGATGCCCAGTTAGTTCCTGAGCAGCGATCCCCCCAGGCCAACCCCCCCCAGTTTATATATACTGGATGTGATGTCCCATGGTCTGGAATACCTCGTTGGCCAGTTTGGGGCAGCTGCCCTGGCTGTGTCCCCTCCCAATTTCTTGTGCCCCTCCAGCCTTCTCGCTGGCTGGGCATGAGAAGCTGAAAAGTCCTTGGCTTAGTCTAAATATTACTTAGCAACAACTGAAAACATCAGTGTGTAATCAACATTCTTCTCATACTGAACCCAAAACCCAACACTATACCAGCTACTAGGAAGAAAAAAATAACTCTATCCCAGCTGAAACCAGGACAACCAGGAAGAGGAATAAAGGAAACCATGCCTCAGATAAATAATGGGAAATTAACTCCTACAGTTCCAATTACAGTGCTATATCCTGAATTATGTTCCAAGCTCACCTTGCTCAGAAAAGGCTTAAATAAAATAAAATAAAAAAAAGTCACTGATGCCAGATGATGGAAAAAGACAGCATTAGGTTGTGTTGGGGTATGGTTGGGGGGGTTGTTTGTTTGTTTGGGGGGGGTGTTTGTTCTTTTAAAATAGTCTTTCATTAAGTACCTGTTACTGGAAGAGCAGAACTTCTGCTTTTACCGACAATGCTACTTCTTAATGTCTTACTATGTCTTAGAGCTGCTTTTTTTCTTGTTTTCAATACTACGCAAAGGAGTTATAACTCATTAACTTATCTCTACTTGGCTATACATTCATGTCAAAATCATTATTTGCTACACTTCTATCAGAATACTGTAAACAACTACACCAATCATCTACAATAACTTCTAACCATGTCTGCCTTCACATGAACAATTAAGGTAGGGCATATGACTTCTAAAGTGGTATATTTCTAAAACAACTTGAAAATTTAAAAGGCATTTTCAATTGCCATAGAAAATTATATATTCAAAACATGTATAACAACATATGAAATCCCTGAAATAGAAAAGAAACTCTTCAGGAGAGACTCAGTAAAAGTTGTACAGAATAGTAGTTCAAATATAATAAAAATGCCTACAAATGAAAGGTGACCCTCAAGTACTGTTTTTATAGATGACATAACTGGAACTATTAAATCAGTAGTCCTCCCAAAATAACAATCGTATATAAAAAAACCAAGGGACAGAACTGCAGTCATTTTCAACATCTGCTTTTTTTTTTTAATGAATAAAAGCAAGTCTTGTTATAAAACAAAAAAAATGCAGCTGAACATATCTATTTCTCTAGAGAGATCTTCCCAGTTACGAAAGATGCAAAAAAACCCCCAAAACCAGCCAGACCAAAACACACACCCTTTAGAAAGGAAATGCTTAGTCTTAAAGCTGTAATTTGTGCATAGGATCATGTTTAGGATCTAATTCAACAAGCAATGACTGCTTCAGTTAAATTAATTCAACAGTAAACATGGTATTGTGAGCAGCTTCAATTTCAACCATTATCAGTCCAATAATAGTTTTAGAACAGTTTCTAAAACCAAGATAGTACTGAAGGCTTTATCTCAAATTTAATATGAAAGTTCTCCAGACTTCAAATATCCCTGGGATTAATGGGCTCTCTCATTGCTCTTTTGCTTAAAATGTTCTCTCGCACTGCTGGAAATACTACCAGAACTCTTGAGGTAGTCAGCTTTTAATTTATCGCAGAAGGAAGGAATACCAGATACTATCAAAATGATAGTACTATCTAAACACAACATTTTTCTCTTATGACCTCCTACTGTAGTAACAAAATTAGTTTCCTAGAACTCCAACAAATATTTCTGTATCTCTTTTAGATTAGAATTAAACAAAAAATATAGTGAAGTTATGACAAAATTGAGGCAGAAATGAAACAACATGAAGTATTTATTTTCTAAAATGAGAGAAGGTTAATAAGACAGTGCTGTTAGTTCTTATGAACAAAAAAGCTTTTGATTCTCACAATAAAACTTTGTAAACACAAATTCATCTTATACTGACAATCCATAAATTTAGTCAGTTTGATGTTGCCTAGTATAAAAATACAGCTATGTTAATATTCCTAGTAAAACCTTTTTCATTTTGTAGTACAAATAGAATTGTAAAACAGCTCTACTTTTGTCATTAGCCCAGTAACAGAAATCCAAATTACAACAGAAGTAGGGAATACCTCGTGTAACTAGTTTCCCCATAAATGTCCTTTTCTGTGATACAGATGGGAGATCTTTCACACAAGCAATTGTCTTCAACTCTATCCATCAAGAATTATAAAAAAAAGACAGCAGTTTCCAGCCGAGAAACTCAACAGTCTGTCAACTGTTTGAAACTGAAAGGATATATCCAAGGAAGCAGCACTCCACACTTGCACTGGTATCCACTATTGCTCCTATGTTTATTTACAGCTCACAAGTAGGTGTTTTTGCTTTCCATCTCCACTCGTCCCCTAACCTGAACAGTACCTTCATATCTTTTCCTTGGTCAGAAGCAGGCTGACTATAACCTTATAAAGAAGGAGTTCCTACCTAGAGACAGGGCTCTGCAGCACGCCTCTGCCACCTTCACCTGGACATGGGACATCTCCTTAGGAAGTCTACCATCCCCCAAATCAGGCATATGCTGGATGAAGGTGGCTCAGGCTCTCTGCTGCCTGCATGAGGGCTGCCCTGCCTGTGCTGGGGATCACTAAACTCAACAGTTTTACTGAAACTACCCAAATGCTGCAGGTTTCGCACTGGTTAGTCATTTTGCATCCCAAAACTTAGCTGTCCTAAGGATGTTAAAGCTAACTCCAGCTTCTGCTGATTCATCATCAAAGGTGACCATTCTTTTCTCTACTTTCATGATGCTCCCTTATCCTCAAAATCCATGTCTGAAACACTGCCTAGTAAATCACCTTTTCACAACATAGAAATTGAAACTCACATGAAGAGAAGTTAACAGTTACTGGTAGGAGAGAGATTATCAATTTACATTACAAATGTATGATCTGCACCTTTTTCAGATGCTTTTGAACACAAAACTATGATACTTGATTTCATCTCCACTTCCCCCCCATCCTTTGTATATTCCCATTCTCCTGAACACGTATAGTCTACAAACTTTTGAAGTTAGGGAGCAACAAGCACAAGTGGATTATGAGGTTAATGGACATGCTATGTACTGAACGTGATTAGATTTTAAGATCCCATATACTTAAAAATGAAGTTTCTAACCACCAATTCCTGCCCTCTCTTGCAAACGCGTGAGTCAGCATTATCATTTCTTCTAACTTCTTTTGCACAGCTATTACTGTGCATCTCTAGTATAAATAACAGACAGTATATGCTGAAAAGGATGGCTCAGGTAGGATTTACTAAAAAAGTCAAGCCAAGTGTTAGTGGGCAGTATCATCAATACTGTCCTGTTGTTCATTCAAAGACCACTGTTCTCCCTTTTGCTTTTTCCTGCTTCTCCATGTTCCATTTCATTACTGACTTCTTGATATCTCCCTGTGCTTCTCATTCCTACATTTTCTGTTCTCAAAAATACTCACTCAGCAGATACTTCAGAGATACAAAAGGATAAGATAAAAGGTAAGAGTGACCACATGAAGCTGACAGATAAACAGGAGACAGACATGTCTACCAGTACAAGAAAATCTCCTTCCTTGACACTGTCAAGAAGGCTGGTGTGCAGGGATAGGAAGCAGGATGCATTTTGCAATAGAAGTACCTACATGTATTTGTGCGTGCACATACAGGGACTAATGGTCTCCAAGGAGCACCTCCTACAAGTAGCTAACTCCATAATGCAAGAAAAAACAATGAACAAATTAAAAAAGGAAATAAACTAGATGGCTCCTTAGAAGGTTGGTAATAGTTGCAAACATATCCTTGGCAAATGAGTGTTTGTTTTAATTCCAACAGTGGTTGCCTTTGGAAATTAAACCAGATATTTGCCTCATGTTACTGTGTCGTGACTGACTTATTATTCGAATCTTCTGAACTTGGCCATCTAGCTGCCTTTCTAAGCTGTCTACAATTCAATACTTATTTAAAAGAACTATCAAAAAGCTGTATATTTTATGTATATTCAACTTCAGAGTAATCTTTATTCAAAATAATACACTCACAAAAAAAGAATATTTTGAAGAAAAATGTAATTACAATGTTCTCTTACTGTTTCTCAGGTTGCTGACATACAGAAGATGCAACACAGGAAGGTGGCTAATAAGCCACTCACAATTTTTATGCCTCTTATCTAGATCTCTCCAGTTTCTCTCACAGAATGGTAAGCACCCAATAAGTCAAGTCATCACTGTAGTTTTAATGTATATGCACAGTTATATACTGTGAAATCATTCAAAAAGAGTTAACCTTTTTACATAAACATTACAGTTTATGCATAGCGTAATTTTCCAACTTTTAAAATACCCTATCTATTGTTTCAACTATCCTAACAACTACAAGATATCTTTTTGTAAAAGCTGTAATTGTAACAAGTATTGTTCCATACTGGAGCTTCAGCCACAGCTGTTGCTACTGCATGAGCAAGGCAGTAATAATTAAAAAAAAAAAAAAAAACTGATTCATCTTCTGCTTTCAACAACAGAACTTTGCAGGGTTTTTTTTTTTATTTCATGAGCAACCAAATAAAAAAATAAACATGTTCATTCTTGTCTTAAGCACAGGCAAAATAAAGAAATTATTTTTATAGGTGTTGCTGATACAGCATTTGCAATTTGTACCATGCAACTTCAGAACAAATTTACAGAGCTGCAACGTAACATATTTAAAAACGTGATGAACAGCATATTTAAAAGCATTTTAAAAGGAGGTCAATTCTGACCTCTGGGCCATGAAGCATTGCATTAACAGTTCTGCAGAAAGAAAAATGATAAGGTATGAAATGAGTGCTCAGAAACTAGAACCTTATCAGTAAGAGTTTGATTCAAGCCTGTAAGACAAATTGCTCAGCAAGGCAAGTCACCTTCCTGCTGTGATGAGGATATAGCTGAATTTTCAATGCAAGTGACTATCTCCCTCATCAAGTCTCCTCAACTCGATATCCTTACATTCAGTATCTGGTTTACATTTTCTAAGCATCCAGTTCTTATTCTGAATACATCTTGTCTGAGTAGCCAAATACCTTCCCTTGCAGGATAATTATCTTTTTCCTTTATCTGACAATTTAGCATCAAGCACAACCTCTTTAAAGCAAGTGTAACCATTAACAAGGAGGGAACTGTATACTGCCATAGTTCAGCTACATCTAGGATATTCATTTACCTGTGATAAAAACACTAGAATTCCAAAAATACACTTGTTAGTTGGACTTTGTTTCATACACTGTCTTTTCCTGAAATCATCCCTGACACTTCCCTTGTTCATTATTTCTTCCTTTACACACTTACTTGAGCATCAGTGGATTTTTTAAGGAGTTCTTCCACAAATTTCCAATTGGATTCTTTCTGTTTCTGAAAAATAATGATTATCAGCATTTGTATTCCTCACAGGAATCATAATGTAATAACATGAAAATAAGCAGGCAAGAGATTTCCAGAAATATTTCAGTTTATGACAGTATATTGTAGTCATCACTGTAAACAGCTTTTTCGTTCTATGAACATAATTGATATCTGTCCTAAAAATTAGGCCTCTAAAATTAATAAAGAGTCAAAAATAAAGAGTATACAATTTAAACTGGTTTCAGTGACTCATATGCAATCCCAACCTTCACTTTCAGTAAAGAAGCAAAACATTCATTTATTTTTGATTAGTACAAGCAGTAAGTATGTCTTACAATTTCTTTCTTTAACATTCTGTAAAAAGGTACAAAGTCACCTTTTCTTGTTTTTTTCCTTTTCAATGATAAAACCCACATCTAACTGATTTTTCCCAGGCCAAATATTAAGGATTGTTTTGGCCAATTCGGTAAGGAGTTGGCCAAGTAGTAATGGCCTATATAGATAAAAATACAGAGTAGGTCAAATATGGCCCATAATTCATATTCTTCATCTTGGGAAGACAGGTGACTATCCATTTGAATCAACTAGACCATGCTAGTGAAGTAAGAGAGTTGTGTGGCAAGGTATGTTAAAAAGGAAAAGAAAACAAAAATACTTCAGCAAAGTGGGAAAGAAAAGGGTAGAAGGTTTTGCAACTAAGGCTATTTCCCAGGAAAATAAATAAAAGGCAACCAAGCCAACATACTTACAACTCTAGGACGTCCAAAAATCATCTCTTACACTCAGCTTGTGTAGATATAGCTTGTGTAGATAACTAGATGTGTGAACACAGTACTTTCATCATTGTCCCACCTTACTCATTCCCTCCACTACTACAACTGTTATGCCCTGTAAGTTATTCCGCAGATACCCATCCTTTAAACATGTGTATATAGCTTACAATAAAGACCATCTCATGCTTTGGTAATTGAAATATAACTACTTTCCAGCAGCAACACCATCGTGCCCTGTTCTCCTCTGCTACTGACTACACTATTTAATGATGTGACTTGGTGACAATTCCACACAGAACTCCAGAAAGGACTGAGACAATTTTAAAGATGCACTAATATTCATGTAACACGATTTGACTACTTGGTGGCTTTATATTTTTGTACAATAAGAAAAAGAGAGTTCTGAAAGATTGCTGATGGTAGTAAGTCACAGTCTGTAGACTGTTTATGGAACAAATATGAAAGGACAGATCTGCAGGAAGTTACACTAAAGCTGTGATTTCATGATTCAGGAACTTGAGCAGCATCAATTAAGGAGTTCCCACTGCTTCCTCCTCATCCTGGCAGCTGTTCTTTCTGCCCTCACAGCTGTAGCATGCCACCGCTCAGTTGTTCTGGCACTTCTGTTTGTGAGGGAAAGTGTGAACCAGATCAGTGAACTGCCCAGAGCTTTAGGAGAGAAAGAAAGAATGGAAAAAGGGAGGAGGGCCTGACAGGGGTCATAAAATAGGGACACGAATAATTACACCAGAACAGCAGAAGGAATATCATGCCTAGGGTGGTAAACAGGACTTCTTAAACAGGACTGTTATTGATGCCAAAGCCTTTGTATCATGAAACCAGAGCTAGCATCCTGTCACAGAAGGAGAGGCCATTGCATCAACAAGCAGCCAAGGAGTAAAAGTAGCACTTCAGTAATGGGTAAAACCCATTGCACAATCAGCATTCCCAGACAGTTCTGGCTAGTATTTTATGTCAGATTTTTGACTGCTATATTTTAGAGCTTGACGTTATGTGAATACCTACACACTGGCATGGTCTTACTGCAGATTCCAAGTAAAGCTAATCAAGTGCTCAAAACCCAGATTTATCAGAGATTATTAGATATTAGTCATGCTAAATGACTATAAGTCCTCTGAATGTCCGGAAACCTGCTCAGAACATGCTTTTGGCACTCCTATAGCCCAAGGACACATGATTTATACAAAAGGTGTTTATAGCCAGAGTTCCAGCTCATCTGCAGTATGCAGATCACCTTACAAGATCTTGGAGTAATCTAGGGCAAACTCCTGACACCAACTGGAATTGATTACAAGAGTGCACCCAGGTTCAGTTAAACTCAGGAAAAAATGACACCAACCACCTGCTGCACTCTTTTTTTTTGAGCCTCAATTGTCTCTATCTTTTAACAGACTCGTTTCATGCAAATTTCACTAAATTTACATCCTAACAGTATTCCTTGCTACCCTGGTGATATGGCATAGCAACTGTTTACAATGCATCCTTGTCAGGGAATACATACCTCAAGACCTTACAGGACATAAAAGTGCTGTTAAAACCAAAAACTTGAGCTGAGACCCCCTGGGTTTGCAAGAAGAAACTTTTGCAAGGACTAACAGCTGACTACCTGGAAGGGCCATACCAGGCTTCTCAGCTGGAAGTCCATGTTTGCATATCTTGCCACATAGTCATTTCAGATTATTCTATTCAAAGGCAAGAATTCTTAGCCCCAAGAAATTCTGCCTATACTTCCCTAGCCCACGGTATATTGAAATTGACCCCTGCAATGTTCAGAAGTAGCAAATTTTCTCATCAGGTCCCATTTGGTTTTTAAATGTACAAATCCTGCTTTTCAGAAGAGTAAAGCAGGCCTGAATGGAGGGTTACGGAAAGACATGTACTGTACAACCCTCACAACAGAGTCTGTAAGAAACCTGGCCAAAATTTTCTAGTTTAAAAAGATGGTTTCGTGTTTATGAAATATATATTCAATATATATGAATCATTGCATATTTGAAATTATGTTATATGAGCTAAAGGGGGGGGGAAGAAGTCTGAAACCTATTTAGAATTTTAAAAGCTTTCATAATAACCTCAAGGCCATGCAGACCACATTAAAAAATTGAAAATCTTCCACAGATGACATAGGCTTAGAGGCAATTTTTACTACAGAGCACATGAATAACCATCATCATGACACATCACCCTCCCACCTCTGATCACAGTTAATTAAAAGAAAGCATGTGTCACAAAGCTATCGTATCAGATGTTTAACCAACAAAACAGGAATACATTGAGCCCGATGTAATTCCACTGACTTCACAAATTTATATC